>CM065701.1:4153255-4163255 GCA_017654935.2 Phymorhynchus buccinoides | reverse complement strand
ATAAATATTGCAAAATATAGAAGAGAGAAAGATTGCAAAATAGAGAAGAGGGTAATATTGCAAAATATAGAAGAGAGAAAGATTGCAAAATAGAGAAGAGGGTAATATTGCAAAATATAGAAGAGAGAAAGATTGCAAAATAGAGAAGAGGGTAAAGATTGCAAAATATAGAAGAGAGAAAGATTGCAAAAGATAGAAGAGAGAAAGATTGCAGAATATAGAAGAGAGAAAGATTGCAAAAGATAGAAGAGAGAAAGATTGCAGAATATAGAAGAGAGAAAGATTGCAAAAGATAGAAGAGAGAAAGATTGCAAAATATAGAAGAGAGAAAGATTGCAAAATATAAAAGAGAGAAATATTGCAAAATATAGAAGAGAGAAAGATTGCAAAAGATAGAAGAGAGAAAGATTGCAGAATATAGAAGAGAGAAAGATTGCAAAAGATAGAAGAGAGAAAGATTGCAAAATATAAAAGAGAGAAATATTGCAAAATATAGAAGAGAAAAATATTGCAAAATATAACAGAGAGAAAATTGAAAACATACAGGAGAGAAAGAATGAAACACAAACATCAAAAGAAAGACCGGACATGCATAATACGCGTTTACGAGAAGAAAACAGGGCAGTCGAAAAAACAAGGCAAACTAAGTATGATAAAAGAGAAAGACACGTCGAGATCACCAGGAAATCAGCCTTTACAGAGATCCCAACCCTTTTATGATAAACTGTAGCTGCATGCTGCCTTTCGTTTACATTTGTGGAAACACAGCAGAAAGGATTGACAACAAGAAGGAGAGAAAGAAAGAAAAAAAAAAAAAAAAAAAAAAAAGAGAAAGAGGTAGATATAGAGCTCATAAACAAAGAAAGAAAGAAGAAAGAAAAAAATCAGACGAAACGAACAAACCGTATGGAAAATAACGATCTTTCAATCCTTACAAAAACAACATAACAAAACAAAACACAAACAAACAAAGGGGATAATATCGTCATAGTATCGAGAATCAATAGGCTGTTTGTCCCGATCCTCTATATATTATTTTAATAATTTGGGAAGGAAGAGGATTTGATGGAAAAGGATTCAATTCAATATTCCATTCCAAATCACGTTATTATAGACAACAATGTATGAGTATGTCAAGCACCATCTCTTTGGAATTCTCTGCCTTCTCCTCTCCGACACTCCAACTCAGTCTCCTCATTGAAAACCTCTCTGAAAACCCATCTTTTTCCTGCTGCACCCTAAATATTTGATCAGTTGTATATCGTTGTGTGCACGTGAGAGAAGATTGAATAAGAGGTTTGTGCTGTGTTTTGTGGTGTGTGTGTATGTGTGTGAGTGTGTGTGTGTGTGTGTGTGTGTGTGTGTGTGTGTGTGTGTGTGTGTGTGTGTGTGTGTGTGTGTGTGTGTGTGTGTGTGTGTGTGTGTGTGTGTGTGTGTGTGTGTGTGTGTGTGTGTGTGTGTGTGTGTGTGTGTGTGTGTGTGTGTGTGTGTGTGTGTGTGAGAGAGTATGCATGTGTGCATACATGCATGCTTGTGTGTGTTTTGGTTTTGTGGGTTGTGTGTGCACGCATGTGTGTGTGTGTGTGTGTGTGTGTGTGTGTGTGTGTGTGTGTGTGTGTGTGTGTGTGTGTGTGTGTGTGTGTGTGTGTGTGTGTGTGTCTGTCTGTCTGCGTGCGTACGTTGTGTGTGAGGGTGTTTGTGTATGTGTGTTGGTGTATGTGGTCAGTCCGTGCGGCTCGGTTGCTGTGGTTTACTGAATGGGGAATAAACGGGTCGGGTCGTTGTCGGTAAATGTGTGTCGATAAATGTGTGTGTGTGTGTGTGTGTGTGTGTGTGTGTGTGTGTGTGTGGTGTGTGTGTGTGTGTGTGTGTGTGTGTGTGTGTGTGTGTGTGTGTGTGTGTGTGTGTGTGTGTGTGTGTGTGTGTGTGAGAGAGAGAGAGAGAGAGAGAGAGAGAGAGAGAGAGAGAGAGAGAGAGAGAGAGAGAGAGAGAGAGAGAGAGAGAGAGAGAGAGAGAGAGAGAGAGAGAGAGAGAGAGAGAGAGAGTTGCTTTGTATATGCGTTGTTGCTGGTTGGTGTAATTCTTGAATGCTGTTTTTGTTGTCTATTTGTTGATGAATAATTGATTGTAAAGCGCTTTGGGCTCATCTGAGGTAAAGCGCTATATAAATGTACTATTACTATATGATTAGGATTCTCCCTAAAAGGAGAATACTATTGCATTCGTCAAAATTCTTCTTTTTTTTTTTTTTTTTTTCTTTTTTTTCCCCTTTTTTTGTCCGATTTGACTGACATTTTCCGAAAATTTGCAGGACCTTATGGGTATGTGACATTTGAAATATTAAATGATTTCGCCGAATGTTCAGCAAAACATGGCCGAAAAACCGCGAAATCGGCGAAAATTCAATCTAGAATATCTCAAAAACGGCTGAACGGATTTCGTTCATATTTTCCGAATTGAATACAAAATAGATTTGCAACACATCCGGTATAAAACCCAACCGGAAGTACGAACAGGAAGTGCCCACGCTATGGTCAGGCAGCTTTTATTTGGTTCACGGAATAGCCAAAACCGGAAGTGACGTCACAAAACTAACTATTGGATATTGTAGCCCTTATGTTGGCCCAGGTCTGAAAGGAATTTGTTGACGATATGTTAAATAGTTTGGAAGTTATTCAAATATATGCACATTTGGTTGATTACTTTCACCATTTTTTATATTTTTCAACCGATTTCATTTATATTTACAGGAACATTGACGGACACTATTCTCATGCTCAATGTCCAATATTATGCTAATTGGCCAAATGTTGGCCGAAATATAGGCTAAAAATGGCCAAATTCGGCCAATATTCAATCTTGAATAACTCGAAAACGGCTTCGCGGAATGCATTCATATTTTCACTGATTATTAAGGAATATCTTTGCAACACATCCGATATGAATCTGAGCCAAAAGTGCCAACTGGAAGTGGGGACAAACATTTTCAATTTTATTTACTCAAAATCCCTTCCACAAAATGCATAGAATGCTATTTAGAGAATGCATGTCATAGCAGAGTGTTACAGTGACGCACAGTGACACTGACGTCATTGGTGTCTTGAGGTAAGCTGTGACGTATAGTAGCTTATGAAATTGCAGTAGGCCAGTTTGGTATGAAAACGGACCATCTAACAAAACTGTCAAATATTCCATAGTTTGTATTCCAAATAACCCTAACATTTGTACTGACGTCATTGAGACCACAATGCATCAACACTCCAAAATTCATTTAATTTGGAAGCTTAGAAATTGTACAGGAATTTTTCAAAACTCTTTTTCTCTCAAGAGGCCTTTTGAGTTAGTCCATTATTTTGGACTCCAAGCCATCGATATTCTCTCTGTCTCAGTCTCTGTCCCTCTCTGTCTGTCTCTGTCTCTATGTCTATGTGTCTCTGTCTCTGTCTGTGTATATCTCTCTCTCCGCCTCTCTCTCTCTCTCTCTCTCTCTCTCTCTCTCTCTCTCTCTCTCTCTCTCTCTCTCTCTCTCTCTCTCTCTCTCTCTCTCTCTCTCTCTCTCTCCCTCTCTCTCTCTGTCTGGTTGAAAATTTGTGTTATTGTCCAATAGCAAAAGATAACACAATACAAAATAACTGAAGCAGCAACAAGCAGAGCTTATGGCGTGCTCAGTTCGAAGAAATATTACAACGGACAAAGTTGGCGGACATAATATGCAATTGAATGAATGAAAATGGAAAAAAAGAAAGAAAGGTACTACATACATATGATGAAAAACGTTAAGCTGAAAATAGAGGAAGACTAAAGCATAACATAACAAGGAACGTTTTCCACAAAATGCAGATATACACACAAACACGGACGCAGACACACAGACACACATATCAACACATACACTTATACACACGCAAAAAAAAAAAAAAAAAAGAGAGAAGAAAAACAGAAGGGGGAGAGAGAAGGAGAACAATGAGAGAGAGGGATAGAGTATCTCTCTCTCTCTCTCTCTCTCTCTCTCTCATCTCTCTCTCTCTCTCTCTCTCTCTCTCTCTCTCTCTCTCTCTCTCTCTCTCTCTCTCTCTCTCTCTCTCTCTCTCTCTCTCTCTCTCTGTCTCTCTCTCTCTCGTGTACTTGATCCACCATCTTCCATGCCTGTAGCAGAATGATTCCGGAAGGTTCAGAAAATAATCTCCCTTGATCCTCTAGAAGGTGGGGGAAAGAGGAGGGTGGGTAGGACGAATTAAGAGAAGGAGTTGAGGGGGTGGGGTGGGGGTTCTGCCGACGTCAAAAGGGAGATCACTCCAAGATATCTTCCAAATTATTCCCCGTTTATGTCAATGTGTGGGCGAAAAAAAAAGTCTCCTACTTTTTGAAGGTGTGTCATTCTTTTTGCAGCATCTAGGTTGCTTTGTATCTATCCATTGTATCCTGTCAAGAAAGCCCGACTGTTATTTTAAATGCTCCATTTCCCTATTGTTGTGTCCGGGTGAATTATATATTGAAAATAGCAACCAATATCGAGGAAGAATATATTTTGAGGAAGTAAGATATTTCGGGTTAGAAATGGGAAGAAGAATATTACGATAGGGTTGCTATTTTCAGATCCATGTATTTGAATAGAAATCGATTGAAGCAGATAAGAAGGTGTATCACCCCCAAAGCCTGAATATACAAAGAGCTCGCACTCCGCAGCTGACTGAAGCCGGTTTTTGTTTTACTCCCACCCTTTCACCTACACTACAGGTGGGGATCATTGTGAACTCACTCACTGGCTACAACAACACTAACACTTCCTACCTTCCACCATTTCACCTTCCAAGTAGGAAGTAAGAAAGTTGGCTTCATTCTTTGCAAGGTTTGTAGGCTGCGAAGTAATCACTCTTTGTAACATTTAGGCTTTTTGGTATCACTTATAAATTGATAACTGATCTATATCTTTGTTCTAGTGAGACATTTTGAGGTGGGGGGGAGGGGGGGGGGCGGATAGGCTAGCAAACAAAAAATAAACAAAAGAAATAATCGTCTACACGGATTGTACAACACTCACTAAAATAACAACGTTTGTAAAAGAAAGACGACAACAGTAGCAATACCGACAACAAAGTAACAATTGATAAAAATGTATCTCCATCATCTGCAAGGACAACAACAACAACAACAGCAGCAGCAACAACAACAACAACAACAACCACCACATTTACAACAACATTTAGCATTAAGCGCTGCAGTACAACAGTCGCAATACCAAACGTCAATAACTACATCAAGGACAATAACAATAATAACAACAACAACAACTAGAGTGTCAAAACGCTAGACCAACCCGCCGCGCGGCAGCATTATTGGGTCCAGTGACCTTGCAGGAGCAACCAAACACCCCTGAAACTAAAGTTCTGTCAAACGGTCTACACCCGCACTTTACACTACCCCTGCGCCAGCGAGGATCTCAACTTTAGCTCGCGCACTATTGACAGCTAGTGAGAAGCAGGTGCGCGGCAGCATTTTCGGCTCCAGTGACCTTGACGTTTGACCAACGACCTTCGTGTTCGAACGTGGCCTAGATATCCTAAGCGCCTATCGGCATGTGAAGTGTGAAGCCTCCTAGGTTCGTTCGTTCAAACATCATCGTGTTCGCAGATTCAGTCAGATAGATAGTCAGCCAGGAACAGACAGATTGCCCTGAAAACATGAACCAGCTTTTGCTTTGCGGCTGCTTTACAGCAAGCTAATTATCCAAAACGAAATTGAACAAAGGGTCAATACTCTCTTTCTAATTAACTGCCCCTCCACCAAAGTTGATTACGATACCAATCATCTAGCAATGCGTTGGTCAGGACCAAAGTGAGACAAACAAAGCATCATTATCAACAAAGAATGTGCCAAGTTCGCCTTTATGACCCTCCACCCACACATTACACATCAACAATGGTGGAGAGGACGACATACAAACAAAGCAACATTATTCTTTAATTATCCATAAGTTATCATCACCAAGAAGATGCAAGGGTGTCAACAATACAATACTGAGATTCTCATTGCGCAGTTCGCCTTTTAGGAGCAGCCTTTGTTTTCTGCTTCAGGAACATGGAAAAGGTACATTAACAGTTGATGGCTTGGAGTCAAAACGGACTATCTTTAGATAGTCTATTGACGTATTATTGAACTTATTGCGAAAACTAATAACTTGCATAAACAAGGCTGCAGAAATATAGTAATCATACTCGCTATTTTATATTAGTTGCAGTCTTTTTTAATACAAGTTCTTAGTTTTTACAATAACATCGATAATAACTCAATGGACTATCTAAAGATAGTCCGTTGTGACTCTAAGCCATCGCTAAATAATGTCAGCACATAATAAAAATTATAACAAAATCATACATCGATCGAAATGCAATTAAACATGACTGATGACACAAGAACAAAATGAGGAAACGGAGGCAAAAAGAAAGACGGTAAAATATTTAACATCCAGGAAGATTTCACTTGTCTAAGTATTAAGAAAACGATCAATACAATTATGCATAGTTTCAATGCATCAATGATTATTTTTTGTTGTTGTTTCTGGCCTGGTAATCAAGGATACCGTACAAATAATAATAACAAAAAACTAACGAAAAAACTGTTTAAGATGCTTTTATATAAAAGAGAGAAGATGATTTAGTGCATAAAAAGAAAGATCGGGTATGAAGAGAGAGAGAGGGGGAGACAGAGACAGAGAGAGACAGAGAGAGAGAGAGAGAGAGAGAGAGAGAGAGAGAGAGAGAGAGAGAGAGAGAGAGAGAGAGAGAGAGAGAGAGAGAGAGAGAGAGAGAGAGAGAGAGAGAGAGAGAGAGATGGAGACACAGACAGACAGAGACACATACATATAGCCTGATATAGAATGAGACGGACAGATGGAAAGTAAGACAGAGACACCGAGATGTGGCGAACCGACTTCATTTTCATTTTTTTCAATATCCTTTTATCATAAAAAGCCATTTTTTTTGCGAGACGTCTCTTTTAAAAAATCGTTTTGAAAAAACAACACCTATTTATTATACCGTTATTGTGACCTCTTACTCTTTCGCAGATTACTTCCCGATTTCGCGCCAAGCAACAGATAGATAAACCGGAAGATTCAGGAATAATCTCCCTTGATCCGCTAGGGGGGGGACAAAACGCAGCAGGGGGGTGGGATGGGGGTGGGGGTGGGTGGGGTGTCGTGGCGACACCACATGAAAGCGGAGATCATGGTCCGATATATTTCAAATTACTCCCCTTTTCATTTGCCTCTGTGCGTGGGCAAAAGGCGGGCGAGTGTGTGTGTGTGTGTGTGTGTGTGTGTGTGTGTGTGTGTGTGTGTGTGTGCGTGCGTGTGCGTGTGTGCGTGTGTGCGTGCGCGTGTGTGTGTGTGTGTGTGTGTGTGTGTGTGTGTGTGTGTGTGTGTGTGTGTGTGTGTGTGTGTGTGTGTGTGTGTGTGTGTGTGTGTGTGTGTGTGGTGGTTGTGTGTGCATAGTATATACACTATTATGACTAGGATTATTGTCTATTAACTTTTATGAACCCGTTTGTTCCTATCTCTATCTTCTTCTTCCCATGTCTGATTTACCCTTTTTTCTTCTTTGCATGCGATGCCTGCTTCTCTCTCTCTCTCTCTCTCTCTCTCTCTCTCTCTCTCTCTCTCTCTCTCTCTCTCTCTCTCTCTCTCTCTCTCTCTCTCTCTCTCTCTCTCTCTCTCTCTCTCTCTATACCCCACCCCCTCTCTCTCTACCCCCCCCTCTCTCTCTCCCTCTCTCTCTCTCTCTATTTGATTTCTGTTTTTCTATTTTATTTGGTCTCTCTGTCCGTCTGTCTGTCTGACTCTCTGTCTATCTGTCTGTCTGTCTGTCTGTCTGTCTGTCTCTCTCTCTCTCTCTCTCTCTCTCTCTCTCTCTCTCTCTCTCTCTCTCTCTCTCTCTCTCTCTCTCTCTCTCTCTCTCTCTCTCTCTCTCGTCTCGTCTTTTCTCCATTTTAACATCTGATTGATCTGGCATAAGTTTGTGTAGAAAAAAGGTGAATAAGAAGGTGGACAGATCAATCAATCAATTAAGCAATCAACCAACCAGTCAATCAACCAACCAATCAATCATTGGCTCTAATTGTTTTTACAAGATAAAGAAATTATTTTTCTGGCATGCACATAAACACGAAACATAAACATGAACAAAAGCTAAAACATAAACATAAACATAAAACGTAAACTTAAGGATTACATTTTTACAACGAGATTAAGAGACGAAAAGAGAACAAGCAATCACAATGTCACCAATGGCAGATATAACATTGAAGAGAAGAAGAAGAAGAAGAAGAAGAAGAAGAAGAAGAAGAAGAAGAAGAAGAAGAAGAAGAAGAAGAAGAAGAAGAAGAATGCAATGAAGAAGAAGAAGAAGAAGAATCATCATCATCATCATCATTATCATCATCATCAACATCATCATCATCATCATCGCCAGCAACCTCACCATCATAACCATCATCATAATTTTCAAAATAAGAAAAAAAAAGAGGATGAGACAAGGGCAGGATCAGCAGTAGAAAAAGAAGACGAAGAAGAAGAAGAAGAAGAAGAAGAAGAAGGAGAAGAAGAAGACGAAGAAGAAGAAGAAGAAGAAGAAGAAGAAGAAGAAGAAGAAGAAGAAGAAGAAGAAGAAGAAGAAGAAGAAGAAGAAGAAGAAGTAGAAGAAGAAGAAGAAGACGAAGAAGAAGAAGAAGAAGAAGAAGAAGAAGAAGAAGAAGAAGAAGAAGAAGAAAGAAGAAGAAGAAGAAAAAGAAGACGAAGAAGAAGAAGAAGAAGAAGAAGAGGAAGAAGAAGAAGAAGAAGAAGAAGGAGAAGAAGAAGAAGAAGAAGAAGAAGAAGAAGAAGAAGAAGAAGAAGAAGAAGAAGAAAAGACTGTGTTAGAAGCGATCTTTGATATGTAATAGATATTCCCTTAGGGGTTTTTATGGCAAAACTGAATATGCAAGAAACAAAAAAACAATTCCCTAAATGGATGACAATAAAAGCGATATTATACTGTTTTTATGCGCATTTGGTCCTCTGTCTCTTTCCTGCAACAACAGGTTGGGCTTTTGTTTGTGGAATATGGCTAAAAGATTAGGAGAAAGAGACGAAGACAGAAGAAGAAAACAGACAGACAGACAGACAGACAGAACAGGTAATTTAAAACAGGGCGTTGCAATAACCAATGAACCTCGTCCTCCTGTGCTGTTCGCAATAAGTGGCATTGGAAATCCGCATTGTTCATAGATCTATAAAGTGCACATTCATGCAAGAGACAACATTCCTGAATTTGGGAGAAAGGGAGGAAGAGAGGAGAAGTCAGACAGACAGGCAGACAGACAGACAGGCAGACAGACAGACAGACAGGCAGACAGACAGACAGACAGGCAGACAGATAGACAGGCAGAAAGACATACTAGTAGAGTGAGAAACAAACATACACCAAAATGGTCAAGCAGGGAAAAGGCGGGCTAGGGGCTTGGAGAAGAAGAGAGAGACAGGCAGAGATGGACGTTGAGAGAGAGAGAGAGAGAGAGAGAGAGAGAGAGAGAGAGAGAGAGAGAGAGAGAGAGAGAGAGAGATACAGACAGAGAGACAGAGAGAGAGAGAGACAGACAGACAGACAGAAACAGAGAGAGAAAGAGAAACTTTATTTTCCAAGGATATATAATATATATGTTTGGAGAGAGAGAGAGAGAGAGAGAGAGAGAGAGAGAGAGAGAGAGAGAGAGAGAGAGAGAGAGAGAGAGAGAGAGAGAGACAGACATACAGACAGAGAGACAGAGAGAGAGAGAGAGAGACAGACAGACAGACAGAAACAGAGAGAGAAAGAGAAACTTTATTTTCCAAGGATATATAATATATATGTTTGGAGAGAGAGAGAGAGAGAGAGAGAGAGAGAGAAGAGAGAGAGAGAGAGAGAGAGAGAGAGAGAGAGACAGACATACAGACAGAGAGACAGAGAGAGAGAGAGAGACAGACATA
>CM065701.1:4140755-4145755 GCA_017654935.2 Phymorhynchus buccinoides | reverse complement strand
GGGGGGGGGGGGGGGGGGGGGGGGGGGGGAGGGGGGGGGGGGGGGGGGGGGTGGGGGGGGGGGGGGGGGGGGGGGGGGGGGGGGGGGGGGGGGGGGGGGGGGGGGGGGGGGGGGGGGGGGGGCAAAGAAAACAAGAAGCTCAAAATTTGTCAACATTTCGATTTATTAATCTTTAAATAAATATCTGGAAGTAAGAAATAGTAAAGAGTGTGCCCATTACACGTGGAAACCCATCCGTAATCCCATCCGCTTATTTCTTATGTAAGTGTATGGAGTTTCCGCACGGAACTTGCGGATTGCGGATCTAATGTGTGTGTGTGTGTGTGTGTGTGTGTGTGTGTGTGTGTGTGTGTGTGTGTGTGTGTGTGTGTGTGTGTGTGTGTGTGTGTGTGTGTGTGTGCTGTCTTTCTTTTCTGTTTGATCTTTCTTGCTGGTTTTTCTCTCTTTCTTTTTGTCCTGACTTTATCATGCGTTTTCGCCATCTCTCCCCCCCCCCCCCCCCCCCACCACCACACACACACATTGTCGTCATAGTGATACAACTCTTTTGTTTCCTTGATAGTGATAACATTCATTATGTTTGCATAGTGCTTGCATTTCTCTCGGTAGTGATTTCAATGCTAAAACCCATTCAACACTAGCCATTCCTCAGCCAAACTGGTGGACATAATCACTTCAAATGCTGTGTTGTGTATCACTGGTTATAGATGGTCCCGTCGAAATAAGAACAATAACCGAGCTGCCCCCATGACCTTGACTTCTGATATCGCGTTATTATGTCCGCTAAAGTACTTCATAATGTGTATGTGTTTTGTAATACTTTAATCTTCATCATCTCTAATCATCTTCAATCTTCATCAGTGTCAGTCTTTGACTCATTTTTCTTTCTTTTCCGTACAGTAGTTTTTACAACAATTTTTCTTTAAAAAACGATCCTTCAAAAAACTACATAAACTGTCTGTTCTAATCCGCCACCCACCCCATTCCCACTGAAATCAAAACCTGTTTCTATCACAATAACACGAATATTCGCTGTTGCACATCTCTTTCTGTTTTCTTTCCCGTATTAACCCATTTCGTAAACTCAGCATGACTTGTTTAAAACAAATCTAATCCAATGATCAATTTTCATTCTTTCCTTATGCTCCTTTAACCCTTTCGCCGCCAGCCATTTTTCAGCAAAACATGTCCATTAAACTTACCTGGGTAGAGAACAAAATCTGTCTGTAATATTAGGGATTCCTCTGTGACATATTTAAAGTAAGGCCTATCCTTACCTCTCAAAATAAAGAGAATAGCGTCTTTGGATAACAGACCCTGATTTGATGCCTTTTAGTGACATGGGTGTTAAATCATTGTGGTGCTAAAATGTGACGTTGGCGGTGAAAGGGTTAAAGTGAAACTGTTTTATCTCCCAATGGCCTTTTACTCCAATGGCTTTTATCACTGGTTGACATTAGCCTGTAGAAAGGGCCAATAGTACATGAGAGCTGTACTGTATATGATTTTCTACAGTATTGGAATGTCATGCTACAGCTTAGTATTTCGTGGAAGACTATGACTCTCTAACTATGGGGGGCATTGGAAACTGGCTCTAGTGCTGCAGCCAATGGGATTGGTTGGTCTTTGGGGACCTTCCCCAACGCCAACTCTCGTCCTCAAATCCCTTTGGCCGAGAGAGTGGGGATGTACCCTGGGCAAGTCTTCTCCACTATAAAAAAAAACCCCCATTGTAGCCCCAGCCCAAAGCCGGAATAGCAGCTGCCCCCTCTGCTATCTGGCAGTCATTGTCGGAAACAACAGACAGACAACAACAGAAATCTTATGTAAGTTCGTTTTCTTCTCCTCCTCAGTTCCTGTTCGTGCTCCGTGTTGAATGCTTTCTGTGTTCGTCAATGTTTTGCTATCATTTATGTTTGTAAACCATTTCACTCCAACTCTTATTTATCTCCCGTTGTTTTTCGTCTCACAAAAGCTTTCTTTGTCTTTCTTTTTCCTCTGTCTGTCTATCTGTCACTGTCTGTCTGTGTGTGTGTTGTGTGTGTGTGTGTGTGTGTGTGTTGTGTGTGTGTGTGTGTCTGTCTGTCTCTCCATCTTCTTCTGTCTTTCTGTATATTCTCTCCATCTCTCTGTCTCTTTGCCTTCGTTCATTCTGTATGTTTGTTTTTGTCTCCCCTGCTCCTCCCCCCCCCCCCCCCCCACCTCCCCCACCCCCTCTCTCCCTCTCTCTCCTTTTTCTTTTATCCAAGGACAGATTGTAAGAATAGGCATCGCCTAAAATCTTTATCCTTGTTAAATAAAGTTTTTGTTCAGTGTTCAGTGTTCAGTGTCTGTCCTGTCTGTTTGTCTGCCTATATCTCTGTCTCTGTCTCTGTCTCTCTCTTTGTTTCTGTCTCTCTCACTGTCTCTCTCTCATATCATCTCAACCATTCTTCCTCTTATTATTTAGCGTCAGTGGGGGTTTATGGAAAGGAGAAGTCGGAAATGGATTGATGACATTTTTACCGTAAAGAGAAAGAGAGAGAGACCAACACAGAAGAAGCAGAAATTATGACCCCTCCACCCCCTACCCCCCATCATCCCCTCCCACCCGCATCTTGCTTTTTCATATTCTTCTTCCATTTTATTTCCTTCCTTCCTTCCTTCCCCTCTCTTCTGAATCTTCTCTTTCCCTTCTCTCTCCTTTCTAGCGGTAGCCGGAAGGAAGTGGAGGGGAAGGCGGACAAAATGGCGGACAGGAAAGGAGATTTGCCGGTACAAATTCGCGAGGCATTGAGAAGATGCGAGAAGAGAGGTTTGAAAGCCTACGTTTTAGCCAGTGGACCTCGGTTCTGTTTTCGTAGCCTACTCCCAAGTTATGGGGAAAAACCCCACAATAGAATTGTGAGTACATTGGGATGGGAACCAAATACTGTGCGCTTGTTTCTTTCTTTGTGTCTGTCTGTCTGCTTGTGTCTGTCTGTCTGTCTCTCTCTCTCTCTCTCTCTCTCTCTCTCTCTCTCGTCTCTCTCTCTCTCTCTCTCTCTCTCTCTCTCTCTCTCTCCCCTCTCTCTCTCTCTCTCTCCTCTCTCTCTCTCTCTCTCTCTCTCTCTCTCTCTCTCTCTCTCTCTCTCTCTCTCTCTCTCTCTCTCTCTCTTGTTTCGAGGGCAAGATGTAAACAAGCCCATTGTGTGCTTATTCTTTTCCCTCAATAAACAAATGTTTCAAATCTCTCTCTCTCTCTCTCTCTCTCTCTCTCTCTCTCTCTCTCTCTCTCTCTCTCTCTCTCTCTCTCTCTCTCTCTCTCTCTCTCTCTCTCTCTCTCTCTCTCTCTCTGTCTCTCTCTCTCTCTTTCTGTATGTGTCCATATATCCATCAATAGAGCAATCAAGCAATCACGCAATCAATCAAAATAATATCCCACTTATATAGGGTAAGACGGGGTAAAACGCCCATGGGCGGGTAAGAAGCCCATGCCAATTATCTCATGAAATAAAGCAAATTTCAGTCACATTTTGCCCATGAGATGCATTAGCACTCGTCTCATGGGCAAAATGTGACTACAATTTGCTTTATTTCATGAGATAATTGGCATGGGCTTCTTACCCGCCCATGGGCTTTTTACCCCGTCTTCACCTACTCCTTTTGTTTTCATAACGTGCGTTCATCTGTGTATTGAACGATCTAACTATCCATCCATCCATCCATCCATCCATACACCCATTCATCCATACAATCCTACGATCGACTGATCTGCCAGTTCTAAGTCTTATTCCTTTCTCCCTAATTTGTCTGTTCTGTATTTGTCTCTGATTACCTCTCTCTCTCTCTCTCTCTCTCTCTCTCTCTCTCTCTCTCTCTCTCTCTCTCTCTCTCTCTCTCTCTCTCTCTCTCTCTCTCTCTCTCTCTCTCTCTCTCTCTCTCGTCTCTCTCTCTCTCTCTCTCTCTCTCTCTCTCTCTCTCTCTCTCTCTCTCTCTCTCTCTCTCTCTCTCTCTCTCTCTCTCTGTCTCTGTTCCTTTCCACTTCTGCGAATCCAGAAAGGGTTTCTCTTAGGTAAAAGTGGTGGAAATTGGTCGTCCTTCAAATAACAGGAAATTGATATTAATACCGCGAGAGAGGGACGGACAAAATGGGGATCATGGATCAGAAAGAAAGAAAGAAAGAACGAAAGGGCACATGAGAAAGAGAGAGAGAGAGAGAGAGAGAGAGAGAGAGAGAGAGAGAGAGAGAGAGAGAGAGAGAGAGAGAGAGAGAGAGAGAGAGAGAGAGAGAGAGACGTAAGACGGGGGGATAGGGAGATAGATAGAGAGATAGATACATAGAGTTAGAAAGAGAAAGAATAAAAGTGGATTAGACAACTTTCTTTTGCTCTCTCATTTAGAAGGAAGCTGTCGATAATTATCAAAATAGCTGATACCTACACGCTCTTGCCAATTAATTTATGTACTACCAATTAATTGGATTGTTTACAGCAAAACCATTCTGATGATAACCTACCAATTAATGTACTGGACAAACTGATACGCCAAGAAACCAATTATGGCCGATCAATTACTTAAACAATGAGGCTTGATGAATAGATCAACAAAGTGCCTTAGGTGGCTTTGATGGAAGTTGCATGATCTTAAAAAACGGGGGGTTATTAATTTACATGTATTCAGTTTAACAAGGAATGAACTATTGATGCATAACATTATCTTTCTTTGTTCATCATTACAATTACAATTATGTTGTGTTATATCCGAGGCATTACTTTTCTGTCCCATCTTCTGGGGCGTACAGTGGCGTTGCTCTCATGCCGTTTATTCCGAATCCCAACTCGCAGCCACACCTTGGCTTGTCAGGTCGCGGAATCCGACACCAGCAGTCCAAGGGAAGCGACTATATTTTAGACCGCCAAGAGGCAAGCAAGCTACGAGACACTGCAGTGCTGCTGAGTCACTTCGGTGGAGTTCAGTGGAGCCTGTTCTGAGTTATTATACGCAGGACACCGTCTACTAAGCCCCCTACTGACGACAAT
>CM065701.1:4110755-4118255 GCA_017654935.2 Phymorhynchus buccinoides | reverse complement strand
AAAAACAACATATACTTTGGTTTTTTCCAGTCATCTTCCTATATATATGTTCGTCGTTCTTGTTATGCTTGTTAGCAGAGAGAGAGAGAGAGAGAGAGAGAGAGAGAGAGAGAGAGAGAGAGAGAGAGAGAGAGAGAGAGAGAGAGAGAGAGAGAGAGAGGAGAGAGAGAGAGAGAGAGAGAGGAGAGAGAGAGAGAGAGAGAGAGAGAGAGAGAGAGAGAGAGAGAGAGAGCGGCAGGAGAGAAGAGAGAGAGAGAGAGAGAGAGAGCGAGCCGAGAGAGAGAGAGAGAGAGAGAGAGAGAGAAAGAGAGAGAGAGAGAGAGAGAGAGAGAGAGAGAGAGAGAGAGAGAGAGAGAGAGAGAGAGAGAGAGAGAGAGAGAGAGAGAGAGAGACTGACAGACAAACAGAGAGACACACAGACAGACAGAGGCAGACAGACACATACAACCAGATAGACAGGAAGAAGAGGCATGCAAACAGAAAAATAGACAGACATGCAGATAGACAGACAGACAGACAGACAGGCGGAGACAGGCGCGCTTAATCAATGTACAAATAGCAACTTTGCTTCTATGACCAAAGCCTCAGAAAGGTGTTTTTTTCGTTTGTTTTAAGCAAATAATAAAACTTATTAAAATCTATTTTTGTGTGTGTAACCAGATCTCTAAGAATGTTATGCAGGGGAACCTCCTCATAAGACCTTAAAAATAATCCAAAATTAGGTCTTATAAGGGAGGGGTCTTAAAGGGAAGTAATTTTGATACTTACAAAGAAGTACAATGTCTCAGAGAAGTAGGTCTTATGTGGGAGGGTGTCTTATAATGGGAGGTGCTATAAGGGAGGTTCCACTGTACATAAGTGAAAATATCAAACTAGTGAAGGTAATAACACATCTGCATGGACTTCGCAAGATGTTAAGCAAAAGACGTTATGTTATGTTACGCTTTGTGCTTGCATATATGTGACCCGTCACCACAAAATGAGTCGTGATGTCCCATATGTCACTTTTGTAGTTATTAACAAATTGTTATTTTGCATTAAAAAAGCTTTCCAACAAACCATAAAGTTTGTAAATCGGACTATTTGTTGCAAAGTTATGAAGATTTGAAACCGTATACATATGGAATCGGCGAAATGAAAAAAATGCAACCGGAAAATTTCTAAATGTGTACAAAACAACCAGATGTTTCTGATATAAACACACTTTTAAGGCAGAAAGGATTGTTTTTACACTTCAATACTTGTGTACAAGGTAGATAAAGACCCATTGTTCAATAATAAGTCAAAATCTGAGAATTGATGATTTGACCCCCTTCCACATAAAATTGTCCCTAGGGGACAAGTGAACTAGGGACAATGCGACTCATTTTGTGGTGACGGGTCACAAATATAGAATGCGATGAATACCACCTATAGGTCATCATTTTATTTTCTTGTAAATTAATGTCAATTTTGAAGGAACATTTTCATGTCTGCAGCCTCCATTCCTCACAGCCCCTGTGCCGTTTTTGTCAACATTGTACTAATGCTTTGACAATCGTGACATTTTCTAACAAGCTATTATGCACTTTCCCAATGGGAGAAAAAGGCACATTTTTGTTTCGCCAGCGCAATTTTCAACCTTTCATAGGATAATTTCACTGCAATCTCACAGAATCATGGAGGAAACTCACGGACGGAGGTGCCGCATGCCTTAATGTTTTTGCTCTGCTGGAAGTTCCGCTTGTGCCGTTGCTATTTCCTGAACATTAAGAACTTCTTTATTTTGTGGCGTTGTCCTTTATACACACACGAAGTCACGTTCTTCATCTCGTTTCGGTTTTGTTCTCGCCTATCCATCTGTCTCACTTCCACCCTCCTCCCTCTGTACATTGCTTCTTTGTGTGTGTCATTGTTTTCTTTTCTTTTTCTTTCTGACTTTATTTCTTTTATTAAACTTTTCTTCGTTCTCCACTCTCTTGTTCTTCTTGTTCTTTCTTTCTTTCTTTCTTTCTGTCTTTCTGTCTTTCTTTTCTTCTTCTTCTTCTTCTTCTTCTTTCTCTCTTCTTCTTTCTTCTTCTTCTTCTTCTTCTTCTTCTTCTTCTTCTTCTTCTTCTTCTTCTTCTTCTCTCTTTTTCTTGTTTTTTTTTTTTTTCTTCTTTCCTTCTTCTTCTCTTTCTCCTTCTTCTTCTTCTTCTTCTTCTTGTTCTTGTTCTTGTTCTTTCTTGTTCTTCTTGTTCTTGTTCTTCTGTTCTTGTTCTTGTTCTTCTTTGTTCTTCTTCTTGTTCTTGTTCTTCTTGTTTTTTCTTGTTTTGTCTTGTTCTTCTTGTTCTTGTTCTCCTTGTTGTTGTTGTTCTGTTCTTGTTCTTGTTGTTGTTGTTGTTGTTGTTCTTGTTCTTGTTCTTGTTCTTGTTCTTCTTCTTCTTTTTCTTCTTTCTTCTTCTTCTTTCTTCTTCTTCTTCTTCTTGTTTCTTCTTCTTGTTCTTGTTCTCTTGTTCTTCTTCTTCTTCCTCCTTTCTTTCTTTCCTCTTCTTCTTCTTCTTCTTCTTCTTCTTCTTCTTCTTCTTCTTCTTCTTCTTCTTCCTCCTCCTTTCTTCTTCTTCTTCTTCTTCTCTTCTTCTTCTTCTTCTTCTTCTCTTCTTTTTGTTCTTGTTCTTCTTCTGTCTTATTTCTTCTTCTATTATCTTTGTCACTTTTGTCGACCTGTCGATCTGGCTGCCATTACGTTTATCTGTCTACGCATGTGTATATATCTCCCTCTGTCTGTATATCTCTGTGTAGCTCTCTCTCTGTATACTCTCTGTCTGTATCTCTCTCTCTCTCTCTCTCTCTCTCTCTCTCTCTCTCTCTCTCTCTCTCTCTCTCTCTCTCGCTCTATCTCTCTCTCCCTCTCTCTCTCTCTCGCTCTCCCCCCCACCCCCCCTTACTCTCTCTCTCTTTCTCTCTCTCTCTCCCTCTCTCTCTCCCCCCTCTCTCTCTCTCCCCCCCCTCTCTCGCTCTCTCTCTCCCTTTCTCTCTCTCTCTCTCAATTCTCTCTCTCCTCCCTCTCTCTCTCTCCCTCCTCTCCCCTCTCTCTCTCCCCCTCTCTCTCTCACTTTTTACAATTGCCAAGGAAGGGAGACAATCATGCATCCGAATAGGTCAACGGAATACAGTCGTGCTTGTTGGGATGTTGACAACATCTACACTGAAGTATGCAGTGCACAGGGTACAATGTCTCCCCTTTTCCGTCACGCAATTTTGGCAATTACTGTACAGTTCTCAACTTTCTGAACAAATAATGAGGGTTTTTAAATTTTGTTTTTTTAATTCAAACGTTTCGTTGCGCCATTCAGCTTTTCGACTTTGCACTAGTTTATGAAGAACGTGAGGGAAAGTCACATCATTGGGGAAGTCATAGTTTTTGTTTGGATTTCTCTCTCTCTCTCTCTCTCTCTCTCCGCTTTCTCTATCTCTCTCTCTCTCTCTCTCTCTCTCTCTCTCTCTCTCTCTCTCTCTCTCTCTCTCTCTCTCTCTCTCTCTCTCTCTCTCTCTCTCTCTCTCTCTCTCTCTCTCTCTCTCTCTCTCTCTCTCTCTCTCTCTCTGTCTATCTGTCTGTCTGTCTATCTCTCTCTGTCTCTCTCTCTGTGTGTCTCTCTGTCTCTCTCTCTCTCTCTCTCTCTCTCTCTCTCTCTCTCTCTCTCTCTCCTCTCTCTCTCTCTCTCTCTCTCTCTCTCTCTCTCTCTCTCTCTCTCTCTCTCTCTCTCTCTCTCTCTCTCTCTCTCTCTCTCTCTCTCTCTCTCTCTCTCTCTCTCTCTCTGTCTCTCTGTCTCTCTCTCTCTCTCTCTCTCTCTCTCTCTCTCTATCTCTCTCTCTCTCTCTCTCTCCCTCTCTCTCTCTCTCTCTCTCTCTCTTCTCTCTCTCTCTCTCTCTCTCTCTCTCTCTCTCTCTCTCTCTCTCTCTCTCTCTCTCTCTCTCTCCTCTCTCTCTCTCTCTCTCTCTCTCTCCCTCTCTCTCTCTCTCTCTCTCCCCCTCTCTCTGTCTCTGTCTTTCTCGGTCTCTGTCTCTCGGTCTCTCTCTCTCTCTCTATCTGTCTCGCTCTCTCTCCCCCTCTCTCTGTCTCTCCATCCCTCTCCCCCCCCTCTCTCTGTCTATCTCTCTGTCTATCTCTCCCTCTCTCTCCCTCTCCCCCTCTCTCTCCGTCTCTCCCTCCCTCTCTCCCTCCCCTCTCTCTCTCTCTGCCATCCCCTCCTCTCTCCTCTCCTCTCTCTCTCCTCTTTCTCTCTTTCTCTGTCGCCCCCCCCCCCCCCTCTCTCTTTCTGAGTCAATGTTATTGGCTGCCAAAAGGCTTTAGCAGGCAGCATTATTGTTAACGTTTTTCACAACATTACCAAGATTTATGAACTGATATCAGATACGCGTACGACACACACACACACACACACACACACCACACACACACACACACACACACACACACACACACACACACACACGCACACACGCACACAACAAATATAAAGACCAACACTTTGGATTTAATTGAGCTAACCATTGTTTTTACACATTTCTAATACCCGTATAAACCAGGGCCTGTATTCACGTTGAGATAGCATGAGTCTTAGCATGATGCTAACTTAGAAGCTCTTCCAATGTCCTATAGGATTTAATAGGACTTCTGGAAGAGCTTCTAAGTTAGCATGATGCTAAGTCTTAATGCTATCTCAACGTGAATACAGGCCCAGCATCATGCTAAGTCTCATGCTATCTCAACGTGAATACAGGCCCTGGTAAGCACAAATCACCATATGGAGGTTTCCACGATATCATTGGTCAATTTATGCCGGTTTCGCTACTAAACCGAATGTTTAGTGCAGAGCGCTTTGTGACGCACTAAAACCCAACGACCTGGCAACCAACACTGTCCAGACATCAGTTTATAAGTCCCTAAACAATGCTCATGTTCTAGCATCATTCTGATCGCTTCTCGGCCTTTTGGCTAAGACAGTTATTCAGCAACATAAATTTTTGTTTATACCCTGGTTGGTTTGTTCAGCCCGTCGTACATGGCGAAAGCCGATACGCGACGTTAAACTGAACTTCCATCCATCACTTTCTAGCTAAGGGGACAACGCACTCGTACAACTGCAGTCGTACAGCTATCCAAATGTGTCATTTGCGAAGCGTGATTCTCGCGAAATGCTACTGTCTACATGAATCTGACGAAATCCTGCTATGAATGTAATATATATTAGAAAATAAAGAAAAAATAACCACAAGGACTCTTATTGAAAAAAACACAAAGTTCAAAACGGTAGGTGTCTGTCCCTTTTATTAAAAAAAACCACAGACGTTTGGGAGACTAACTCCGTTTTGTATTTAAATCTCTCGCCAACACTTTCGCTCTCATCTTCGCATTGAAAACGGAGTTAGTCTCCGAAACGTCTGTGCTTTTTTCAAATAAAAGGGACAAAAACCTACCGTTTTGAACTTCTTTTTTTTATAATATATATTAAAAACAAAAAATGACTGCAGGATTTCACAAAGTCTCAGGAAAACTTAAAATTAACTTGGTGGGTTTGGAAATAAAAACAACAACACAAAAACACACACACAAAACGAACAAAAGCAAAAGATGACCGACGTTTCTGAGCATAACCAGAAAGGCACAGAGACAGAAACGTCGGTTTTTGTCTTTGTTTGTTGTTTTGGTTATTTATTTATTTTTATTTCCATGCTAACCAAGTTAATTTTCAGAAACCCTAGTCTTGTTCACTACATTGTGTAGTCTGCCTGAACAAGGGCCCGCTACACTACATACAATCCGACCCCAACGCGATGCGATTTGACATGTGTTTGCGTCATGATTCTCGTGAAATTCTTCCGTCTACATAAACCTGATGAAATTCTACTAGTCTTCTTCTTCGATCGCTCAGACAGTTTCCTGTCAATTATGAGCGGAGATGCGTCGTGCTGCCGTTATTCGCCTAACTAACAAATAGTTAGGCCCAGCAAGTCAGACTTCGGCTGGAGGAAATGTTTTTGAAAGCGTTTCGTGAAAAAAAGGCAGGAGAACGGACTGGAAAGGCAGAAAGATAGATGACAGTAAGCAAAGGGAAAAGGCAGAGTCAAAGAGAGTGACAGATTAGAGGAAGTTACAAGCACAGAACGTCCAGAAGGTGGGGGAACTATTTATACACAAGACCCCCCGGTATCCCCATGGGGGGACAATTCTACTAGCTTTATGTTCACAATATTTGTAGACACCCCCCCTCCCCCCCCCCCCCCCCCCCCCCAATCCTACACGAATGTGGGGAAATATCTGTATATTTGTATCAGACATATTATGTTATTATTGTGGTCTACGTTAGCATAGTCAACGAAAAATAGTAGAAATTATTTTTAGACGGAAGTATTTCACGTGAATCATGACTCACTGACATCGTCACGATCGCATCGCATTGGGATCGAATCGTATTCAAATTGTGGCTGGCCCCTTTTTACGCGAATCTGAAGAAATATCCGTGTTTCTCTATCAGACATTTTATCAGATTTTCGTATTTTGGAGTCCACATGAATATTGTGAACGAAGCTAGTAGGGTTTCATCAGAATCACGCCTCACAGACGGTCGTCGCAGTTGAATAGTCGTACGACTCAAATCGCATGTCTGAGTCTTCCCCTCTAAAGAGCCGGTTACACTGCATACGATTCGAATCATTACTCCCCGCCGGGATACCGAGGGATCTTTTGTACAAATAGTTCCTCCACCTTCTGGAAATTATGTAATCACCTCTAATTCTGTCATTCTCTTTGACTCTGCCTTTTCCCTTTGCTTACTGTCATCTGCTATCTTTCTATCTCACTGGTCCATCCATTCTCCTGCCTTTTTTCTATAAATTCTTACAAAGGTTTCTTCAGCCGAAGTCGGACATGCTGAGCCTAACTATTTATTAGTTAGGCGCATAACGGCAGCATGACGCATCTACGCTCATATGACAGGAAACTGTCCGAGCGAACGAAGAAGAAGAAGAAGAAGAAGAAGAAGAAGGAAGAAGAAGAAGAAGAAGAAGAAGAAGAAGAAGAAGAAGATTCACTACGATCCGATTTGACATTTGTGAGGCATGGTTGACGTGAAAGCATACTGTCTAAATAAATCTGATGAAATCCTACTAGTTACGTTCACTACGTTTGTAGTCTCCCGTACACGAATCTGATAAAATATATCATTTTTTTGTATCGGACATTTTATTTTGATTCGCATAGGCCTATTTCGGTCTACATGAGTATGGAGAACACAAATAGTTATTTAGATAGGGGAGTATTTCACGCGAATCATGACTCACAGACATCGTCGCGATCGTATCGTATTGGAGTCAAATTGTATGCAGTGTGGCGCCGGCGTAATGCTATTTCCCTGTACCCCTGTTCTGTTTTCAGAGAATGATTCCCCAAACAGCTTTCTCTTTACTTTATGTTTCCCTTCATTTCTTAGTACGTGTCTCTGTTTCTGTCTGTCTTTCTCTGTCTTGCTGTTCATCTGT
>CM065701.1:4095755-4098255 GCA_017654935.2 Phymorhynchus buccinoides | reverse complement strand
GACAGACAGACAGACAGACACCAAAATCAAAGAAGAAATATTGAAAAAAGAAGAAACTTATTCCAAGGTTGTCTAGCTCTATTGTTGAACCTTCTTGGCTTAGGGTTTCCCCACGATTGCAATCGCGTGATGAATTAGAATGTTATCTGTTCCGTGACGTTCAGTTATAAGGGCGTATGTCAGTACGGAAATGACGTATTGTGTTCAGTGTTCGTGTTCAATTAGGGAAGCGTCAATGTTATGGGTTAGTGGGTTTTTTGTGTGATGAGTAGGTGGCGAGAGAGAGAAAGAGAGAGAGAGAGAGAGAGAGAGAGAGAGAGAGAGAGAGAGAGTGAATGAGAAAGAGAGAGTAAAGTGATAAAGAGAGAAATACGAATGTTTTACGAAATACGAATGTTTTATTGAGGGTAAAAAGGATAAGCTACAATAGCTTCTTTGCACCTGGCCCTCTCACTCACACACTCACACCATGCATCAGGCAATGAAAATATGACATAAAAACGATCAAGTCAAGAAAATGAAACAGAAATTGGCACATGAAATAATTGGCAGAGAATCAAATTGGGATATTAAACAGATATACAGAGAGACATAAAAGATTTACAAGAACCTTGGCATAAATTGATATTTGTAGTAACACTCATTAACATAACTGATGGACAAGATTGTCCATTATGTACTTGTGATAAGATTTGCGAAAGGAAGATACGCTAGTTTTATTTTTGAAATTATCAGGGATGTCGTTCCACAGTTTACCACCTGAGTATGTAAGGGATGCGAGAAGGAGAGAGAGAGAGAGAGAGGGGGGGGGGGGAGAGAGAGAGAGAGAGAGAGGAGAGAGAGAGAGAGAGAGAGAGAGAGAGAGAGAGAGAGAGAGAGAGAGAGAGAGAGAGAGACAGAGAGAGGCAGAGAGGAGAGAGAGAGAGACAGACAGACAGGCAGCCACACAGGTAGCCAGACAGACAGAGACAGACAGAGAGAGAGACAGACAGACAGAGGCAGAGACAAAAAGAGAGAGACAGAGAGGCAGAGAGAGAAACAGAGACAGAGAGAGACAGAGAGAGAGAGAGAGAGAGAGAGAGAGAGAGAGAGAGAGAGAGAGAGAGAGAGAGAGAGAGAGAGAGAGAGAAGAGAGAGAGAGACACAGACAGAAGACAAAGAGAGAGGCAGAGGGAGAGAGGAGCGAGAGACAGAGAGAGAGGGAGAGAGAGAGAGAGAGGATAGGGTGGTGTGGGTGGTGTGGGGGTGTATGTATATGAAAAGAGTGATCCGTTGCATTTGTTATTATTACAGCTTCACTCAGAACACGAAACCTTTATACCACCATTACATTCTGCAAAAAGAGGAAGGGAAACATGATGATGTAATCTACAATATTGTTGGCTTTATCACTGGTTGGCATTAGCCTGTAGAAAGGGCCAATAGTAAACGAGAGCTGTATTATAAATGATATCCTACAGTATTGGAATATCATGGTACAGCTTAGTTTTTCGTGGAAGACTATGGCTCTCTAACTAGGGGGCCCTTGCACCGGCTCTGGTGCTGCAGCCAAGGGGATTGGTTTGCCCTTTGGGGACCTTCCCCAGCGCCAACTCTCGTCCTTAAATCCCTTTGGCCGAGAGAGTGGGGATGTACCCTGGGCAAGGCAAATCCACTATAAACTAATTCTCTTCCAGCCCGCCAGAATAGTATCTGCCCCCTCTGCTATCTGGCAGTCATTGTCGGAAACGACAGACAGGCAACAACATACACTCGACAATAACAAACTGACAGCTATGCTTTTCTTAAGGTAGAGTAGCTCTTGAGACAACGAGTAGCTACGACAGATTATTGATGGATGCAATGAGCGGCTTAGCTGGCTGTTTTGACCGCCAGGTGGCATAGCGCTCGAGTGGGACTAATCTTCTTAGTTGGGGATAAAGAGAGAGAGAGAGAGAGAGAGAGAGAGAGAGAGAGAGAGAGAGAGAGAGAGAGAGAGAGAGAGAGAGAGAGAGAGATCGAGAGATCACGAGATAAGCCCATATTGAGTTGGTTGCCACCTGGCGGTCAAATTGGCAAGCTAGGTTGACCATTGCTTCAGCATTGTCACTTCAACTTGATGCTGGTGGAATTGTGCAGCCAAGCGTGGATGACAGTGTCTGCTGACAAAAACTAATGTCCCAAAATGTGACATTTCGTGGGGTGTTTTCCCCTGACCTACTTAGAAGCAGTGTCAAAGTGTCAGTAAAGATTGCATTTTAAAGACTCCCCACGCCACGTGTCACATTCTCTCTTATGCTAGGAATAGTTCTTAAGATTTGCTACCAGCTATAAGAGGGAAAGCACGTGAACATCGTGGTTTTGACACGTGACGTGATGGGTCTTTAAAACCAAACCCACGAGGAATACTTGTGAAGATTGAACATTGTAGATACTTTGAAAGAGACGCAGTAAAGGGTCAACCACACGTCCACTAAAATCGTACGACTGTACGATACGATTCGATCACGTGGTATCAAAG
>CM065701.1:4085755-4088255 GCA_017654935.2 Phymorhynchus buccinoides | reverse complement strand
CCTTGACGGCCTGATTGGCACGGCGTATAGGGTAGGGTATTTAGGAAGGCTTGTCAGTAATTATGTTATTGGGACTGGGAGTTAGGGATAGGGGAGTCTGGAAAGGTGTGTGTTGGGGGGGGGGGGGGGGGCAGTGTGGAACTAAGAAGCAGCAATGTATCGAACTTCCAGGGGGCTGGAAGTTGTCTTTTCCTCCTTGTGAACTGGTATGATTCCGCCAATATTGATGCTGTGTAAACGTGAACTGAGAGCAGGCCATATGAACTGAGTTGTTGCTTACAGCCATAATTGCTGTTGTTCATTGTATGTCGTCAATACTACTACTACTACTACTACTACTACTACTACTACTACTACACGTTTCTGTAATAATAATAAAATAATAACAATAATAATAATAATAACAATAATAATAATAATAATGGATATTTGTTGCGCTCTTTCTCCAAACCAGAGAAAAGCCATAACAATAGAAACCAGAGAAAGCCATTCAGAAATATAAATATTAAATACAGAGAAAGCCATTGAAACCAGACACACACGCACAAAGCCATTGAAACACAGAGACAAGCCATTACGAAACCAGAGAAAGCCATTGAAACCAGAGAAAGCACATTGAAACCAGAGAAAGCCATTGAAACCAGAGAAAGCCATTAAACACACGACAACCAGAGAAAGCCATTGAAACCAGAGAAACTTACAAGCGCATTGAAACAGCAGAGCAAAATGCAAACCAGACCAAACTGCCAGTTAGAATCCACACCACAGCATCAACCGCCCAAGAAAGGTACCAGGACCACACAGGGCTCGGTGCATTAGGAAAGACAGAGAGAAGCCTTATTGAAACCAGAGAAAGCCCATGCAATTCAAACCAGAATGAAAGCCATTGAAAAATGTGTCAGAGAAAGCCATTGAGAACCAGAGTAAAAATGCCAAAGGGTTAAAAGAGGACAGTTTGAGCAACATAACTAAAACATTGAAAGCAGAGAACGCCATTGAAATTAACATGATTTTGTTTTCCAGAGTTTTTATTGATTCGAGAGCCTATCTGTTTATTAGTAGCAGACGTGTGGATTATAGAGATGTTTTGGCTTGTTGTAACGACAGGCAAGCTATCGTCTTAACAAAAAAGTTAAGAAAGCTCCAGTATTTTTTGGAACGAGTGAAGACTGGCATTGAGTTACTGGTCTTTTTGTTCAACATTCAAATATAAATGTTCTTTGCATAGCAGCACTGCTCAAGATACAATGAATATACTGGTGTTAGAGTCTTCCAGACAAGCAACTTCATTCAGTGCAATGGTATGGCCTAAGATGGGAAACAACACAATCATATCGTGATTTGTTTGTTTGCTCGTTGCTCGTTTGCTGGTTGCTCAAGGGAGATCAGTCCCACATTGAATAGAAGAGTTATTGTTCGTGTAAAGGAGACATAGTCCACAGGTTCTTAGTCAGCACACTACAACCAACCTACCTTCATACAATTGACATACTAAACCAAAACTTCAAAGTTAACATGAACTATGTAAACTAGTTTGATGATTGTCTCAGCACAGTACTTCGATCATGCTGGTTGTTTCATCACGGTACTCTCTATTTGAGAATGACATTGTCGAATGTAGTTGGTGCTGTGATCGTTCGTGTTGATCTACGCGGCTGGTTGTTGTTGGTCAGATGCAGGTCATCAGCAGCAGGAGGAGTGGGATGCTGAGGAGACTTCTTGACGAAGCTGTTGTTTCTAGTAACTCGCTGCTGTCCCCTTTGAGCGGTGATCACGGTCCATTTTCTCCGGATGATGGTCAGTGGTGTTGGCTGCTATGGGGTGGACCTTGCCTGTTCATTTTTCAGTAGAACGCCATCGCTAACTTTCAGTTGGATGCTTTCACGTAGGTCTTCCTGTGGGCATATAAAGGGCCAGCCACACGTCAGCTAAAATCGTAGGACTGCGCGATGCGATTCGATCACGTGATCTCGAAGCGGGATTCACATTTGTTCTTGGAGACCACGTGATCGAATCGTATCTTACAGTCGTACGATTTTAGTGGATGTGTGGCTGGCCTCTTAAAGGGCCAGCCTTACTGCATACGATTTGACCCCAATGCGATACGATTGTGACGATGTCTGTGAGTCATGATTCACGTGGAATACTTCAGTCTAAACCTACCTCTACTATGTTTCGTTCACTGCATTCTTGAAGACCGCAATACACGAATGAAATCAGATATCAGATACAAAAATAAGATATTTTATTACATTCGTGTATGAGAGACAACAAATATAGTGAACATAACCAGTAGGATTTCTTCAGATGTTTTTAGACAGTAGAATTCCACGTCAATCATGCCTCACAAATGTCAAAATCGGATCGAAGTGAATCGAATCGTATGCAGTGTATCCGGCCCTTAAAGACCCACTGACCCACCGCGATTAAGTCCCTTGTTTTTTTTCTGGGTAGCTGTGACCCACATACAAATGTCCCCAACTTCAAACTGAGGCCGCTC
>CM065701.1:4068255-4075755 GCA_017654935.2 Phymorhynchus buccinoides | reverse complement strand
GAATTGTAGGAATGTGTGTGTGTGTGTGTGTGTGTGTGTGTGTGTGTGTGTGTGTGTGTGTGTGTGTGTGTGTGTGTGTGTGTGTGTGTGTGTGTGTGTGTGTGTGTGTGTGTGTGTGTGTGTGTGTGTGTGTGTGTGTGTGTGTGTGTGTGTGTGTATGCTTGCATGTGTGCTCCATTAAAACAAAAATCAGAGCAAATATGAGCGTTTTCTAATTCACTGTCATTCTTTCTCTTCATATAACAGGGCACATTGGTCATCTGAATCCCTTTCCCTGGCAATGGCTGCAGTCAGAAACAAGGAGCTCAGTCTTCGAGCTGCTTCGAAGCTACACGAGATCCCAGTGACCACCCTAAAAGCTCGCCTTGATGGCATAAACAAATATGCCAAAGAGAGCATCAAGCATTTTGGAAGGCCTCAAATACTATCTCCAGCCATTGAAGATGAAATGGTTCAGCTTGTCTTGGAGCGAGAGAGCATGTTTTTTGGACTGACCCGAAAATCTCTGATGGACCTAGCGTATGAGGTTGCGGTTAAAAATGGATTTCCCCATACCTTCAATCAAGAAAAGAAGAGTGCGGGAAAGAAATGGTTGAAGCTTTTTCTTCAAAGACACAAGGAAATCAGCTTGAGGGTTGCTGAAGCAACTTCCATTGCCCGTGCTTCAGGCTTCAACAAACACAGTGTCAGCAAATTTTTCGATCTCCTTGAGAAAGAAATTGACAAAGAGAAGAAATCTAGAGAAAAGAACAAAGCCAATACCATCAGTGGAATGTCTGTATTCAATATGGATGAAACTGCTGTGAGCACTGTACAGAAGAAGTGCCAAAGGGTGTTAGGGCGCAAGGGCAAACACCAGATAGGTTCGATATCGAGTGGTGAACGAGGGACCAACACAACTGTAGTTTGTTGTTGCAATGCAGCTGGACAGTTTGTTCCCCCCATGATCCTCTTCAAAAGAAAAAGGATGGCTGCTGAACTGAAAGATGGGGCATCAGCTGGAAGTCTCATCACCAACAATGAGTCAGGGTGGATGGACAAAGACATGTTCCTCGTCTGGTTGAACCATTTTGTTGCGGCAGTGAAACCTTCAACAACAGAAAAAGTGCTGTTGGTCCTTGATGGCCATTGCTCACACACAAGATCCTTGGAAGCCATCAACCTCGCAAGAAAACATGGTATTATCATGATTTCTCTCCCACCACACACCACTCACCGACTACAGCCCCTGGATGTGGCCTTTTTTAAGCCACTGCAAACATTCTACGGGCAAGAACAAGAAAGGTGGTTGCGAGCAAATCCTGGGAGACAGATTACAGCATTTCAGATCTGTGCCATTTTCAACTCTGCCTACATCAGAGCAGCCACAACAGCTACTGCAGTCAACGGCTTCGCCAAAACAGGAATATGGCCACCCACCAGGCATGTCTTCTCTGATGCTGACTTTGTTGCAAGTTCTTTTTTTCATGCTCACGGTCAGTCTTCAGAGCAGCAGTCTTCAGCTGCGCCACTTCAGAGCTCATCAGAAATTGAAAACCCCTCTCTGCATCTTGATAGGCAAGCTGCTGCCTCAGGCCGTGATGCTGGTCTCTGTGGTTTGGGTGAAGAGAACACCGCCTGTTCCTCAGGTGCCCGACTTCCTGCCTCTACCCTTGATCCTGACATCCCAGTCTCTGTCTCAGATCCTGATGTGTCTGGGCCTTTGCCTGAGGCAAACATGTTTGCTTCTACCTCTGGAAATATCCATGACCAGACCTCAGCACAGAGCGACTCACAGGAAGAACTGGGGGACATTGCTCTCGCTCTTCCAGGCAAACAAGTGATTTGCACCAATCCAGATGGACGATGCCTTTTTCGAAGCATTGTCATCAGCAATGACTGCAACCTTCAATCTGCTGGAAGAGATGCAAATGGCCTCCCACTTGATCCTGTCTTGAAACTACAAGAACAGTTCAAGGCTGACATGCTGAGAGCAAAGATGGCTCAGCACATGTTTGACAACCTAGAGGAGTTAGGCAATATGAACCTGCGCTGAATGTGGACATGCCCAGCTCAACTGGACCCAGCTTTCATTCGATAGAAGAAAGAATTTGTTACATGTCTTCTGCAACAGTACCAGTTGGAGAAATGGAAATCGTTGCAACAGCGCATGCGCTGAAACAGCCCATTCATGTTGTCAGCTCTGATGATGGTCATGTGGTGAAGTACTGTGAGGCTAATTTCCCAGCTGTTTCTCCAGTCAGTGTGCTCTACTCATCATTTGGTGACAACTCAGGCCACTATGACTGCCTCATCTCATCAGCTGTTTCTGTAGCTATGATATATCCCCTCCATTTCACACCGCAAGTGAAAAAGAGACATGCGAAGAAAACAGAGGCCCAAGTTTTGACTTCAAGTCCATACAAGGAAAAGCTGATGGCATCACAGAAAAAGCCCTCCAACAAGAAAAAGCCAACCAAACCTGCACGTCCAGACCTAATCAAACCCCAAAAGAGGGCTGCGAAAAAAACAGCAAAGAAAGCGTTGGGTATGCAGGACGATGCCTGGTTTTGTTTTCTGTGTGGGAATTGTTCAAAAGAAAACATGATACAATGCTCAAGCTGTCTGCGCTGGGTGCACGACGAGTGTGCGGACATATATGAAAAACAAACTTCCTACCAGTGTGACATGTGTCAAAACAACTAAAAAGGCTAATAGCACACTATAGAACACTCCCGCCCATTTCTGTTGACACTATATCATGCATGCCAAGTAGGCCTACCATATTTGGGTTTTTTCTGCTTCTTTGTTTATAGAATTATGTCAAAACTTAAGGTGCTTCTTTGGAAGGATGCACGCGTGTGTCCTCCATTATTTTGTTATGTTTTCATTCTTTTTTTAAAGTATAAAGGCACAGTAGGTTGTGGTCTGAGAAAAGAAGTGTGTTGAATCAGTTATTTAAATGTAGCCTTAACGAAAAGGAACGAAGAAAGGAAAAGTAATAGAGCCAAATATAATGGTGCTCTACAATCACTTTGTTTTATTTATGCGTTTCCACAGGATTGTTTACTATGACCTTAGTTTTCTTCAACATACCATTATGATTTGATAATTGTTGAACTCGAGGCCAAGCAAGGATTTTTGTGGCTTAAATTGCAAGTCTTTATTTTCGTTTATTTTGCCTCAATAACATCAATTTAAGCTATTGATGATGTGTTCAGAAATAGGACGCCTCTGTCTCCTAATACAGAACATATGTTCAGCTATTAGATCTGTTGTGTTCAGATTTAGGGATCAGGGTTCCTTAAACAGAACACATTTGCCGGTTTTTTAAAGTTCGCCAGTTTTTTTCTGAGCAAAGATTTTGCAATTTTCTTTTTGTTTGTGACACGATTAGTGTGTGGTTTAATAAATGTTTGCTTAACTGAAGCAGATTTTGTTGTTTTAGAACAGTGAGAGCGTTTTGTCCTTAAGTGTTCAGTATTTGGCGACTCCCCTAACTAAGCTGCATAACTGTTGGATTAACTGTTGTAATATACAGTAATTGCTATTATATATAATTATTATAGTAACTGCAAGAACGAATGTGCATGCTGTTGTAATGTCTATTGCTGATGATAATTTTGAATGATTTATTTTTTCACCCCTTGTCTCCCCTCCCAAATATTGTATTGTGGCCCAAGGCCAATGTACAATTAAACTTTCCGAGTTCCGAGTTCTCTCTCTCTCTCTCTCTCTCTCTCTCTCTCTCTCTCTCTCTCTCTCTCTCTCTCTCTCTCTCTCTCTCTCTCTCTCTCTCTCTCTCTCTCTCTCTCTCTCTCTCTCTCTCTCTCTCTCTCTCTCTCTCTCTCTCTCTCTCTCTCTCTCTCTCTCTCTCTCTCTCATACAGAAGAGGCTTAGGCTTGTGATGAAACAGAAACGTGCAGAAATACACACACGCATACACACGCACACACAAACACACACAAACACACACAGGTAAAACCAAAAAAACAAACGCACAGGCACGCACGCACGCACGCACGCACACACACACGCACACACGCACGCACATACACATACGTTGCTATTCATTCGTTTGGAACAGTTGGTTTAGTATGTAACTGGTTTGACACACACACACACACACACACACACACACACACACACACACACACACACACACACACACACACACACACACACACATTATTAGGTCTTCCTGTTTGTCTGTCTGTCCGTCTGCCTTTCTGTCCAACCCTCTCTGTTCAGAGAGAGAGAGAGAGAGAGAGAGAGAGAGAGAGAGAGAGAGAGAGAGAGAGAGAGAGAGAGAGAGAGAGAGAGAGAGAGAGAGAGAGAGAGAGAGAGAGAGAGAGAGAGAGAGAGAGAGAGAGAGAGAGAGAGAGAGAGAGAGAGAGAGACAGAGAGAGAGAGAGAGATGGAATCGAAGAGTGATCAACAACAATAATCAGACAGAATCAGACTGACATACTGACAAACAAGTATAGAGACAGAGATAAATAAATCATATGAAGATATAACACATACAGCAAGAACCAAAATAACGCTTTCTTCTGAATAAACGGGGTAACTTATGCAACGTACTGGAGTTCTTTATTATTATTGCTACCAAATAACGGAAATTATTTTTGTCCTCTCCACTCCTGAGACTACTGGGTCGTGGCACAGGGTCATATCGTCAATAATGCAAATGGAAAACACCGACACAGGGCAAATAGCCACCGAGGCAGAACCTCACAGTTTTAATTTGTGTTTTAACGTAAGATCGGCCATCACCTAAAGGTCTGTGTACACGTTAACATTATTCACGATATATTTAAATTTCCCCATGGCAACACAGTGATAGCCCACTCTTACAGCTCACTGTGTTGCCATGGGGAATATCTCGTGGATAATAATAATAATAATAATAATAATAATAATAATAATAATAATAGTGAATCACACTTATATAGCGCACTCCTCCACCAAATGTGGAGCTCTATGCGCTTAACAACAACAAAAAGTAAAAGCAAGAAATTCAAAAACAAAAACAAGTAATCGCTCACACACATGCAAAATAGGCATGCATACACACACCACCCCCCCCCGCTCACACATACACGCACGTACACACATATCCACACACACACACACACACTCACACACTGTTGCCATCACCACCACTCACCCCACCCAAGAACACAATGCAAAATACAATCAGTTGAAGAAAGCATCAACACACACACACACACACACACGCACGCACGCACGCACGCACGCACGCACACTCACACACTCACTCACTCTCTCTCTCTCTCTCTCTCTCTCTCTCTCTCTCTCTCTCTCTCTCTCTCTCTCTCTCTCTCTCTCTCTCTCTCTCTCTCTCTCTCTCTCGCAACAAAGCTGACGTAGACATTGCAGTAAACACACAGTGAAACTAATATGGGGGGGGGGGGGGGGGGGGGGGGGGGGGGGGGGGAGGGAGGTGTGTGTGAGAATAGAGTCGAGAAGTAACGTGGCCTAAAGGTTGTGATGTAGCTTGAATAGGTGGGTCTTGAGCTGATTTGAATCGTAAGGACTGGATATGGCGAATTTCGCGTGGTAAGGAGTTCCAAACTGATGGGGCCGAAAAGGAAAAGGAGCGCACACCAAACATTTGCGTTCGTGTACTAGGAACACAGAGACATTTGGAATCTGAAGATGACTACAATAAGAATGACATAGAGTGGATAGCCTAATGTTAACGTGTACACAGACCTTAATCGACGTCAAATGAACAGACAACACAAGACACGATTCGACTGTACGTGCATTACGTATCATGGGATACTTTTTGCATCGGCATTGTTGTCGTCTTCGTTCGGCTGGTCCTCCATCTCAAAGCAATCGTCTTCCAACTTACAGTGTGGATTTCCCTCGCTGTGGTCGTGGTCGTCATTGTACATGTCCAAGTCGTCATCTTCCTCCGTGTCTTCAGTCACGTTTTCCTCGCAGGGAATGTTGTCATAATCGTCGTCGTCATCATCAACATGACCTTTTTCTGGTCTGTCATTTTCGTCACTCCGGCTATGGCTGTTGTCAGAATTGTCGCTCGAACTATCTTCTTCTGACGTGACTTTCTTCTCGTCTTCTCCTCCGCTGGATTCTTCCTACGGCCACTCTGCGCCGCACCTGTTACACTTTAAAATAAACTGCGTCTCTCCATTGTCCGTCCAGTGCCAATGGTCGGGTTCGGCATCAACAGCAGTAGCTGTGCAAGTTGGATTTGGACACAACATTGTCATCGGTTCTGATGTTTAACATTGAATGCAAATATTATTTGCTCTGACCCTTTTCCAGTCCGGCTGAGCAGATGTGTGTTTGTGATCACAACTCACATTGTGATCACGACATTCACTGCAGGGAACATGAGTAGTGTGCGTGCGTCTAAAGGCCTAGCCACACTACATACGATTCAATTCACTGCGACCCGATTTTGACATTTCTGAAGAATGATACTTGTGCAACTCTAATGTCTAAATAAATCTGCTAAAATCCTACTAGTTATGTTCACTTTATTAGTAGACCGCCGCACACGAATCTGATAAACTAGCTGTATTATTTATATAAGACATGCTATTTTAGTCGTGTATTGGGGTCTACTTGAGTATAGTGAGCGAAAATAGTAGCATTGGCTTCAGACAGAAATCTTTCACGACTGACAGACATCGTGACAATCGGGTCGTATTGAGGTCAAATCGTATGCAATGTGGCTAGGCTTTTAACTCTGCGTGTGTGTGTGTGTGTGTGTGTGTGTGTGTGTGTGTGTGTGTGTGTGTGTGTGTGTGTGTGTGTGTGTGTGTGTGTGTGTGTGTGTGTGTTTATATATGTGTGTGTGTGTGTGTGTGTGTGTGTGTGTATGTGTGTGTGTGTGTGTGTGTGTGTGTGTGTGTGTGTGTGTGTGTGTGTGTGTGTGTGTGTGTGTGTGTGTGTGTGTGTGTGTGTGTGTGTGGTACTTTGATAATCACAAACTCGAAGTTGTTAAAAGTTATTGTTATCTCGGATATGCCTTCACTCCAATGCTTAGTATCAAACAAGGTACTGAATGTCTGGTTTCTAAAGCAAAACAGACCACATTTTATCTGTGTAGAACTTTCAAAAAGTGCAAAGAAATGACAAGAGAAACTTTCTTTAAGGTATTGGATTAAAAAGTTCAACCGATTTTGTTGTATGGCTCAGAGGTGTGGGGACATCAGAAACTAGATAGCATAGAAAAAGTTCATCTCATGGCCTGCAAATACTTTTTAAATGTCCCTAAGCGTACCCCAAATAAATTAATATATGGTGAGCTTGGGAGGTACCCTCTCTTTGTGAATAGCTATGTTCGTTGTGTCAAATACTGGTTACGACTGTTAGGTATGGGTCAGGATCGATTACCTAATCAAGGCCTGTATTCACGTTGAGATAGCATGAGACTTAGCATGATGCTAACTTAGAAGCTCTTCCAAAAGTCCTGTTAACCCTTTCACCGCCAACGTCGTATTTTAGCACCACAGTGAT
>CM065701.1:4025755-4063255 GCA_017654935.2 Phymorhynchus buccinoides | reverse complement strand
TACGGAAGTAAACTTGGATACCATGTTAGTATGGCTCCAACCCACCTGCGTGCGCATCTCGACCATTCCAACGGAAGTGTCGCCATCTTAGTCCTTATTTGTGTGTAAACAAAGTGAAAATGTGATCTAAATGTGTAAAGAAAACATCCAGATGTTATAAATACAGTTTAGATAAGTTTCGAATTGGAACAGCCAAATACGCAGCATCGATCTGGCATTTTTCAAAAAAAGGTAAGGACTAAGGGACTGGCTCAAGCCTAAGCCTCGCGGCTTATAAACGTCTCTTCATTGAACACGGTTTTGTTTGCTTAATTATGCATGCCTTTAAAATTATAATTGTAATTAATTCAATATTCAAACAAATAGTTGGCTAAAATGTCCATCCTTGTCGAGGAGAGTTTTGAAGGTGTTAAGTGTTTGCTCTTTTTAGGTTAAGTGTCAGTAAATTCCAGAGGTTAGCAACTCGACTACTAAAACGTTTCCGTTTGATGGCACAAACTAACTCACGAGTATGTGAACTCAATGCAGACAACTCGCACTGACGTCCCTTCCTGGCGCTGAAGGTCTACCACGCCGCGACCCGCCAACAAGACTGTCCTGAAGGCTGTCCACTCTTCAAGAATGACCCACACTACATAAAGGATGACCACACTGCATCTGCCGTCCATCCATCTACTGACCAATGCCATGTCCATTTCGTGGAACTCACCGGGTCTGCTCCAAACCAAAGGTAGGCCTATATCTTGATGCTGTATTATCCATGTTTATCTTGAAAGGCTCCCCGGGGGGATACCAGGTGTCTCATAAAATTAGTTCCCCCACCTTCTTGAAGTTTTGTGCTTGTGACTTTAATCTGCCACTCACTTTGACTCTGCCTTTTCCCTTTGCTTTATGTCATCTATTATGACATATTGGCCTATTCTCCTGTCTTTAAAAAAAAATCTTCCAAGTGATTTTTCTCCTTTGAGCTCCTCCGAAATAGGAATGTGTCGGCTGTACGCAGCGGGGAGACCAGTGAAAACTGAAAACCGGACACCTACGTACCTTACACATTATGGCCATATGGCCCGGGAACGCACAAGAATAATAATCTTGACAGTGTTCTGTTGATCGCAGAGATAACCTTGTAAAAGTCTATCTTCAAACTGTTAAAGGCAGTAGATGTAGACGCATAGAGCGCTTAGAGCTTTCAGGGCTCCCAATCCTCGTGTAGGACAAAGGGTCCAGGAACTAGAGTTGAGAACCGGTTAAAAATCCGAACCGGTTTTAAACCGGCTTTCTCTCTTCGAACCGGTTTGACCGAACCGTTGTTTTAAAACCAGTACTCGCATCACTAGTTTCACCAATGCAAACACATATTTATTTGTCAGAATATTCACACATACGCACGCACTCTCATGCATACACACACACACACACACACACACACACACACACACACACACACACACACACACACACACACACACACACACACACACACACCACAAACTAGAAACAGCTACTCTTGGTTTACAAACACCCTATCTGCGCTGAGAATCAATGTTGTTTTTCGAAAATAATGCGTTATTCTAAGAAGAAATTATTCAGTTTGCAGTTTAAAAAAGCCGGTTCACAGCAACTCTGAACCGGTTTTTTTAACAGCGAAAGTGTAGCACCGGTGTTTCGGTTCAAACCGCCCCACCTCTACCAGGAACCCCTTTACTTGGAGTATAAAGGGTCCTGTAGGGTGGATAAAGGGTCCCCATTACGTCAGCCTGTCAGGTCATTCCTAGTGCACGTGAAGAGTAGGTTGAATGGGTGTGCACACACACAGAGTATAGTGAAGAGTAGGTTGAATGGGTGTGCACACACAGAGGGTAGTCTAGGAATGGGTTAGTTGCAGGAAGGGAGAAAATGAACACTGATAAAAATGTGGGAGAATCAGTTCAATAAATTAGCTTTAACATTGAAAACATTGGGTGGTGAAAGGTCCTTGATTGGAGGTCATAATTTGGAATGCCAGGACCATGGTTTCTTCTGCCCATTTATGATAGTGCATCCCTGGGACCCGTTGCACATTTTCACAGAGGATCATTGTTGCTTATGCTGCATCATAGTCACCTTGTATGCGAGTCCTGGCTTTAAAGACACACTGACGCACCACGATTAAGTCCCTTGTTTTTTTCTAGGTAGCTGTGACCCACATACAAATGTTCCCAACTTCAAATTGAGGCTGCTCTTTAAAATGTTTCGTTTTCAATTTGGGGACATTTGTATGGGAGTCAAACCTGGTCAAAACAAGATTTCTTACCAGCTATAAGAGGGAAAACACGTGAAACCATTGATTTTGACACGTGACCTGTGGGTCTCTAAGGTTCGCGCTATAACAATATTCTACGTAAATGGACATTGCCATGTAGTTTACTTAGGCCAGAAGTTTAAATGCCAGTTAATGACCTAATTATTATGACGTAACAAAAAGGTGTAAGATCACTCTTTCAAAATCAGTTATCGGTCTAACCAGTGTGGATTATGTTGATAAATTCACCTCCCTGATGCCCATTGTTTTGTTCTGTAGGTCGACTACATAACGCTGCTGCCCGCAAAAGGAATGGTGTGTGCATGATGACCACAGTAAAGCTCTGCAACAGGAGTGGTGTGTGCATGATGACCACAGTAAAGCTCTGCAACAGGAGTGGTGTGTGCATGATGACCACAGTAAAGCTCTGCAACAGGAGTGGTGTGTGCATGATGACCACAGTAAAGCCGCTTCACCCGCACGTCTACTGACCGCTTCCCTGTCCTTCTGGTGGAACCGTTGAACTTCGCTGGGAAATGGGAAAGGTAACGTTTTACTTTTCAGGGGAGGGGGTACTGACTGCTCATAAGTTTGCTGGATATGCTTGTCCATGAGTAATTTGTTTTTCTGTTGTAAAGTGTAACGAGTGAATGCTTGGATTTATCAAAAGCTGATGCACATGTTTCATATCTATGCAGAATGTCCCGTTATTGTTAATGGAGATTATTTACATGACATTTACTTAAGCGCACAATGTTTGAGTTAATATTTGAAGCCTGCTTCTGCAGCTTTAATAGCAGAATAGGAGTATGTATGGGTAAAGTATATTTTTCAGCGTTTTGCACTGCATGCTTGATCCCCTGCACAGCGTTTGTTTGGGCGTTCAGCATTACTAACCTGTGCTTTGTGTGGCCTGGTATGCGTTGCTTTCGTACATGTCTGGAGCATGCTGTCATGTGGATATGTGCTCACAATAAGATCGTGTTCTAGGAATAAATACTGGTTGAACATTTGCTCAACACACATTGATGACATTTCTTTAGAACTTTTTAATTTTATGGTTTACATATTGTTGAACCTTTACACTTTCGGAATCTTTGTGCATATTCGTTTGCTTTGAGCATGCCCCATAACTGTGGTAAATAGTGTTTTGGTATGATCTGAACTAGAGGAAAATATAACTAGAGATCTTTAATATGATTAGTTTATGGCTTTTAATCCGGAGTGTATGTTTGCAGAAATATTTGAGCATACTCTTGGATATTCAAATAAAATGTATTCCTTGGTGGTATTACGTGTTTTGTTTTGCAGTATTGTCAGAACACTCGTTCAAGGCTTCACTATGCATTTTTGATGATTTGAAATGTTTTGCTTTTGACCTTTTAATTTCAGAAATGTCTATCCTTTTCACATTGGGTTTTCAGCTTGTTAAGCACACAAATATAGGTTGAGAGCTTTAGTAACCACACATTCATGTTTGTACCTTGGGTAAATCAACCACTAGGATTGCCATGCTTTAAGGTCACACCAATAGGCCTGTGTGACATGTTTCATTGGCATTGTTCTAAACTGAATACTAATGCTAGATATTGTGATGGAAATGCTGACCACATGCTTTATAGTATTGTCTGGAATACAGGAACTGGGGATGCAGAACATTTCCTACACGACCACGGCCTTAGCAGAAGACTGCGCTGCATTGGTTCTGGAGAAAAGTATCCCATGGAAGACGGCATTGATGCAGGAAGCGCTCCTTGGCGGTGTAGATCTGTCGAGGAAAAGACTCCGTGGATGAACAGCAAAACCTACAGTCTGAACGTTCATCATGATGAACAATAACTGACTGCTTCAATACAGAAAGGTATGTGATAATTTCTTCTTCATCCATCGCTCAGTTTCCTGTCAAATTATGAGCGCAGATGCTGTTAAACGCCCAACTAAGAAATAGTTAGGCCCAGCATGTTTGTCTTCGGCTGGAGAGAATATTTGTAAGAATTTCTTGAAAAAAGGCAGGAGAGTGGACTAGTTAGGCAGAAAGACATGACAGTAAGCGAATGGTAAAGGCAGATTAAAAATGACTGACAGATTGTAGCAAGTTACAAGCACAGAACTTGGTATTCCCACTGGGTGTGTGATAATTTGATCATCACACAGTTAAAACTGAAATGCTACACATTGTCTAACGTTACATGCATATTTTTGTTTGGTATTTGGTATATTCTAGTCACAAAGACATATCTGTGAAATTCGGGCTGCTCTCCCCCGGAGAGCGCGTCGCCGCAAGTGCAGCGCTTACCCATTTTTTTGTTTGGGGGGCACAGGGTCAGGAGGGTGTGTGGGCACACTTGGAAACCCTAGCTATCAATTTGGCCATACCAGGCAGTGTGTGTGTAAAAGAGAGAAATGAGAGAGGAAACGGTTGGATTTTTAAACGCTGGCCTCGCAAATTATATTAGAACACTGGTCGTTTGCAATATGTTCAAATGCTGCCTTATGTGACTATGCAGGCCTAGTACATATGAATACAACGGGTAAGTGACTTTAAAACAGTGTGTTGTGCAGAGGCGAACACAGTGGATTCTTCATCCTCTTTACTCCATGTCCACCATCCCTGATGCGTTTCTTCCCAACGCTGGTCTCCAGTTCTGTCTTCTACCCCCTGCCCTACTCTTAGGGAGCACGGGCGACACTGCAGGTCTCTACTGTTCTTCTCTACCCACAACGCTGGTCTCCAGTTCTGTCTTCTACCCCCTGCCCTACTCTTGGGGAGCACGGGCGACACTGCAGGACTCTACTGTTCTTCTCTACCCACAACGCTGGTCTCCAGTTCTGTCTTCTACCCCCTGCCCTACTCTTAGGGAGCACGGGCGACACTGCAGGTCTCTACTGTTCTTCTCTACCCACAACGCTGGTCTCCAGTTCTGTCTTCTACCCCCTGCCCTACTCTTGGGGAGCACGGGCGACACTGCAGGACTCTACTGTTCTTCTCTACCCACAACGCTGGTCTCCAGTTCTGTATTCTACCCCCTGCCCTACTCTTGGGGAGCACGGGCGACACTGCAGGACTCTGTTCCTCTCTACCCACAACACGCTGTCTACTGGGAAGGTAGGCTGAAGTAACTGTTTCGTTTGTTGTGTTTTTTCTGCACATTACTGTGACCTCAATTGTGTAGCTGATAAGTTTAATTTAACACGCGTTTCAGACGTCATTTTGCTAGATGGGCTGGTCAAAGGCAGTGTGACTTATTTTTAATTGTTTGATGCTAATCAGGGCTCCCAATCGTCCCACAAAACAAATGGTCACAGGGACTCCTTCACGTACTGTATAGAGGATCCTGGAGGCGGGATAGAGGGTCCCAGTGGTACAGCGAATGTTGAAAAGAATGTTTCTATCGCATCCCTGTGACCCACTGCACATTCTCGTAGAGGGTCCTGTAGAATTTTAGTGCTTCATAGACCCCCAAATGGGGGTCCCTGGGAGCCCTGCTAGTGTTCAATGCTTGATACATTACTGCACACTAATAATAATATAGCAATTGTTTTGTTCTGATCAGATATCACCCTCGGTGGGTGCTGACCACTAGGTTGAGTTCTCATAAAGTGCTGTTCTTTACGTTTGAATATACGAGGACAAAGGTTATGCTCATGTCCATATTGGTTTATGTGAGATCATCACCACTGGTAGAAAATATTAATAGAAACGAAGATTTTTATAAGATTTCGTAATAGCTTTTTGGATACATTCGCAGTAAATGTCTGCTTAATATCAATGTTTTTTGTTGGGGTTTTCACCAATGTCAATGCATCTGTTGTAGAGGATCAAACTATCACGGCAGCATTGATGTGTATTGATGCAATCAAAGTAGCTTAGTGTCAGCTACATTGCCAGGTGTAGAGTGGCTACCAGGTGTAGAGTGGCACAGAGGTAACGCGTTCGCCTCGTGTCGAATAAACCCGAGTTCGAACCTGAGTACAGGGGATTTTTCCTCTCACTGTGCACTAGGCCTTACGGTCTGAACGTGGAGTCTTTCAGATGAGACAATAAACCGAGGTCTCGTGTGCCCATGCACTTAGCACACGTTAAGCCCAGCGGCAACGAAAACGTCATTAATTTTTGTCAACATTTACCCACCCACCCCTTTACATCCACATCAGTCACACGAAAATCACATGCAAATAATAAATATTAAAAAAAAGGGTGGCGTGCCTCTGGCTGCGACGCGCTCTCCATGTGGGAGCAACCCAAATTTAACAGAAACGCCTCTGACTATAAAGTACCAAAATACCAGTATGTCGGAGGCTTGAGCTGCAATCATTAATCACAACTCTGGTCAGCAAAATAATGTTCCTGGTTAGAATGGCATTAGTAAGCTTACTGTTTAAGCATTGATGAAATGCTTCAATCTGTTTTGTATCAGTATCTGAAAGCAGATCGAACTTACCCTTATGAGAAAAACTGAGTTACAGACCATATCAGTTTAGTTATTCTTAGTTTCACTAGCAGCACTTGTTAGTGTTGTAGCCACTAATGTAGGTTTCTTTTCCCCCCGAATTGTAGGAATATCAGAATCAGAAGCCGATGTAGAAGTAACGCATCTAAAAATTAGCTGATCAATTTCACGGGTTTTTTCTCCTGGCATTTCCACAGCTTCATCAGGCGAAGCGTTCCATCTCCTAAAGGATTCTCCGTGCCACTGTGTCACGCTCAGCAGTGTACGTCACATCACGGATTCTACAGGTCATGACTGTACCACGCCACGGGATCACCACATCACGGGTTGTACAGGTCATGAGTGTACCACGCCACGGGATCACCACATCACGGGTTGTACACGTCATGAATGTACCACGCCACGGGATCACCACATTACGGATTGTACACGTCATGAATGTACTACGCCACGGGATCACCACATCACGGATTGCACACTTCATGAATGTACCACGCCACGGGATCACATCACGGATTGTACACTTCATGAATGTACCACGCCACGGGATCACCACATCACGGATTGTACACTTCATGAATGTACCACGCCACGGGATCACCACATCACGGATTGTACACTTCATGAATCACGGATTGTACACGTCATGGATGTACCACGCCACGGAAGATCGTGAACCCACCCGTCTTCGTCATTCTTCACGTCAAGGATTCGCCAAACCATCTCATTTATTCTGCAAATGATATGACGGATTTAGCATGTGATTGGATTTTATTAGAGACATATTGTATGTCATTACAACACTTGTTTGTGACAGCCCAGAGGCTGTAGTTTGTGTTATTTGTGACTGGTCAAATGTAGAATGTGGTTAACTGTATTCAAAAGGTCTCAAAACGCGTTAACATGTATCACTCTCTTCCCAGGGCAACAAAGTGATATGCCAGTCGTAAAACCACTTGCAAATCACTTTGTTGCCATGGGAAAACAGTAAAAGATGTTATGTTTTGAGACCGCAAGGCACCAGAATGTGTGACCACTTTTGTATCTTCGTATCAATATTTGTTGGTGTCATATATTTTAGGCCATGCAAAGTGCCCCACACCCTCTCTCTCTCAACATATTTTTTAAGCTCCAGGACATTATTTTGGTAAGCCTAGCCCCCTCCCTCCTCAACATCCCAGGAAATCTGCTTTATGGACAATTTATTGCGAAAGTCATAGGCAACCAAGTTAAGGAGACACTGCACGGATTTAAAATCGTGTGTGTATTTTTGTTAATGAAATGTCAGCTGGACACCCTTGTTAGGATTTAGTACCAAGTATGGTATTCATGAGTGCGTCTTAAGCAATCAACGCGGGTAGTAACATGTACATTAGCCTAAGCAGCCACTCATATTGTAGTTTATTCTAATCTACATGTTACTACATGTAGTAGCCTACTACCCATGTTAACTGTTTAAGATGCACTCAAGATTAAGCGGTTTTTGTACGTTGTTAATATTCATGGATTTGTGTTTTGCTATACGTGGTCGAACTTTACGTGGTGACAGTCCTGAGGTAACCATAGCTGTTGACGGGACTATAATAGACTAACTACTTTGTCAGGTTTTGTAATAAAATCAGGAATTTTGGTGTATATAAATTAGAACTTTTAAAGACCCCACCTCTTTCTAACTGTATTGCTTCTAATGTCCGTGCCGCAATATGTGACCCAGCACCACGAAAGTAACATTGTCAAACTGACCATTCTAAGAAAATTACACATTTGAAAACTGCAGACAAATATCTTTCTAATGAGACAAGAACCATTCTTAAATTTTTCTCCATTCCAGAGTTATGAGCATTTAACGTTAGTAGGGTAAGCGTCTGCCATTTTGAGAAAACACAGTTTAAATTCTAGCCCTGCTGAAGAAAATCCATTGACCGCGTTTTAATTAAAACACTTATAAGACCATTTATACACCATATTAAAGAATATCCATTATAAATATGACATAAGGTGTTGGTGAATACTGTGACAACACTATCCATAACGCAAAATTGACCCAAAAAATGAAATGTTTGAATTGTCTGCAAGTCTGTTGTGAGAAACTAGCCCAGCAACTTAATGTCCTTTCGTGGTGCTGGGTCACATAATATTATGTGGTAACTTATTGCTTGTGTTGAAGTGTAATAGGTTGATGCATACGCGTACGATGTTTTAAATTTCAATGCATATTATGTTAGGAGTGATTTTACAGTTTCACAAAACAATTAGGTGTAATATACCTTCTGCTGTACTTTTGATTGTGTAAGTCAACTGGATATTCCTAGGGAATATCCTTTATTAGTGTCGGAGCTGTTATTTTATCTTTCTGCCGTAAGGAATTAAAACAAAAACACGGCTGCTTGCCTCAAATTGTCTGGGCAATAACATGGATAATTAAAATAGAATGGATATTGCTGAACGTTTTTGTTGGGCAGTACTTTTCACCCCCAACAGATCCGCCATTTGTACAGAGCCAGCAATATCCACGCCAGAGAAATTATAGAGGAAATAAGTTCAATTATATTTCCCAGACATTGCCACAAAACCATCCCATTAATTCACTTTATTTTTTTGATATACCAGACATCGCCACAGAATCATTCTATTAATTCAGTTTAATATATTTTCCAGACATTGTCACAGAATCATCCTATTAATTCAGTTTAATATATTTCCCAGACATTGCCATAAAACCATCATATTAATTCAGTTTAATATATTTTCCAGACATTGTCACAGAATCATCCTATTAATTTAGTTTAATGTATTTCTCAGACATTGCCATAAAACCATCCTATTAATTTAGTCTAATATTTTTCCAGTCATTGCCACAGAACTACCCTAGTAATTCGGTTTACCTTATAAGTAATCATTTTGTTTTCTAAGCAAGTGTGTTCCCAACATCTTTTTCTTTTCAAGCCTCGACGCCTTTGCGTTCTTCTGGAATGTATAAAATATGCAAAATTTGAAAACGCCGCATCCCTCAAAATGACAAGTATTACCTTGTCAAATGTTTGTATTGAACATTAAAATTGTTTCCAAAATTTCAGCTTAAGATGACAAAACAATGAAGAGATCACACACACGTCCTCAATATCCTTAAAAGATAATAGCAATGAATTCCCTCCTCCCCAACAAAACAATGAAGAGACCACACACACGTCCTCAATATCCTTAAAAGATAATAGCAATGAATTCCCTCCTCCCCAACAAAACAATGAAGAGACCACACACACCTCCTCACTATCCTTAAAAGATAACAGCAATGAATTCCCTCCTCCCCAACAAAACAATGAAGAGACCACACACACCTCATCACTATCCTTAAAAGATAACAGCAATGAATTCCCTCCTCCCCAACAAAACAATGAAGAGACCACACACCTCATCAATATCCTTAAAAGATAACAGCAATGAATTCCCTCCTCCCCAACAAAACAATGAAGAGACCACACACACGTCATCAATATCCTTAAAAGATAATAGCAATGAATTCCCTCCTCCCCAACAAAACAATGAAGAGACCACACACACGTCCTCAATATCCTTAAAAGATAATAGCAATGAATTCCCTCCTCCCCAACAAAACAATGAAGAGACCACACACACGTCCTCAATATCCTTAAAAGATAATAGCAATGAATTCCCTCCTCCCCAACAAAACAATGAAGAGACCACACACACGTCCTCAATATCCTTAAAAGATAACAGCAATGAATTCCCTCCTCCCCAACAAAACAATGAAGAGACCACACACACTCATCAATATCCTTAAAAGATAATAGCAATGAATCCCCTCCTCCCCAACAAAACAATGAAGAGACCACACACACCTCATCAATATCCTTAAAAGATAATAGCAATGAATTCCCTCCTCCCCAACAAAACAATGAAGAGACCACACACACCTCATCAATATCCTTAAAAGATAACAGCAATGAATTCCCCTCCTCCCCAACAAAACAATGAAGAGACCACACACACGTCCTCAATATCCTTAAAAGATAACAGCAATGAATTCCCTCCTCCCCAACAAAACAATGAAGAGACCACACACACTCATCAATATCCTTAAAAGATAATAGCAATGAATTCCCTCCTCCCCAACAAAACAATGAAGAGACCACACACACTCATCAATATCCTTAAAAGATAACAGCAATGAATTCCCTCCTCCCCAACAAAACAATGAAGAGACCACACACACGTCCTCAATATCCTTAAAAGATAATAGCAATGAATTCCCTCCTCCCCAACAAAACAATGAAGAGACCACACACACCTCATCAATATCCTTAAAAGATAACAGCAATGAATTCCCTCCTCCCCAACAAAACAATGAAGAGACCACACACACGTCCTCAATATCCTTAAAAGATAACAGCAATGAATTCCCTCCTCCCCAACAAAACAATGAAGAGACCACACACACGTCCTCAATATCCTTAAAAGATAATAGCAATGAATTCCCTCCTCCCCAACAAAACAATGAAGAGACCACACACACGTCCTCAATATCCTTAAAAGATAACAGCAATGAATCCCCTCCTCCCCAACAAAACAATGAAGAGACCACACACCTCATCAATATCCTTAAAAGATAACAGCAATGAATTCCCTCCTCCCCAACAAAACAATGAAGAGACCACACACACGTCCTCAATATCCTTAAAAGATAACAGCAATGAATTCCCTCCTCCCCAACAAAACAATGAAGAGACCACACACACGTCCTCAATATCCTTAAAAGATAACAGCAATGAATTCCCTCCTCCCCAACAAAACAATGAAGAGACCACACACACGTCCTCAATATCCTTAAAAGATAACAGCAATGAATTCCCTCCTCCCCAACAAAACAATGAAGAGACCACACACACGTCCTCAATATCCTTAAAAGATAACAGCAATGAATTCCCTCCTCCCCAACAAAACAATGAAGAGACCACACACACCTCATCAATATCCTTAAAAGATAACAGCAATGAATTCCCTCCTCCCCAACAAAACAATGAAGAGACCACACACACCTCATCAATATCCTTAAAAGATAACAGCAATGAATTCCCTCCTCCCCAACAAAACAATGAAGAGACCACACACCTCATCAATATCCTTAAAAGATAACAGCAATGAATTCCCTCCTCCCCAACAAAACAATGAAGAGACCACACACCTCATCAATATCCTTAAAAGATAACAGCAATGAATTCCCTCCTCCCCAACAAAACAATGAAGAGACCACACACACGTCATCAATATCCTTAAAAGATAATAGCAATGAATTCCCTCCTCCCCAACAACAAATAAATACATTCCCCTAATTCAGCCTTAACAAATTCTTTGTTTTGAGAGCGATCCTGTAGGATGTGAAATTCGTAACGAGCCATTGTATTGATACGTTGTTTGGTGTTGGTGTTGTTTTTGTTGTTGTAGCTTCATGCTGGTGGTTCACTCATTTGTTGTGGCTTATGCTACTTATGCCAAGCTCTAAGCGCTTTTAAACGCTAAAGTGTACTTGATTCGGTTAGGAATGACTATGCCATCTTTCTCGTTTTGTTTTGTTTTTGGCAGCCAAATTATCTTTTATAAACGCCTTCGAATTTATACACTGGACGACGAAGCATATTTATTCTGTGTAAAGGCTTTCTTTTAAAAACAAAATGCCACATGCATGCATGCGCGCACGAAAATACAACATCGTTTCATCATTTCTTATAGTCCCTCCTTCCACTCTTCCATCATTCCCCATCCCTTGCTGACCCCGTCTTTTCCAAATATTCGTAGTGCTATATCAACATACAATTACAGCATTTTATATGCAAGTTGAAACCCGTGTTTAAAATACATCCTGACAATAAAACCAAAGTAAGATGGACATACGCGTTTAATACTGATGATGTACAGCAGCATTAAAGGTTTTGAGTTCAACGCGACCGTCGCTATTTCGTATAAGCAATATAAATACACTATTGTACAAACATGTAGTAACTTAGTAGTAAAATAAACTATGGTTATTTAGATGGTCGTCAATACGTATCCAAACCATTCAATGCTATTCCGTTCCATTCATGCATTATTGTACCACTGTCCTTATTTCATATTCCTTCACTTCGGTTAGTCTCTAGAACCTGCTCGTTCCATTCATGCATTATCTTACCACTGTCCTTATTTCATACTCCTTCACTTCGGTTAGTCTCTAGAACTTGCTCGTTCCATTCATGCATTATTTTACCACTGTCCTTATTTCATACTGCTTCACTTCGGTTAGTCTCTAGAACTTGCTCGTTCCATTCATGCATTATTTTACCACTGTCCTTATTTCATACTGCTTCACTTCGGTTAGTCTCTAGAACTTGCTCGTTCCATTCATGCTGTTGATTATTTTACCACTGTCCTTTATGTTCATACTAGACTTCACTTCGGTTAGTCTCTAGAACCTGCTCGTTCCACTCTACCCTTTAGCTGTTGACGGGACTATAATAGACTAACTAACCACTCTACCCTTTAGCTGTTGACGGGACTATAATAGACTAACTAACCACTCTACCCTTTAGCTGTTGACGGGACTATAATAGACTAACTAACCACTCTACCCTTTAGCTGTTGACGGGACTATAATAGACTAACTAACCACTCTACCCTTTAGCTGTTGACGGGACTATAATAGACTAACTAACCACTCTACCCTTTAGCTGTTGACGGGACTATAATAGACTAACTAACCACTCTACCCTTTAGCTGTTGACGGGACTATAATAGACTAACTAACCACTCTACCCTTTAGCTGTTGACGGGACTATAATAGACTAACTAACCACTCTACCCTTTAGCTGTTGACGGGACTATAATAGACTAACTAACCACTCTACCCTTTAGCTGTTGACGGGACTATAATAGACTAACTAACCACTCTACCCTTTAGCTGTTGACGGGACTATAATAGACTAACTAACCACTCTACCCTTTAGCTGTTGACTGTTCTTTAACGTTGAGGTTCCTGTTATTCCTCGCGTGCTTCCTCGCTGCTTCGTGTTCTTCCATTGTTTGAATAGTCCTCCCTTCTGCTCTTCCATCATTTCTTATAGTCCTTCCTTCCACTCTGCCATTGGTTTTAAAGTCCTTCCGTCCACTCTAACATCATTTCTTATAGTCCTTCCTTCCATTGTTTGAATAGTCCTTCCTTCCACTCTTCCATCACTTCTTATAGTCCTTCCTTCCACTCTGCCATCATTCCCCATCCCTTGCCGACCCCGTCTTTTGCAAATATTCGTATTGATATATCGAATCTTGTATATATAAAAAAAAGAAGCTAACCCCCCAAAAAAAAAATCCACTGGTTTAGAATATTGTCCGCCCACCCCACCATCACCCCCATGTCTCATTAACCTTCCCTGCCCAAACTATTTAATTCCGATTCCATTAAAGTAACCCCTCCATCACCCCTCTCCGTGACGCCACTTGGTGAATGTCCTAACGCCGCCTCATGCACCTACTATGGACATTTCATTTCGTCCTATAGTCTGTAGAAAATCGTTTAGATATTTACCCATTGAGCCTTTAGAAGTAGAAAGTACAAGACATAAATAGTGTGTGTGCGCGCGCGCGTCCCTACCCCACCACTCTTGTGCACACATGCAAGTGATATCACTGCCGTTTTCCACCTGTATTTTAAAAAAATGCAAATCTTTTTCATCGGTTCTCTCATTTCACCCAGCCTAGTCAACAATTGTTAAATTACGACCTACCAAATCTGTGCAGCCATCGATATTCTACCGACTCTTAGCTCAACAACAGTTTGTAAAATTTGATCTATCAGTGATTTTGGGGGAACTTACCGCGGTCTTTTTTGTCCCAAATGTTATGGGATTTCCCCGTGTGGTGAGGTGGGCTTTGGGAGGGGTGAGCGTCCTACTCCTCCCTTCACCCGCTAAAAACACGGTCGAAATTGGTCAAATTGGATTTTGTGGCTAATAAAAACAATTCGATTATCGGTCACGTTTTCAAAAATTGGTAAAAGTAAATGACATAAAACTTGAATAATAATTTTCGCCAGGTTTACGAAATAACCTTGCTTACAAAGTTGGATTTCGTGGTTAATTTTGTTTTTAATTTTCAGTCACGTTTTCAAAATTACTTTCGAAAGATTTTATAATGCTTTTCAACGAAAGCCATAGAAAAGTTGGTAATCATTCATATTTTCGAAAAACAATTTTAAAAGCAAACAAAACAAAACGTGTTTTAGCGATTGGTGTGGTTGATGCAATGCGGTCTTTTAAGTGTGGGTGGCTATGAAAGTCCTTCCTTCCCTCTTCCCCCCCCCCCTTCCACCCCAGCATCTTGTTCAATTTGTATCCCAGTTGTTTGTTTTTTATAGTATATCTGCCTCTAAAGATATTTTTGAAAACAAAACAACAAACCATTTAACACTTTTTGCACGAATTTGGCAGGGTAGGCCTAATTCTTTGCCTATTTACACAGGCCTATAGTGCCTAAGGGTGGGCACAGGGGGGAGGGGCATCCACCTCCCTTCTACTATCCCCCATGCACGATCCTAACTGTTGTTGCCTATTTACACAGGCCTATAGTGCTTAAGGGTGGACACAGGGGGGAGGGGCATCCACCTCCCTTCTACTCTCACCCGTGCACGATCCTAACTGTTGTTGCCTATTTACACAGGCCTATAGTGCCTAAGGGTGGGCACAGGGGGTAGGGGCATCCACCTCCCTTCTACTATCCCCCATGCACGATCCTAACTGTTGTTGCCTATTTACACAGGCCTATAGTGCTTAAGGGTGGACACAGGGGGGAGGGGCATCCACCTCCCTTCTACTCTCACCCGTGCACGATCCTAACTGTTGTTGCCTATTTACACAGGCCTATAGTGCCTAAGGGTGGGCACAGGGGGTGAGGGGCATCCACCTCCCTTCTACTATCCCCCATGCACGATCCTAACTGTTGTTGCCTATTTACACAGGCCTATAGTGCTTAAGGGTGGACACAGGGGGGAGGGGCATCCACCTCCCTTCTACTCTCACCCGTGCACGATCCTAACTGTTGTTGCCTATTTACACAGGCCTATAGTGCCTAAGGGTGGGCACAGGGGGTAGGGGCATCCACCTCCCTTCTACTCTCACCCGTGCATGCTCCACATTCCTGTTATAATATCCTAAAAGTCACATTTGTTTTTTCAAAGATCTCAAAAGTTCCAAGTTAGTGAACTGCGGTTTCGTTTTTGACAGTCATTCAAATGTATATTCGGAATTATAGTTATTAAGAATAACGTGACATTTGATGAAGAGGTGTAAAATGTGTGTGGATGAATTTATCTGCCACCCCCTACCCCCTCCTTCCCCCGAATTACTCAGCTCCAAACGTCTGGTTCGTTTACACTTCTCTTGCTTTCGACTTGTTTAAATACGTGATCACGATCTTCTTAGTTGCCCCTAAGGTAGGCCCCTAAGGTAGGCCCCTAAGGTAGGCCCCTAAGGTAGGCCCCTAAGGTAGGCCCCTACTAATGCGTGTTCGCCTTTCTGTCTGTACGCGCGTATGTTTGTGCTGCCTTGTTTCTTTAAAAACATTAATTCCTGTTTCTTATTCCTTTCATATCTTCTCGTCTCGTCTTTTCTGGATACGTAATTTTTCGATTTTAAAAAATGTCGCCTACATTTTGAGGACATAAAAGTGTTTTCCCTCCTCCATGTGGATGTCCAATCCAGTGCAGACAGGTGAGCACAGGAGGGGGTATCGCCCAACTACCTCCTACACTCACTAAAGCGCGGGTCAAAATGTAACATCGTTCTGAGTGTAATGCTTCTCTGACAATTGTGCAAATTTGCAAAACCAACACGTGGGATTCTGTGTTTTTGCAACTTCATGAAGTGTTACTCACAATATATTGATGACTTGGTTGTATCTTTCAATAATTACCTACACTATTCTTCCCTTCATTCCCTCCACATCTCTCCAAGTGTGTGTGTGTGTGCGTGTGCGTGCGTGTGGTACTTGTTAAAGATTTTCCCCCCACCAAATCCAATGTTTTCATTCCTAACAAAACTATCTTGGGACCTTGATCATGGGTGTGTAAGCAGAAGGTTTTGGCTCTCGCTGCTATAAATGTCATATGTTCTCCCTTCAAGATGATATCTGACGTATAATGTATGTTATTCAGTACGTTCTATGAACATTACAAACTTGTTGCTCCTTACTGTATTGCCCCCCCCTCCCCTCGCCCCCCCCCTGTCTGTCTCTCTCTCTCTCTGTCTGTCTCTATCTCTCTCTGTGTCTCTCTCTCTCTTCGACCCCTTGGCCCATTGTCAGTCACAGTGACAATGACTTTGGTCACTTAGTGGAAGGCGATGTAGGAAATAGACCCATTTCCACACTTCTTTTTCAACTCCCTCTTTGTTGAAACCCGAGTGTTGTAGGCCCACTGATGCACTCCCTCTTCGTAATCTACTCTTCTTTCACTTTAAATCCAAACGTTTTTATCTGTTGCTGTTGGTCGCCCATAACAATCGACTAATCCCCGTACTTAATCTTGGTTAAACCATGACGGAGCGCAATGCGGTTACCATCCTCTTAGAGCAAGACCGAAATGTTCCGTGAAATGATGCCCGTTTACACAGTGCACATTGTTGTATGCGATTAAGCGACCATAACACATTAAACCTGAATGCACCTAGCAAGACCAAATCGTGAGAAAAATAAGCTATTAAAATAAACATAATAAACATTACAAAACGATATTATTTGGTAATGGTTGACAAAGAGCAAAGTGGTGTACGCCTGGCAGGCTGATGTACGCCTTGCTCTATAGAACTATAAACAAAGCAGGTGTGTGTATCCCATAGATTGCAAGGCGCTTAGAGCTTGGCGTGTAAATACTGATGCTTTAAGTTGAATGCATTCGGCTCTCCAGATTTTGAATTGAATCCCTCAACGATCCTGATCTTATTATTTTTTCCCCGGTCTTATTCTTATCATAAATTTTCAGACACAGTGTTAATGCAACACTGAACGCTAAAGCTGGACAGACAGACTTGTATTTATTAATAGCATTCTTGGTATCACTTGGACAATCATTAATTCAAGAAGAAAATAAAATTCTAAACAGTTTTGTGCACGAGTTTAATTTTAGGGTAAAGAATAAAGCTTACATAATGTTGGTTTTTATAAATGGACTATCATCTCCTTTACAAACAAGTTTATTTTTTCGTCTTCTGGCGTACGCCTGCTACACAACCAAGAACAAAATCTTGAATAAGAAAAAAACAACTTAATTGAATGGAAAAAAGACGAGTCTTGGAAAGGAAATTTCAATGCGATAAAAGATGAATTCAAAAAGATGCATAGTTCCGATGAGAGATGCTTTTAACTCTAGTTTGCCGTGGTCTGTGTTTAATACTATCCACAAAGCATCGTTTCAAAATTGGAGTTTGAGATTTGAAAGGAATATATCTTTCTGTAATTATTTACCTGTTATTATCAATACCATTGTTTGGTATTAACTGAAATATTAATGAAAACGTTTGGTTATGACTTGATATGCAGTACTTTAAAGGACCCATAAGAAGAATTGGACCATTTCATTCTTAAATATATTTTGATTTATTGAAATACAACAATGGAGCAAGAAGTTAAGAAACACTCTGGCGGTAAACATTATAACCTACAGTGTTTGGTTATGATGTGGATAAACGACATAACATCCATGAACTGGTGTGCATTGGTAAATGCCCGAAACAGCGTTCGTTTTCCAACTTTCTGCGAATGATGCGTATGTTTTTTGCCTTGTTTTTATGCTTTATAATGTTGGGGGCTAAAGGTTAAGATAAAACATCCCAACACTCGCTTTCATTTTTACATGACGCGAGAAAAGCATTGGTTCCAAGGGGAAACTTATGAGCTGCAATGTCGACTAAATACGATTTGAGTGGAATGTATGGCTGTTAAGCACCTCCCCCCCCCCTCCACATACACACACACACACACACACACACACACACACACACACACACACACACACACACACACACACACACACACACACACAAAAAAAAAAAAAAACCAAAACACAAACATACATACGCACACGCACACACATATACATACACTCCCCCCTTTCCCGCCTCTCCCATGAACGGATAGTAAACTTCATAATTATGTGCCGGTGAACAGATGACATTTTTATGCAACAATAAAAACCCAACTTGTAAAATACTTTATCTTTAACCATCCTCTCCTTGTACGGTGTTCGTATTGTAAAATTCCTGCGTGCTGATACCGGGAATCTTTCGTACAAAATAGTTACCCCACCTTCTGGGTGTTCTGTGCTTGTAACTTCTAATTTGTCACTCTTTGACTCCATCTTACCCTTTAGCTTACTGTTGTCTGCTAGCACTCTGCCTTACTGGTCCATTCTCCTGTCCATTGTCTAGAAATTCTTACATTTCCCCCCAGCCGAAGACAGGCATACTGGGGTTAACTATTTCTTAGGTAGGGGCATAACGGCAGCATGAAGCATCTCCGCTTAAGTGACAGGAGACTGAGTGATCGACGAAGAAGAGTACATCATGATGAATGATTCGGGATTACTCTTTGAAGTTAAGCGTGTCCAAGTGCACTACGAATAACTTCCCCTTATACATTACGGACATACGTTGTAGTAAATTACTGCATAATATCAATACTTAGTAAAACATGTAGTAGAGGATATGTTGTAGTAAATTACTGCATAGCATCAATACACTTAGTAAAAACATGTAGTAGAGGATATGTTGTAGTAAATTACTGCATAATATCAATACACTTAAAAATAAAGGAAAACAAAACAAGGACTCTTATTCAAAAAACACAAAGTTCAAAACGGTAGGTTTCTGTCCCTTTTATTTGAAAAAAGCACAGACGTTTCGGAGACTAACTCCGTTTTCAATGTGAAAATAATGAGAGCCAAAGTGTTGGCGAGAGATTTAAATACAAAATGAAGAGTGAGTAGGAATCATAAAATATCAGAAAAACGAGGACGCGAAGAAAACGAAAAGAAAAGAACCCGAGTACATATTAACATTGCATCAACGTTTGAAAAGAGACGGCTTGAACTTGAGGAAAATGGACATTACTGAGTTCAATTCAATGCTACAATTAAAACAGTGAAAAGCAGAAAAGATGACAATAATAACGGCAGTCTTATACGCATGCACACGCGTATAATTACACATACACACACGCACACACATGCAAGTACATATGCATAATATCAATACACTTAGTAAAACATGTAGAGGATACGTTGTAGTAAATTACTACATAACATCAATACACTTAGTAAAACATGTAGTGGAGGACATGTAGTAAATTACTACATAACATCAATACACTTAGTAAAACATGTAGTAGAGGATATGTTGTAGTAAATTACTACATAACATCAATACACTTAGTAAAACATGTAGTAGAGGATATGTTGTAGTAAATTACTACATAACATCAATACACTTAGTAAAACATGTAGTAGAGGATATGTTGTAGTTACTACATAATGTCAATACACTTAGTAAAACATGTAGTAGAGGACATGTAGTAAATTACTACATAATGTCAATACACTTAGTGAAACATGTAGTAGAGGACATGTAGTAAATTACTACAATACACTTAAGTAGAGGACATGTAGTAAATTACTACATAATGTCAATCAATACACTTAGTAATGTCAAACATGTAGTAGAGGACATGTAGTAAATTACTGCATAATGTCAATACACTTAGTGAAACATGTAGTAGAGGACATGTAGTAAATTACTACATAATGTCAATACACTTAGTGAAACATGTAGTAGAGGACATGTAGTAAATTACTGCATAATGTCAATACACTTAGTGAAACATGTAGTAGAGGACATGTAGTAAATTACTGCATAATGTCAATACACTTAGTGAAACATGTAGTAGAGGACATGTAGTAAATTACTGCATAATGTCAATACACTTAGTGAAACATGTAGTAGAGGACATGTAGTAAATTACTGCATAATGTCAATACACTTAGTGAAACATGTAGTAGAGGACATGTAGTAAATTACTGCATAATGTCAATACACTTAGTGAAACATGTAGTAGAGGACATGTAGTAAATTACTGCATAATGTCAATACACTTAGTAGAAACATGTAGTAGAGGACATGTAGTAAATTACTGCATAATATCAATACACTTAGTGAAACATGTAGTAGAGGATTGTCTTTAATCGTTTGATTTTATGGGTTGCATTAAAATTGTATGTGTTCACTAAATACCTCGTGATATTTGATTGTTTTTATTTGTATGTTAGGAATGTGCGCATTGGTGGGGGTGCGGTGGCTGTGGGTGTATTGTAGGAATATTGGTATTTATGCGTGTATTTGTAGAGACTGTTTAGGTGGGGGAGGGAGGGTGTGTGTACGCGAGTGTATTGTCATGTCATATCCTTTATTTTGGTGTGGTTCTTACTCATAGTCCATAACCCCACCAAAAAAACACCCCACCCCAAAAAACGCACTCACACAAGAAAAAAGAATACAGTTGGCCAACTGTTTTAGTTCGTCAAAGGTTTATAAAATAACTAAAAATTCGCTGCCCCAACTACGGTGTTGCTGTTTTTGTCTATTCAAGTCTTAAAAGAGAAAGAATACCATGGGGAATTTTTCTTTTTCTTTTTGTTTTATGGACTCGGTAAGAACCACACACAAATATGAACACATCAGAGTGGGAAAATATAATTATTCTCTCAAAAGTGTCATAACCTGTTTTGTTGACCATTGTTTTGGCTTTTTGTATGTATATAAACGAATATTGATATCAAACGCATTGCGCTTCAACAAGAAAGGGTTCTATCGATTATATATTTTTGGACAGCCGACAAGGAAAGTAAGGAAGGAATGATTTTGTTAATTATTATCGTTGACCACTGTCTACAATTACCCGGGTCAGTCGAGTATTGTTGATGAATTAACATGTTTGGAGGCTACACACGTGTCTAGGTTTGTGGTGGTTTACAAAGGGATTTACATAATTATAATGAAAATAGAACAGTGCGCAGTTGTTGAATAGAAAGAGGTCTTGTAAAACGGATGTCTGTGATACAATTTAAGCCGAAGTGCATGAAGACAGATTTTCCTACGATTTGATAATCTTCAACTCCACCCTCAATACAATAGAATGAAAGTTTGCATATTCGTGCATGTATTACTTTATTTCACGCCAGACGTTTTTATTAATTAGGATTTGGATATCTTCAAACCGATCTTTCTTTTTTGAATAGGATCAGTGTCCAAGGAAAATATCCTTGCCTTGTGTAGTTTTTGTGCACGATAAATATTTTCTTTTTGCGTGTGTGCGTGTCTGTAACTTATTGGTCTTTGTGCAGTGTTTGCACAGTAGCAGCCAGGCAGTAAGCATTACAGGCTCTATCTATACCCGTCAAAGATGGACAAATTAAGATGGCCTTTACTTTCTACATTTTACTTTTGTTTTTAGCTGAAAATCTCTGTCACTCTCTTTGACTCTGCCTTTTCTCTTCTTTTTGCTTTCTGGCGTCTACTTCTTTCTGCCTTATTGGTCCATTATCCTGCATTCTTTCTATAAAACCCTTCCACGTTTTTCCTTTTTACAATCTGACATGCCAGTGTTTTTTTTGTATTGTACACTGGCGTCCACGCGTGAGACGTTACGTACTTGAGTGGGCACCTGTTGTCCATTCTGCAGTGCATAGTTGCTTATATAGCCTGTTTATGTATTTTAGCTTACTAGTATGTATTTGTTATCCCTTTTTACTGTTTAAAAAAAAACATGGATCCGATAAATGAGAGTAGCGTGGCTCCACGTTTCCAGCACTGTGTGGACTTATGTGCTATAGGGTATAATGATGGAATTGTCATGTTATGAATTGTACATCTTTTTGTTTTCAGGTTTTGTACGTTGTTAAGATTATTGGATTTGTGTTTTGCCATACGTGGTAGATTTCTATGTGGTGACAGTCCTGAGATAACCATAGCTGTTGACGGGACTATAACAGACGAACTATCTAGCTAAAAATCTGGACATTGCGGTCTATTGTACAGTGTATTTTGAACGAACTTTAACCGTGTGTTATGGTGAGCACAGAAAGGTTTTCTCAATTACATATAAAATATCAAATTTTAATATTTTGCGTATCTGCGAAAACATTTTTGTCAGCATATTTTCGCTTTGAAAAATGATAAATCAGAACTTATGAAATAGTAGTCACCCTAAGCATGGTATTGCGAACTTCGCATTTCTAAGAGCAGACCCACTGCGTAGACCGCACATTGACGGCTACTTTGCGACACCTAACTTGAGATAGCAATGTTTTGACTGCCAATATTAGAATTTGGTTTTAGATTTGATGTGCTATGTCATTGTTGCTAAGTCATGGACTGTGCATTGCTTAAGGTCGCTGTACGCGTGAACATTTTTCATTCTTTCCCCATGGCAACACAGTGATGTACATGCAATCTTATGAGTGGCTATCACTGTGTTGCCATGGAGAAAGAGTGAAAAATGTTGACGTGTATCGAGACCTTTGTCTTTGAAATACTGCTCATTGGTACTAAGCTTTCATCTCTACATGGGGTATGCATTAAGTCGACGCAAAGGATAAAACTTGATCTCAATAGTACTGAACATCCTTGTTCAATATTCAACGGGAGCAACATTCAAACCCTATCACTATTTTTCAATACATTGTACAACATTGTGATAGGTTCATTTATCTCTGAATGAGTTTGAACCAAGAGGACAATATTTTATGGGAATTGGCTTTGTCTAGCACCAGTACACTATAATTTACTTGGGCTATATATAGGCCGCATTCTTTTCTCTCCGAATGAGTTTGAACCTAGAGGACAATATTTTATGTGAATTGGCTTTGTCTAGCACCAGTACACTATAATTTACTTGGGCTATATATAGGCCGCATTCTTTTTTTTTAATGGCAAATGAACTGCTTTATTATTTGCTTTGTGTGTTGCGTTACGCATGCACAGTTTCTGTATGATCTATTACTACCTGATTTGCCCCGTTTTTATTATTAAATACATCACAGATTTGTATTTTTAAAAACCTAATTTTTTTAAAAAACAACAAACAAACAAACAAAAGGATCACAGATTTGTCTGCTTTTCTCAGACGAGCTGCCGTTAAATTGGGAATCTTTGAGACTTTGGACTTGAGGTGAATGGGCACAGTTGCATGCATTGATAGCTAAGCCTACCTGGCATTCTCACGGATGGTCTTACACCACCCAGGTGTTTTTTACCTTCCTCAGTTTGTGTTTTCCTCATTACTACAGACATTAATTGAAACGATATTAGTGAAGCGATCTACTCGTTGACCTTAAAGGTGCACCCGAACCAATCACCAAACTTGGCCAACACACTTCTTTTGGTGAACAAACCTTTCCTTACTTACTCTTTTGGTAAACTTCTGCGCCCTTTTTTTAATAATTCGTTACAAGCTGTGATGATACACCTGGATGACAAAAGACCCGCCATTTTTCAAGGGGTGGGGAGGGAGAAATTTCCTTGTGAGCGAAACTGCTTTTGGCATGCTGAACTGTATAAAATAAAGGCTTGTATTGTGGACATTTTGTGCAAACGATTTAGCCTAATTAAAGCGACTTGGGCGGCCATTAAAAAAGAGAAGGCACATGCCTTGTCTTTCGCTGAAAAAATGACTTCCAGCACCTCCGCCAAGGAGGAATCGCCGATTGGATGGTTTGGTTTCTAGGACACCAGAGCAAAGTGAGTGTTGCGATCTCTGTAAAGGGTTTTTCCCTAGTTATCTCGACGTGGTTCTTTCAAAAACGTATCCGTCCGGGTGCCCCTTTAAAGATCGTTGTTCACTTCAGTTGAAGTCTCCTTTCATTTGATATCCCTTGCTATTGTCAAATCAACGGAGTCTAGGAAACCCAGGTAAGAGTCTACCTAATTAATGGGGCAATGTTAATCACTCAATCTAAATGTGCACAGTAATCAAAAAGAAAACAATGTGGATAAATTGGGATGTAGTTTAGGTATTCAAAAGTATAGTGAAGTGAATAAGGGGAAGGAACTTATCGTAATTATCTCCCTTTTGTTTTACCAAAGTTATTTATTGCACCGATTCGCCTGCAAAGTGAAAGTAGTTGCCACAACAATGCAGACCCAAGTGCATCCTGTTTCCTTTTTTTGCTTAATTTTCTTGATCCTTTTATTTTCTGCATTAGGGTTATTTTGCTATGTTGTATCCATATCTGTGCCTATAAAAGGCAACAACATTAAAGCGTGATGAATGTTCAAAATAGATTTTGACAAAAAAGACTTTCGACAACTGACGATTAACACTGAGTATTGCCTAGTTCTCTACTGATGTTCGGCTATGCATTTCTCTGACTCAAGACGGGTGTACACTGGTGTAGACTGTTTAGTTCAGCTTCAATACAGCGATGAATTTGTTAGAATGGGTGTAAGTAGAGGAATTAGTTCTGAGCTTAATTTCCAAGTTTTGTGGTGCTGGGTGAGCTGATATAATTACATTCATTTCACACTTATGTATCCCCCCAAAATTGATATACAATTACTATATCTTTCTGATTTTCTAATAGGCTATGCCAAACCTATGTCATTCCCAATAGTTATTACCTGACTTTATTCCGCTCCATTATCGTTAGATTCTTTAAAATCGTTTCCATGTTATGCTTTTTTCCATCTGACAGTGTAACTATATCTCTATCGCATATACGTTCAATCGCACAATACCTTAAATCCACTCTAGACATCTGTTTAGGTGTAAACATAGTCTCAAACTGCCATTGTCCTGCTATTCTACCCTAACCAGTAAGCAGCGCAGCTCCTCCCCCTCCCCCCGCACCATCAGCGAATGGAATGCTTGGTGATCCCATAGCACGCTCACTATAACTGCTTCAGATTCCTTAACATTCCCAATCCCAAACGTCGTCAATTTTGGTTATTTGTTTTATCAATCACATACAGTGGCATGTATGTCATTTTGTGTGCATGGGAAGTGGTTTGAATCCACCATTTCCCATCGCCAATTCCCTTCGATCGATTGTATCTGTCTTTCTTATGTACTACCATATATAACTCCCTCTTTACATTCTCCCTCTCTCTCTCCACCCCTCCTTCCCTCTCTCTCTGTAACCCGATGTCTTGGTCATCAGTGATTACCAGTTTATTAGTTGCAGTATGAGTGAAAGGTGGTATGGATGGATGCACCACGTTTCATTCCTACTCTGTTACAAACTGCTTCTAATTCCTAATCACATAACATTCGATTCCCACACTTTGGTTGTTTTAACACATACACACATTGGCAGTTATCCGTGTGTTCGTTTTGTGCTCATGTGTGTGTTGATGGATAGTGGTTTGGATGCCCCACGTCTCGTCGCCAATTCATTCTGATATGCTGTTCTTTTATATTTTCCCTTTACCCCCCCCCCCCCCTCCCCCCTGTCATATGTATGTGTGTCTGTGGTGATGGGTAGTGGTTTGGATGCACCATTTCTCATCACCAATTCATTCTGATGTGCTGTACTTTTACATTGTCCCTTTACACCCCCCCTCCCCCGTCATCTCTATGTCTGTGGTGATGGGTAGTGGTTGGACGCACCACCTCTCATCGCCAATTCATTCTGATGTGCTGTACTTTTACATTGTCCCTTTACTCCCCCCTCCCCCCCTCCCCTGTCATCTCTATGTCTGTCTGTGGTGATGGGTAGTGGTTGGACGCACCACCTCTCATCGCCAATTCATTCTGATGTGCTGTACTTTTACATTGTCCCTTTACTCCCCCCTCCCCCCCTCCCCTGTCATCTCTATGTCTGTCTGTGGTGATGGGTAGTGGTTGGATGCACCACCTCTCATCGCCAATTCATTCTGATGTGCTGTACTTTTACATTGTCCCTTTACTCCCCCCTCCCCCCCTCCCCTGTCATCTCTATGTCTGTCTGTGGTGATGGGTAGTGGTTGGATGCACCACCTCTCATCGCCAATTCATTCTGATGTGCTGTACTTTTACATTGTCCCTTTACTCCCCCCTCCCCCCCTCCCCTGTCATCTCTATGTCTGTCTGTGGTGATGGGTAGTGGTTGGATGCACCACCTCTCATCGCCAATTCATTCTGATGTGCTGTACTTTTACATTGTCCCTTTACTCCCCCCTCCCCCCCTCCCCTGTCATCTCTATGTCTGTCTGTGGTGATGGGTAGTGGTTGGATGCACCACCTCTCATCGCCAATTCATTCTGATGTGCTGTACTTTTACATTGTCCCTTTAAAAGTACCACCCTCACACCATCATCGGTATGTGTGTGTGTTTGATTAATTCGTTCAATACCACAACCTTTCCTCTAACAGTACCCATTCCCATACAGCTGTTTAACTAGCTACACACAACAGGTGGGCATGAGATGATGGGCGTAGCACGTCGCACTCCCCCTGCGTTGTCTTAATATTCTGGGCGTGTGATCACGAGTACGTCTTAGACCGTCAACACCGCGAGTAGTAGTATGTAGAGCTCCACATTGGTGGAGGAATGCGCTATATAAATGATTCACTATTATTATTATGTAAAATTGCCTTAAACGATTGGTTGTTTAGCCTAAGTTACATACTACTACCTGTGTTGACTGTCTTAAGACGCACTCATGATTACTCGCCCTGGTGTCTTTGCCTTTTGTCCATACTAATTACCACTCACCAGTCCGTCGTAATGACGTCTATTTCTTTTATATCATCATTTCCCGAACAGAGGGTGGATACGAGATGCCCGAAATGAGCGTACTACTTCTCACTCCCACTGCGTTGATGCTTGTTTTATCCCTTAGTTTCGAAACCCCAAACCACCAACCCATGTTTGTTTGTGCTTTACTATTTTCAGTTAATTTTCTTTATCATGACTGTGCATGAAAAGTGGACTGGGCGCGCCATGCTTCATGCCCACACGATATTTTAGCTGTCCACCAATGTAGCCCTCCCCCCTTGTTCCTTTTATTTTATTTCGTTATTACTAATCACACAGATGGGGTGTGGAATGGATATGCCACTTCGCACTCTAACTGTGTTCATTTCTTTATTACTAATCACACAGATGGGGTGTGGAATGGATATGCCACTTCGCACTCTAACTGTGTTCATTTCTTTATTACTAATCACACAGATGGGGTGTGGAATGGATATGCCACTTCGCACTCTAACTGTGTTCATTTCTTTATTACTAATCACACAGATGGGGTGTGGAATGGATATGCCACTTCGCACTCTAACTGTGTTCATTTCTTTATTACTAATCACACAGATGGGGTGTGGAATGGATATGCCACTTCGCACTCTACCGGTGTTCATTTCTTTATTACTAATCACACAGATGGGGTGTGGAATGGATATGCCACTTCGCACTCTAACTGGTGTTCATTTCTTTATTACTAATCACACAGATGGGGTGTGGAATGGATATGCCACTTCGCACTCTAACTGTGTTCATTTGTGTTTCTCATGTTTTCAGATCAATTTAGCTTTTTTCTCTCTCACTAATTCTGTTCCACAAATCCATGATCGTTTTTTTAAATTTAAAACATTACTTTCTAAACAAAGAGCTGGGCATGATAAGTGGACAGGGCGCACCATTTGTCACTCCCACTCTTGTGATTCAATTTGTCACTTTTATCTTTCGTTTCGTTTGATCACTTGTTTGTTTGGGTTTTTTCCCTGAATAATTTCTAACTCCTCATCAAACGTGGGCATGACTAGTGGAGCGGGCGCACCATTTTTCACTCCCAGTCAGGTGATTCCATTTCTCACTGTTATCTTTTGTTTCCTTTGATTTTTGTTCTGATCACTGCTGGACTTTTTATAACCACTCTGTTGTTTGTTTTCCCCCTGAATAATTTATAACTCCTCATCAAACGTGGGCATGACTAGTGTAGCGGGCGCACGCCTTTTCACTCCCTTGCTGTTTTCTTTCGTCTTTTTTGTGTGTTAATTCTCTGTTCAGTTTACCAATCACGCACCCCACCGCCACCACCAAAACTGGTTTTAATTCTTGATCACTATCCAGAGAGGAGAGATGTGAAATGGGTGTACCATTTTGTTCATTCCAACTACGGCTTTTCCCCCTGATCAGTATTGTAATGACGACGTCCCGCCCACCGATACAAGTATTGTCCCCCCATTATGACTAGCTGCGTTGTACGTAATAATGGCATAGGGTGCTGGATGTACGGACCAGCTTTCTTTCCCTCCATTACTATTTCTCTAAACCTTTTCTTACAACAATTTGTATGTTTCAATGGTTACTGTATTACAATGGCAAAAACTCATAATTTGTTGCAATGTATAATGCCTAATAACGCTTAAACAATTTCATTTAAAACGGGAAGGTACCGAGAGAGGAATAGGTAGGGCTGCATATGACGTCTCCTTTATACTGCCATTGCTCTTATTCTTCTAACCCATATCCATGCCGTTCTCACAAGATTATTACTTGTTCACTTGCCGAACTTTCTTATTATCCCTTAGTTACTCTGCTCCTAATTATTTATGTAGCTTTGTTTTCAAATTCTCTTCCGTTTTCATAGCTTCTATTATGTATGCCCTTTTCAGTGCCCGGCCCATGTCCATTAGCCTACTATTTTAAAAGTCCGCATATTATTTCCAGTCTTTGTTAAATATAAAAGGTTTTATGACAGTTAATATTTAAGCCAAGTGGTGAACCTTTTACCCCAATGTTTTGCTGTTTTGATTGGTTGCCGCCGATCTGGTACGAGGCCTATTAATCTGAGCAGGTCTATGTCGCATTTCGTACCTAGTAACCAGACTTCCAGACAAGTTTCATTGTCTATTATGTACTTTTTCTTATTTAGTACCCAGACTTTCATAGTAGTTTAATGTTCTGTTACTTACCTCCCTTCCTTCCTCATCAGTCACTCATAAATCGCATGCACACAAAAATTTGGTGGCGCGCCTCTGTCTGCGACGCGCTCTCCAGGTGGGAGCAACCCGAATTTCACAGACGCCTCTGTGACTATAAAGTACCTAACCTAACCTACTCTTAGTGCAGTAGCAATGTAAATCTACTGATACTATCGTTTGTTCCTTAGGCCTACTCTAACGCCTTTGTCGACTTGTTTCATTTTCTATTATTTACTCTTCCTTATCTAGTATCCAGACTTTCAGAGTAGTTTAATTATTCTGTTTTGGCTGTCATCTTCTGGGCCATCCAGTGGCGTTGCTCCCACGCCGCCCATCTCGAATCCCAATTCGCAGCCACACCCCGGCTGGTTCAGGTCGCAGAATCCGAGACCAGCAGTTCAAGGGGAGTACTAGTAGTTTTATTGTCTATTATTTACTTTCTTATCTAGTACCCAGACTTTCATATTAATTTAATTTTCTGTTATCTACTCTAATGCAGTAGCAATGTAAATCATCGACAAATACTATCGTGTGTTCCTTAGGCCTACATGCTAACGCCTTTGTCGATTTGTTATTGCATTTTATCACAGTTGCTCTGCATTACAGTGCTTTGTTGTATGATGAGTGGAACTAGAGCCAGATGCATAAAATGTGGCGGTCTAGTTCAGAAAATATATACCTGTTGTTTTCTTATATGCTTATGCTAAGGGAGAGCTACACACATTATTGCAGAATATCTTTGGTAGCAGAAGTTAGAGAGGGATGCAGATGGCTCTACTGATATTGGTGCTGTCATTTCCCGGGTTAGCCCGCAGAACGGCGACTGAAATTAAGACTCTTTGGAACTGATGTTTAAAATCGGTAAATAAATGATTACGCCAAAACAAAATGATCATTTTGAAAGACGACACCAACGGTTGATTTTATTTTGCTACACGTAGACGGCAACTTGTTGTTGCCTTTTATACCCGCAGTCACCTGTCCCTTTTTAACATAGACGGAACAGAATTTGTGTTCCTCAATTTTGTTTTCAAAACTTCTCCATTTGCTCCCAAACCAAACCTGTTTTACCGTCTCCCCCCCGTTGCCTTCTCATGTGGGGAAAATCAGTGTCGTGCCATTGTTTCAGAATTGGATGTTCCCTTGTCCACATTTAGCCTACCTGGTTCACTTTCCTGGAGTCCCCCCCCCCCCCCCCCAAATATGTTATTTTCGGTTTCGTTTGTGGTTTTCGTTTGATGTAATGTCCGTATTTGATTATGTATTGATGTGTTATAAGTGCTTCTGTGCTTTTTGCAACGTAAATGACATGTGGTCAGGACAATAATGACCAGTGGTCAGTTTAATGATAAATCTGTGCTTTTACTTTTTAACTCTTTTATGTTATAAGTGCTTTTGTTCTTTTTATAACGTAGATGACCACTGGTCAGCAAAAGTGCAGTTTTTCATATGTCACTCATACTGACCACGGGTGACCAGTGGACACTTTGATATCATTTGCAGATTATAATTATATGTAACTCGTGGTCAGTTTGATGAAAAACACAGTTTCATTAACTTATGATGAGTTATAAGTGCTTCTTAGCTTTTAATAACGTCGATGACCACTGGTCAAAAAGAGTGACCAGTGGTCAGTTTGAAGTACATTCCGTATTTTCACAATGTGACTGCATCTGATGTGCTATGGGTGCTTCTCTGTCTCTTACAATGCAGCTAAGTGGTCAGTTTCATTTATCATGCCCGTTTGTAGTTTTGTCAAGCAGATAACATTCCAGTCCATTAGGTTTTTCCTTCACCACCTTATAGTTTCTTCTTTAAAATGAACAAGCATTGCCCAAAATGTACCAATGACATGTCAAAAAGAGTGACCAAAATGTACAAATTGCACATTGGTACATTTTGTTCATTCACAGTGCCTTGATTCAATCCCGGAAATGACCCCGGGAATACAGTCAAAATCACCGTGCTGTTGACTGGATGAAACCACCCATCAGAAACACACACAAGAATCCTGATTTTCTTTTCATCGGGTTTTTTCTTCTCCAGAAAATCTTGAAATCGCATGGTTACGAATATTTGATTGACGAGCAATTACATTGGAATGAGAAAACATTGAAAAACAGATGAAAGCTGTATCCAAATGCTTTGATCTTACTAGTATAACATTATAAAAATGTTGAAACTGTACAAAAACTGTTTCGCAAACCGATAATTAAGATATATTATTGAATTCCGTCAGCTTGTGGTTAATAATGGTAGTCCCGAATTGATTCCTAGCTTTCTTGTTTTGTTTCCTTGATAATCTTGGAAACTGATTGTTTTAAAATGATTCATGTTAAGCATGACATTGCTTATGTCAAGTCAAGTCAAAATTGTATTTCCAGATGGGAACATTGTATAAGCAAAAACATGATTTTTTTATGTGTTGTATGTGCCAGCTACCACATGTACATTACAATGTTAAACGTAGGCACATTATAAGCTTCAAGCTTGTTGATGCCATTATTCTTTCTTTGGTGTGTACATATTTCCCCCCATAAACATTGCTATCCAGGAGAAATGTATGCTCAAATGTGGGGGAGCTTTAAACTAAGAGTAGCCCCTCATCCCCATTTTTCATTCTGTCCATCCTCATTTACAATTTATGACGTGCCAGATTTGTTTTATTGTTCACTGGCTTTCACGCGTGAGACGTTGGGCACTTTTAGTGGGTACATGTTGCCCATTATGCACTTTTTATATATATTTGTTTTTTTCTAGGATGTATTTGTTATCCTTTTTAACTGTTTAAAAAAAAAACCTGGATCCAATAAGTAGAGTAGAGTGGCTCAACGTTTCCAGCACTGTGTGAACTGATGAGCTATAGGGTACAATGATGGAGATGTCGTGTCGTGAATTGTACTGGTTTTGTTGTTTTCAGGCTTTTGGACGTTAAGAATCATTGATGTGTGTTTTGCTATACGTGGTCGGATTGTATCCGGTGACAGCCCTGATATAATCATAGCTGGTGACAGGACTATTATATAACAAACGGAAATGAAATGTTTAAATATCTTCAGTACATTCTTAATCTATTTTGTAAGTTAATGATGCTAGCAATGGGTTGATTCTTGTCAACAAAAATTGTTTTTTTGGATTGAATCGGTATGCCACTGACTTTATTTGAAAGATCGTTATACTTATTGTGATTTTGCCCCTTTTTTACACGGCGTTTCATTTCATGAACTTACATGCCAATGCCTATCTGATAATATAGTTTAATCATCCCAAAGGGGTTTGCGTTTACTTTATTTTATGCAATGCAATGCAATTTTTTTCTTATCTTGAATTCATCTGTTTTGAGTTGAATGATTTGCATGGTTCATTTTGAATCTCTCTCCCTCCCTCTCCATCTCTCTCTCGCAAACACGCGAGCTCTTGTTCGATCGCGGACACACACACACGTGAGCACGTATACTGAGATCGCGCACACACACACGCACGCACGCACGCGCACGCACACACAGTACCACAAACATTGCCATCAGCAACATATCTGCACAGTTTATTTGTTATATATGTATTCGTTTCAAAGAAAGAAAACACTGTTGCCAGACTTTGTACTAACGGAAGACGATGTGCAATGATGACGTATTCAACTTACGTCCCTTGCATTATTTGGCGTCCGCTTGTATTGCTCTACAGTTATAAACGGGGCCTGTAATGGCACGACTAAGATAACCAGGAGGAAGGAGAGGAGGGAAGATGTAGTACAAAGGATAGAACTAAAGGGAAATTGTCTAAACACGCAACATTGAGGACATTATTTTGTTTTCAGCAATGGGGGGGGGGGGGGGGGGGGGGGGGGGGGGGGGGGGGGGGGGGGGGGTAGAACATTGCAAGAAAGCATAAACCTGACAGAAGGAAGCACCGAAGACATTATTTGCAAACAGGATCGTAATGTTTTGAACATTTCCAACAACGGATAGCAGTTCTTCTAAATTATACACAAATAACGGACTGGGTGATTCTTACGGTTTTTACCTTTTAACATATTCTGACTGACGCGGTGTTTTTTGATCGTGGATAAAATGAGACGCTTGATGCATACAGTAGAAAGTTAACAGTCTACGTTGTTAAACCACTTACAAATTGACCAAAGGATAAAAAAACATTCTTATTCAATGTCTGATTACACCTAGACCTTATGTCTTAGTTTCTAACGTAACAGAAGTAACATTTTGAAAAAGAATTGTAACACAAGAAACGCTTTGAACAAGATCATTCCCCCCTGATTCACTCTGGTAAAGGATATCATGAGGAGAAAACGTTGGGATAACGTAACTCAACATTTTAATGCAATTTGAATTGATTGAAGAAATTGATATTTTAAAAGAAGAAAAGTCCATAGCAAAGTAGACAATGCACTAAGAAGAAAACCCCATGAAAATCGTGCGCACATATTTTAATAACAGCCACCCAGTATTTACTTATGTATATTAGCAGATGTATATATACAAAACCATGGGACATCACAACACGCTGTGTGTGTGTTTTATTTTACATTGTTAATTGTTGTGACATGTCACTTTGGACTCGGCCTATTCATGCTGATTTTGTGCGCAGTTGTCTGATGTCAGGAGATGAATCGTGTGTGTGTGTCATGCATTTCATGTCTATCCACTAATCGTGATATTAGACGGCGAAAATAAATTAGACGAATCGTGTGGTGTTTATCATGTTAATCTCGTTTTCCTGAATAAAATCATGTTGAGTTGTGTGTGTGTGTGAACCAAATAAAACAGCGTTCTTGTGAAGCAGCCCTGTGTGTTATGTGCAGTCTGCCTGATTGAAAGTGCATAAATGGCATTAACTACAAATGAGACATTTAACTTCTAATGACACAGCAGCCAATATACAGTGCTCGGGGTTGGTCGTTGAAAAGGTCACACCTAACGTCTTTATTTGCCGATGATTCCAACTGGTCTACTCTCCTTTGGCTCCAAACAGTACTCCCCGACACGACTGGCAGCAATAGCTAAAGACAGAAGGGTAGTCGCAAATGTCCCCTTTCTTGATGGCAAATTCTGCACATGGCATGCCGTTCAGAGTTCTCCATGGATATTCCACGCAGGAATCATCTGAGATTAAAAACCAAAAAAGACAAATAAATACAATAAAAGCGACAAAGCAAAAGTAAAAATCTCAAATGGAAAAGGAAATATTAGTGTCAATATGTTTTACTTACAGATTTGCTGCGGCTACAAAAGAAAATCAATGTTCTAAACATGAGGTGTCCAGAAGAATGAATAATGTCCTATTGTTCAATGGCTTCTGCATGCTAACTTAATTTATTCCTTAATTAAACTGCTCTTACATTACATTGCCATTGGCTTCTGCATGCTAACTTAATTTATTGCTTAATTAAACCGCTATTACATTACATTGCTATTGGCTTCTGCATGCTACCTTAATTAATGTATTGCTTAATTAAACCGCTCTTATATTACATTACATTGCTATTGGCTTCTGCATGCTAACTTAATTTATTGCTTAATTAAACCGCTTTTACATTACATTACATTACATTGCTATTGGCTTCTGCATACTAACTTAATTTATTGCTTCATTAAACCGCTATTACATTACATTACATTGCTATTGGCTTCTGCATACTAACTTAATTTATTGCTTCATTAAACCGCTATTACATTACATTGCTATTGGCTTCTGCATGCTAACTTAATTTATTGCTTAATTAAGCTGCTCGTATATTACATCACGTTGCCATTGATACGTCTGCTCCATATATAACTAGCTAGCTCACTCACTTTGCACCCTTTTGCTGTGTCTGCCACATGACTGACAGCATTGATTACTGACGGACTCCAAGAGGCAGAGTTGGGGAGATTCGTTCACCAGAGTTGAACAGTTCTTGTCTTCGAAATATAACCCTGGCTGATCACCGAACATGCAGTTCTCTGTAGGGATCACATATACACACAGGCATGCACACGTGCGCGCGCACACGCACACACGCACACGCGCGCACACACACGCACGCACACACACACACACACACACACACACACTAAATGTAGTTTTAATTTATTTATTTATTAAGATTTATATAGCGCATACCTTTAAGCTCTATGCGCTTTACAATATCAAAACTTTTTTTTTTAAAACGCCCCACCGGGATTCACCCCACCCCATCCTTGTTTTCATGCACTCATTTCGTAGTTGGTGTTAAGTCCATCTTGTTCTTCCAGAAATGGACAGGGCCATTCAATTATGGCGTCCAAAGTCCAGTATTTTATGGCTTTATATTTTTGTATTCTCTCAACACCACTTCATTTCGTCAATAATGCTTCCAAAAGTCTGATTGCTCTAAACCCTGAAAACGATCTTCTAAACTTGGAATTGTTTTCAGTCAGGTCCGGTTGATTTGTAATATTTAGGTTAATGTGTCACTCAACGTTACTTTTGTCATTCTATCAGTAACCGGTAAGACTCCATTTTTAAGCGCCATGCTCTCTTACTGTATTAGGCCTAGATGTGTCCCGAGTCTACAGGCCTAGATTTAGGCCTACTGAGACGTTCAAATAGAACCCACACGATCAATGTGTGATAAATCAATTCTTGAAAACCAAAGTGCATAAAAAGTGTCGTTTCATGACTTGAACGCCTTGAAATAAAGGTTGGGTTCCATAATCAATTTCAGCAGCCGGTTTCATCGATGATTGTTATCTGAATCCAGAGCGCAAAACCAAATCTCGTTCCAAATTCTGAATTTAGATAGGTTACCTATCATCAAGTGTGCCAGCCACTCACAAAAGATGCAATTGCCCTTGAAATGATGGTTTTCGAAACAAGATGCAATCTAAACGAAAGAAGAAGACTTAAATTAAATTGTTAAATGGGTGTTAACACGCAAACGGTCGAAGATAGGTAAGATACGTCATATATAGGTGACCCATCTCATGCGTGACCGTGGAGTTAAAAACATTCTATTACTACATCGAGTCTAGCATTTTTGTTTGTGGCACAAGCCACAAACCTGTAACTCACTTTGTCGGTCTGTCTGTCGGTCGGTCCAAAATTGTCGCACATATTTCCAAAATTGTCGCACATATTGTAAAAGAGAAAAAAATACTTGGGCATAAAGTAACATTTCAGTTGTCATATGTACATATCTATAGTCCTTAGGTATGGACAGAATTATATACTGAACAGAGCACATGAATCTTCATTTTAAAGCGTACACAATAATAAACACGTAATACAGACACTGCAACAGACACGACGAGTATGCGGTGCTTCTTTCGATGAGTATAAGTAGGATAAATAGTTTTAAATGTTTTCCAAAAGATATAAAAAGTTACGAAATGGTGCAGAGATAACATTCCGTTTACAGATTTAAATTATTGAAAAGCGAGGGGAGGCGACTCAGTGTATGTAATGATTGGAGTGGTAAAAATAGACCGCTGAGCGCCACAAACGATTGCGAATCCGCACTTGTTTTTCAATAATTGTTTTTCACACGCACTCATGCACGCGCGCACGCACGCACACGCAAGCGCGTACACACACATACGCGCGCGCGGATGGTCAGACCAACTCATAAACGTACCATCGGCAGGAGGGGCGCGAGAATCGGCAACGCATTGACCCGCCACACACCACTGTTGACACACCAGCCAAAATGAGAGAACATTTAATGATGACAGTATGACAACTCGGTGGACAACACCAACAGCTCCCACCACAGCCAGTCAGACAAGGTTAAACAGACAA
>CM065701.1:4010755-4015755 GCA_017654935.2 Phymorhynchus buccinoides | reverse complement strand
GGTGGGTGGGTGGGAAGAAATATGACGGAAAAGAAACCCATACAAGCAAGCAATTTGGGTTTTTTAAAGTTCGTGAATTTTCGCAGAACATGTAACGTGTTAGCAACAGGTTTATTATGATATCGTAAGTTTTTATTATGCGTAGTTTTATTTTTATATTTTTGATGCTGTAATATGATTAGATGATTGATCTAATATGTGTGTGCTATGTAAACCCTTGTTGAAAAAGAGAACCTCGTCTGAAAGGGGTAAAATAACATTTTACCACACTCGCCAAGTGTCTCTCTGTCTGTCTCTGTATGTCTGTCTCTCTGTCTGTTCTGTTTCTATATTTGGCTGTCTCTGTCTGTCTGTCTCTCTCTTACAGGGCTGGGTGTAAAATAAGTATTTATACTTATCTCAATACCCTGTATAAATAACATTTCATTCGTTCGTTCGCTCTCTCTGTCTGTCTGTCTGTCTGTCTGTCTGTCTCTCTCTCTCTCTCTCTCTCTCTCTCTCTCTCTCTCTCTCTCTCTCTCTCTCTCTCTCTCACACACACACACACACTCTCTCTCTCTCTCTCTCTCTCTCTCTCTCTCTCTCTCTCTCTCTCTCTCTCTCTCTCTCTCTCTCTCTCTCTCTCTCTCTCTCTCTCCAACCCAGGACAGATTGAAAGAATAGGCGTTGCCTAAAATCTTTATCCTTGAAAAACTAAAGTTAAAGTTTTCAAGTTTACAAGTTTTCTCTCTCTCTCTCTCTCTCTCTCTCTCTCTCTCTCTCTCTCTCTCTCTCTCTCTCTCTCTCTCTCTCTCTCTTTCTCTCTCTCTTAGTTTATAGTATTAGTTATGTGTTGGATGCTAAGAATCAAGGACAGAATGGAAGACTAGGCCCAGCCTAAATTGTTATCCTTGTAAAATAAAGTGTCTGAAATCTGAAGTCTCTTCTCTCTCTCTCTCTCTCTCTCTCTCTCTCTCTCTCTCTCTCTCTCTCTCTCTCTCTCTCTCTCTCTCTCTCTCTCTCTCTCTCTCTCTCTCTCTCTCTCTCTCTCTTCTTCTCTATCTCTATCTATCTCTACCTATCTATCTCCTCTCTCTGTCTCTCTGTCTCTCTCTCTCTTTATTTATATCTCTCTCCTTCTCACTCTCGCTCTCTCTCTCTCTCTCTCTCTCGCTATCTGTCTCTTCTCTCTCTCTCTCTCTCTCTCTCTCTCTCTCTCTCTCTCTCTCTCTCTCTCTCTCTCTCTCTCTCTCTCTCTCTCTGTCTCTCTCTCTCTCTCTCTCTCTCTCTCTCTCTCTCTCTCTCTCTCTCTCTCTCTCTCTCTCTCTCTCTCTCTCTCTCTCCTTCTCTATCTCTATCTATCTCTACCTATCTATCACCTCTCTCTGTCTCTCTCTCTCTTTATTTCTCTCTCTCTCTCTTCTCACTCTCGCTCTCTCTCTCTCTCGCTATCTGTCTCTCTCTCTCTCTCTCTCTCTCTCTCTCTCTCTCTCTCTCTCTCTCTCTCTCTCTCTCTCTCTCTCTCTCTCTCTCTCTCTCTCTCTCTCTCTCTCTCTCTCTCTCTATCTCTTCCTCTCTCTCTCTCTCTCTTCCCTTCTCTATCTCTCTCTCTTCCCTTCTCTATCTCTCTCCCTTTCTCTCTCTCTCTCTCTCTCTCTCTCTCTCTCTCTCTCTCTCTCTCTCTCTCTCTCTCTCTCTCTCTCTCTCTCTCTTTCTCTCTCTCTCTCTCTCACCCAGAAAAGAGCATCAGATGATCATATGAAATGTCCATGTCCTGTGCCCAGTCCTGAAACGCGTACAAGGCATAAAAACCATGGACCACGGAGTCGCCCATTCGGTGATCCTCCGTAAAGGTGGATTTCTCTGGCGTCTGTAAGGAGGGAATGCATTCAGAAAGCAAGACATTACCGGTCAGAAACAGTACGACCAGGAGATAGATAGTAGTGACAATAAACAAAAACAGTGAAAAACTCTTCACTAAAGGCACCCCCCCTCCCTCGCCGCCACCCCCCTCCCTCCCCCCAAATCCACTTACGGCATTCCTGACTAAGCCTGCATAGATAAAAGACAGATATGAACATCCCCAGAAACTTCAATCGGTTGGATACTCGGTATTCACATCTGTATTGTTAAAAATTCGGGACTTTCCTGGTGTTGCACTGCCTCCAGGATCGTCCCCACCATCTTTATATCTACTAATGTCCCGTATGTGTCTGTTCCAGACCGGAGGACGTTAAGCAGAATTGCATCATCATCCCAGGCACTTCTTCTTGACAGTGATACGAAATGTCTGATAAAGAAAACACCGTTAGAGTGTAAGCTTCTGCCGACAACAGTTCACATTCCGATGTTAGAGCCCAGCCGTACAAATCAATCCAGGCCTATTTGGCGATAATTGAGGCTATGGTAGTTTGTGAAACAAGTTAGGCCTACAAAATTGGCATTTGCGTGGTATTGGCTAAGTTTTTAAAAAAAAACTTGCCCTTGTGATATGGAGAAGATGAAACAACACGTGTCCTGAAAAGAACCAATTAATCAACATTGAAACGTGTGATTGTTTTAGTCTGATAGCATTAGTACTCTCTGTTTCATCATCAAGATCAGCCAAAGCGTGTTGCTCTACACCATCCCCTGACATCAACCATATCCCTTCTTAACCCCTTGACTGCCAACACGTGTTGCTCTACACCATCCCCTGACATCAACCATATCCCTTCTTAACCCCTTGACTGCCAACACGTGTTGCTCTACACCATCCCCTGACATCAACCATATCCCTTCTTAACCCCTTGACTGCCAAAGCGTGTTGCTCTACACCATCATCAACCATATCCCTTCTTAACCCCTTGACTGCCAAAGCGTGTTGCTCTACACCATACATCAACCATATCCCTTCTTAACCCCTTGACTGCCAAAGCGTGTTGCTCTACACCATCCCCTGACATCAACCATATCCCTTCTTAACCCCTTGACTGCCAAAGCGTGTTGCTCTACACCATCCCCTGACATCAACCATATCCCTTCTTAACCCCTTGACTGCCAAAGCGTGTTGCTCTACACCATCCCCTGACATCAACCATATCCCTTCTTAACCCCTTGACTGCCCAAGCGTGTTGCTCTACACCATCCCCTGAAATCAACCATAGCCCTTCTTATCCCCTTGACTGCCCAAGCGTGTTGCTCTACACCATCCCCTGACATCAACCATATCCCTTCTTAACCCCTTGACTGCCAAAGCGTGTTGCTCTACACCATTCCCTGACATCAACCATATCCCTTCTTAACCCCTTGACTGCCAAAGCGTGTTGCTCTACACCATCCCCTGACATCAACCATATCCCTTCTTAACCCCTTGACTGCCCAAGCGTGTTGCTCTACACCATCCCCTGAAATCAACCATAGCCCTTCTTATCCCCTTGACTGCCCAAGCGTGTTGCTCTACACCATCCCCTGAAATCAACCATATCCCTTCTTAACCCCTTGACTGCCAGAGAAAAGTAAAGAAAAAGTCATTGTACAAATCATGCCATGAAGAAGACAACTGATAGAGCCAATCTGGCAAAATGGTCTGGGTGTATAACTCTCTTGACCATGTTAGAGCAAAAGCCAGCATATTAGAGTTATTCCTCTTCATCTGATGACGTCATCAGTGATGTCATCAAGCCAGTACGCGATGCGTTATATGGCAGTCAAGGGGTTGAGTAAGCTACACGTTTATAGAAATACAATATTGGCCTTAACCCTTTCATCGCCAGCCATATTTCAGCCAACAATTGCCATGAAATGTACCTGCCCAGGAAGAGAACAAACTCCATCTGCAGTATTGTGGATTCTTCTGTGACATATATAAAATAAGGTCTATCCTTCCTTCCCCAAACTAAGACAATAGGGTCTTTGGATAATGGACCCCAATTTGATGCCTTTTAGTGACATAGGTGTTAAATCACTGTGGTGCTAAAATCCGACTTTGGCGGTGAAAGGGTTAAAGAGATTTTCCCAGCCTGGGATCAACGTTCACATTGCTGGACATTTTGTTTTGTTCAACGGCTATTACAAGGCGAAAATTAATGACATTTTGCAACATAAGTATTGTGATAATGGTCTATGTTTTACATGTTTGTGGCATTATTATAATTTTCATATTGCAATATATAATGAGGCCCTCGTATAAGCCCTTTAAGTACAGATACATGTGCTTGAAACATATATTGCACGTGAATGTGTGTAAATCAGAATATATTGAAAAAAATGACGTCTTTTCTGTAGTTTATTTATTTTATTCTGTGTGACATCAAAAGAATGGTTGATATGTGAATGTATGCTTTATAACTAACATCATCATCATCATCATCATCGTGATGTAAAATCATGTAGATAAAAGTAGTAGTAGTAGTAGTAGCAGTAGTAGTAGTGGTAGCAGCAGCAGCAGACGTAGTAGTAGTTGTAGCAGCAGCAGTATTAGTAATAGCAGTAGTAGTACTTACACTAGCCACAATCAAGCTGGCCAGTCGAACGTGGATGGTGTAGTTCAGAGTTGTGATACTGTGGTATAGCTGGTCCACCTGGTTGGAAGCACGCACACGCGCACGCACGCACGCACGCACACACACACACACACACACACACACACACACACACACACACACACACACACACACACACACACACACACACACACACACACACACACACACACACACACACACATACATACATACACACACACACACACACACACATACATACACACACGCACACACACATACATACATACACACACACATACACATACACACACATGCACATACACATACACACGCACGCACGCACGCACGCACGCACGCACGCACGCACGCACGTACACACACACACACACACACACACACACACACACACACACACACACACACACACACACACACACACTTAGAGATCTGTATCTAGTTTAATCTATAACATTCGCCTAAATTCATGGAAGACCAAATTTTCAAAAGATGTAGAATGCGCTAGTGGTCACGCAC
>CM065701.1:4003255-4008255 GCA_017654935.2 Phymorhynchus buccinoides | reverse complement strand
CTCTCTCTCTCTCTCTCTCTCTCTCTCTCTCTCTCTCTCTCTCTCTCTCTCTCTCTCTCTCTCTCTCTCTCTCTCTCTCTCTCGATACACACATGCACACAGACACGCATACACACACACGCGCGCGTACCCTATATATACACATGCAGACACACTCGCACACGTCTGCACGCACATCCTGTACGCACACACGTACATACGCACGCATGCATCCATAATCACGCATTTCATTTTTGAAAATGCAGCTGCGAGTAGGTCATTTAAGCTTAGTCATATGTATCAAAAATTAACGCCTTAATTTCACTTTTGAATGACGATAATGAAGTCTTCAGGCGGAGACGTGGAGGGAGTGTGTTCCATTCCTTACAGGCGTTAAAAGAAAAACTTGTTTTGAACAAATCTAGGTTAGGCTTAGGAATGATTAATCTATGTGATGCGTGATGCTCATGGAATCGAATTAATGATTTCAGATATTGTGGGCATGGTCCATGTACAATTTTATGTGTAAGAATTAAAGTGTTACATGTAAGTCTAGATTGGAGAGGTAGTATATTAACATTTTTAAAGAGATCATGCATTAAACAGTCAGATCTTTTATTGCTGGGAATCATTTTAACGGCACGTTTCTGTAAGGAATATAATGGTTTTAGGACAGAAGGAGCACACTTTCCCCAAGTAACTGAGCAATAATCTAGACGTGATTGTATAAAGGCAGAATAAAAAAGTTTTCTGGAGTGCTCGTCTAAAAAATGCTTTATCTGTGATAATTGAAAAACACTAGATGATATTTGTTTGATAAGGTAATGAATATGATCATGCCACAGAAGATTTTCATCAATATTAATGCCTAATAATTTATGCTGTGTTACTTGTTTAATGTTGTTTCCTTTATATTTAATCATTAATTTGATGTCTTTCATGCATTTTCTTTTTTGACGAGGGCATAACAACATACATTCAGTTTTTTCAGGATGAACAAGCATATCGTTAGAATCACACCAAAAGTTGTTTTCATTGATTTTATTTTTACAAAATTGTTTTAAAATAGTCAAATCAGACGAACAGTCGTTTTTGTCCTTTGTGCAAAGTTTTTCTCCAATATTTGTAAGTTGCGTTGTTTCTTAAAGTCGTTATATGGGCCAGAAACTCTTAAGATATCGCGTTTTAACATTTCAGCTAAAATCTCCGAATTAAGCCAGACAGGCAAAACATCTGATTTCACACGTTTCTGAATTAAAGGAATGTGTTTATTTACAACACGTAAAAATGCTGTAGTCCAAAACGCAAGTGCTTCGTCTGGGTCAGTAAAACTGTAAATGCTTGAAAACGGCACAGCAGATAGATCAGTATAATACGACTGAATATCAAAGTGTTTGAATGAACGAAATGTTATGACTGAATGATTTGTTTTAGGCAATTTGAATCCATGTTTGTTCCAAACAGTACAGATGGCATTATGATCACTGATACTAATTTGTGGCACACATAATTATGACATATATTTAAATGACCCACTCGCAACCCATCTTTGTTAGGCCATCCTGAAATATACATGGATTGGATGACTACCTGGAATCATGCCATTTTTTGTATGAAAAATGCACTTTTTATGCAAAAAGATTGATGTAGCGAATGAGTCAATACAGAAGAGAATCAATGTTTGGGTGATGGTTCAGAGGTGGAAAAGAGTCAATGGGGAACATGAAGTAGTCAGGAAGTGAGTCAGGATTATTTGCGTATGAGGAAGGTCTGTAGTGGTGCTGAGGCAGAAGAAGAAGAAGAAGAAGAAGAAGAAGAAGAAGAAGAAGAAGAAGAAGAAGAAGAAGAAGAAGAAGAAGAAGAAGAAGAAGAAGAAGAAGAAGAAGAAGAAGAAGAAGAAGAAGAAGAAGAAGATTAAGAAAAAGAAGAAGAAGAAGAAGAAGAAGAAGAAGAAGAAGAAGAAGAAGAAGAAGAAAAAGAAGAAGAAGAAGAAGAAGAAGAAGAAAAAAAGAAGAAGAAAAAAAGAAGAAGAAGAAGAAGAAGAAGAAGAAGAAGAAGAAGAAGAAGAAGAAAATTAAAAAAAAGAAGAAGAAAAAGAAGAAGAAGAAGAAGAAGAAGAAGAAGATTAAGAAAAAGAAGAAGAATAAGAAGAAGAAGAAGAAGAAGAAGAAGAAGAAGAAGAAGAAGAAGAAGAAGAAGAAGAAGAAGAAGAAGAAGAAGAAGAGAAGAAGAAGAAGAAAAAGAAGAAGAAGAAGAAGAAGAAGATTAAGAAGAAGAAGAAGAAGAAGAAGAAGAAGAAGAAGAAGAAGAAAAGAAGAAGAAGAAGAAGAAAAGAAGAAGAAGAAGAAGAAGAAGAAGAAGAAGAAGAAGAAGAAGAAAGAAAAAGAAGAAGAAGAAGAAGAAGAAGAAGAAGAAGAAGAAGAAGAAGAAGAAGAAGAAGAAGAAGAAGAAGAAGAAGAAGAAGAAGAAGAAGAAGAAGAAGAAGATTAAGAAGAAGAAGAAGAAAAAGAAGAAGAAGAAGAAGAAGAAGAGAAGAAGAAGAAGAAGAAGAAGAAGAAGAAGAAGAAGAAGAAGAAGAAGAAGAAGAAGAAAAAGAAGAAGAAGAAGAAGAAGAAGAAGAAGATTAAGAAAAAGAAGAAGAAGAAGAAGAAGAAGAAGAAGAAGAAGAAGAAGAAGAAGAAGAAGAAGAAGAAGAAGAAGAAGAAGAAGAAGAAGAAGAAGAAGAAGAAGAAGAAGAAGAAGAAAAGAAGAAGAAGAAGAAGAAGAAGAAGAAAAAGAAGAAGAAGAAGAACAAGAAGACGAAGAAGAAGGAGAACAAGAAGAAGAAGAAGAAGAAAAGATTAAGAAAAAGAAGAAGAAGAAGATTAAGAAAAAGAAGAAGAAAAAAGAAGAAGAAGAAGAAGAAGAAGAAGAAGAAGAAGAAGAAGAAGAAGAAGAAGAAGAAGAAGAAAAAGAAGAAGAAGAAGAAGAAGAAGACAGACAAAAGAAAGAAGAAGAAGAAGAAGAAGAAGAAGATTAAGAAGAAGAAGAAGGATTAGGGTGATGATGATGACGATGATGATGATGATCATGATCATGATTACCACTCACGTTTTGTACACCTTATAATCAGCCACGGCTACCACATCGATGTAAATGTCTTGGGTCACAGCTCGTTTTCTTCTTCTGCGGGGGAAGTGAACGAAGGGAGGGACTGCGTGAGGAGGAGGAGGAGGGGGGTCCGTTGTTTCTCCCATGGCATTGGAAGCTAGAAGAAGAAGAAGAAGAAGAAGAAGAAGAAGAAGAAGAAGAAGAAGAAGAAGAAGGAGAAGAAGAAGAAGAAGAAGAAGGAGAAGGAGAAGAAGAAGGAGAAGGAAGAAGAAGAGAAGAAGAAGAAGAAAGAAGAAGAAGAAGAAGAAGAAGAAGAAGAAGAAGAAGAAGAAGAAGAAGAATTGTCACGAGTTATCCCCCCCGTGGGGATACCGGGGGTCTTTTGTAGAAATAGTTCCCCCACCGTCTGGAAGTTCTGTGCTTGTAGCTTCCTCTAATCTGTCACTCTCTTTGACTCTGCCTTTTCCCTTTGCTTGCTGTCATCCACCGTCTTTCTGCCTTTCCGGTCCATTCTGTCTTATTTCAAGAAACACTTTCAAAAACATTTCCTCCAGCCGAAGTCGGACGTGCTGGGCCTAATTATGTCTTGCTTAGGCGCATAACGGCAGCATGACGCATCTGCGCCCATAATTGACAGGAAACTGTCTGAGCGATCGAAGAAGAAGAAGTCATGAGTTGAAGATCAAGTTGGAAGCCTTTGGGATTGGGGGAGAATCAAAACCAAAAGATAAAGTACAATTGCAAAACAATTATATAGTTTCCATCGACACGCCTGTGTGCTTATACATGCGTGCGCGTGTGTAGGGGAAGGGTGAGGGTGGGGGGAGGGGGGCGTTAGAGAGTGTGAGGGTGCGAATATGCATGATGTTTGATTACTAAGCTAGGAACATGAAACCCTCAAAACAACGAAAACACAAAACAGTTGAAAGGACTGACACAGAGCAAATGTCTGCAAAGGTAAAGGCACGTGGCATCTCAGACCATCCCTTGGCACTTCGGAACAAGACTACACACTGTAGCAACGGGGAATGTCTTAGGCAAGGCAACTAATAGTAATAATAATAATAATAATAATGATAATAAAAATAATAATAATAATAATAATAATAATAATAATGAGAATAATAATAATAATGATAATAATAATAATAATAATAATAATAATAATAATAATAATAATAATAATAATAATAATAATAATAAAAATAAATAAAACTTATATAGCGCTGTTCGATGGCATGCCATCCTCACAACGCTTTACAAAGATTTAGAAAAATGCAACAAAGAAAGAACAAACAAGCTGTTACACCGACTCATGCATATCCCCCCCCCCCACCCCCCCCCCCCCACAGCCCTCTCACACAAAGCCCCTCTCACACAAAAGCAGTACAAACAAACCTCCCTCACAGAAACAAAAGCAAGCACTTGCCTCCCCTTTCCACACCTCCCTCACAGCAATCAAGGGGGGAGGGGGGGGGGGATGCCAGACACAAAAGCAAGCACTTGCCTCCCCTTTCCACACCTCCCTCACAGCAATCAAGGGGGGAGGGGGGGGGGGGGGATGACAGACACAAAAGCAAAAGGAATTTCCGCCAAGCGAACAAGACACAAAGCATTAATAAACGATAATTAAAAAACAATAATAAAAAAGCAAAGCATCCGCACACATACACGCGTAAACGTACGCACACACAGTTGCAATGACGAGACAAAGCATGAATAACTAATATAGAGATAAAGTAACTAATTAGTCATACCAACGTTATAAGGTTTCGATGTGTAACAGCTCCATGTATTATAAAGGTAGACGGCACATGCTTACTAAATGGTTTTGCTAAGTGATCAATGAATCATTGTTTCAGAGATTCGTTCTAATATGAATATGTATCTGTTATCAGAATTCAATAAACACACACACACAAACAGACACA
>CM065701.1:3993255-3995755 GCA_017654935.2 Phymorhynchus buccinoides | reverse complement strand
ATTAGCATTAACATTTAATTTATTGTCAACAAACTTCTGCAATAACATTTGTTTACACCAGACATGCCAAATGGTATTTGGTATTTTAGTATTTGGTACTTTATAGTCACAGAGGCGTCTCTGTGAAATTCGGGTTGCTCCCACCCGGAGAGCGCGTCGCAGCCAGTCGGGTCTACCACACTACGATAGTCTAGATGCTTTTTTCCAATGCATATTTTCATGGGCGGCCGCCATTTGCAATTTTTTGGATGGGTTGGTAAACAGGAAAATGATTGGTCCACAGTTCCTACACAATTTCTGTATACCAGACAAAGAAGAAAACAATGGAGATAATGATTGTGTTTCTAAAATTGGCTTTTAGGGATTTTTCAGAAAATGCTCCTACTTGCATTCTGTAGCTCTGCAAAGTACCGCCCCCAAAATGGGACAGCGGGCACGAAAGGGGTGAGGTTTTTAATATAAGCTATCCACAAAAAGTTAAGGATCACTTGCAAACTAATTCATAACTTTCCAAATAAGAAAGCCAATGCGTTGAATTTTGGCCAACATTTAATTCAATGCTTTAGTGATAACGATACACAATTGCCTTCAATTTCGAGCAATCGTTTGGTCTGTACATTTGATCAAAGTGGGTACGTATCGAAATTTGATTTCCCAAAGTCATTGAAATCACAAGACAGGGCATTCTGATGCTCCCAAAAGTTCAGTAATGCGTGTATCCGCCATGGCTGTTCTGGCACTCGATGCAGCGAGTCCTCATGGAGTTGACCAGGGTGGTGAAGATCCTCTGTGGAAGCGCCTGCTACTCAGCCTGCAGCATCTGGTAGAGGTGCTGGGCATCCCTGGGAGGGGGGTGGTTGCTCCTCACTTTGCGATCCAGCTCATCCCAGAGGTTCTCAATCGGGTTGAGATCGGGACTGCATGCTGGCCACTCCATTCTGTTGACTCCAGACTGCTGCAGGAAGTCGTTGACCACCCTTGCCCTGTGGGGGCGAGCGTTGTCATCCTGGTAGACAGCCGGCGGTCCCATCTGCTGCAGTGTAGGCACAGCCAGCGGTCGAAGGATCTCATCCCGGTATCGGAGGCCAGTCAGGTTACCCTGTACATGATACAAGGGTGTTCTGTGGTGAAGGCTGAAGGCCCCCCAGACCATTACAGAACCTCCACCAAAGGCCACCTTTTCTTGGACAGTGGCGTCAATAAAGCGTTCCCCTGGGCGCCTCCAGACCCTCAGTCGGCCGTCGTTGTGGTTCAGGGTGAAGCGTGATTCATCACTGAACAGGACCTGGGACCATTGCTGACGTGTCCACCTCACGTGACGTCTGCAGAAGGCGCGGCGTGCTGCCCTATGGGCTGGAGTTAAGCGTGGCCGTACAGCTGGGCGACGAGAACGGAGGTTAAACCCATGAAGGCGGTTCCGTATGGTCTGCTGGCTGATGTTGATGTTAGTAGCCACCCTCAGCTGCCTTCGAATGATGCTGGAAGAGGCTGTTCTTGTCTGCAGGGCTTGTCGTTCAATGAGACGATCTTCACGTGGAGTTGTCTTCTTCGGTCGACCAGATCTGCGTCTTTCATGGACCCTCCCAGTGGCTGTGAAGCGTTGAATCAGTCTGACAATGACCGAGATGGACACCTGAAGTCGCCTGGCCACTTCTCGCTTGGGAACACCATCTTGGAACCATGCAACAGCTCGTCCCCTATCCAACTCGCTCAATTTTCGTCGTGGAGGCATTGTCAAATCAGGCCTAATACTGGTGGTATGTCTTCTTATAAAGCCAAGCAAGAGACAGCATCTCACACATAAACAGCAGTGCTTGCACGTGCATAATGGTTTTTTCCATCTGGCTTGTGCAATGTGTTCATGCAGAACGATCCAAAACAAGGTCCTTTTTCGCAAGTTTCCGCTTTTTCTTTTGCTGCCAAGCTCAGTAATAGAGAATCACGTGCAATGTTTCCACTAACACAACATCGCCCACTTACAGCTGAACAAGAATTCATAACAATTTGGCTTGACTGAGAAATAAATAACAGGAGCGAACGGAGTTTATTGCGCACCTGTTTTCTCATAGTGATCCTTAACTTTTTGTGAGTAGTGTATACAAAGAAGAAACTTCATACATTGTTCGCCATGTTTATCCAATGCTACAAGGTGAAAGTCATGTCTTGATATTTTCCCACACAACCATTATCAGTGTCAGCTATTTATGTTTATAAATGTGATTTGAAAAGGTATAAAAAAAACCTACCCTCTCGTGCCTATCGTCCCCCAAAGATGGTCACGTTTTGTGTTCTAAGTCTCAACATTTTGAGCTTTACTCAAGATGACTGTTGCTGATGTTAATTATGATTAAAATGCCATATCAACATGCAGATTGTATTGAAAATAAAATGTGAGCATAAATGGTACATGAAGACAATCAGTTATTAAAAGCAACGAGTGCGTTATGATAAATAATAGGCTACATTAAAGTTATGATCCTACGTATCACTTCATTAGGGG
>CM065701.1:3978255-3988255 GCA_017654935.2 Phymorhynchus buccinoides | reverse complement strand
TTTGTGAAAGTGTGAGGGGATAACGGGGAGGGGGGGGGGGGGGGTCACGAAAATCTGTATGCATGTGTGGGCGTGACGCAAAATGGCTTAATCGGATAACACCCGTATAAAAATGGAGCTACTTGAAATTGAACACAATATCCTTTAGGTGTTATAATTCTTATGAACATTAAGATCGGAACGAGAGGGGAAAACAAGGTTTAGTATTAAGGTAAGCCGTGTACTGCAATTTACCTGTTTTTCATGAGAAGAGTGTTTGTGTCTTTCGCGAATATGTCTGAGATATGCTTATGTGTGTTTCATTAAAAAATAAATACGTTTTTGTCTGAATGTTTTCTTTTTTTGCGTTTATTTATGATATTGAGTTTTGTTATTGTTAAGATTGATGTAAAGCGCGCTGATTTCTGATAAGAAAGAGCTTTAGGAAATAGGTTTAATATTTGTAATAGATTAAATATACGCTTGTATTTAACGTAGTAAAAGGATTCGATGGTATGCTTGATTGTGTCGAAATATCGGGATTGATTTCACTTTAAAGAACTTGTTTTGAGGTTGTGAATGTTCACTCTATATAATATTTGTAAAGGTTTAAATACACGCTTGTATAATACCAAATTAAAAGGATTCGATGGCATGCTAGGTTTTGTCGAAATATCGGGACTGATTTCACTTTAACACAGTTGTTTTTGGCATTGTGAATGTTCACTCTCTATTATAATTATTATTCAAACAGTTTTAGGTCTCTTTTGTTTCGTTTGTAATGGTGTCATAATAGTCTATCTCATCGCGATTGCTTAATAAGCAAAACAAAACAACAACAAATATGGTGTTTTTCCTTTTCGATAAGAAGCCTTGCACAAATGTTTGCAGGCGTTGCGTTGCTTTTTTTTTCTTTCTTGTAAGCTCTACATTCATATTTTATGTAATTGGTAGAACATGATCCCAGTCTCATTGTTAGCGGAGCGTGAATGTGAAACGTTACTGCATTCTTTGCAGTGCTTACTTTTATGAAGTTCTACTAAAGCTTAAGTGGGAAACTAAACGTTGTTACTTTCTAAATTAAGGAAACCGATTTACTTGATTTAGAAAGTAACAACGTTTAGTTTCCCACTTAAGCTTTAGTAGAACTTCATAAAAGTAAGCACTGCTCATGTTTAAATAGTCATTTTGTATTTTCACACGGTCAAGGGGAAAAAAAGAAAATATTTACTCTACGACTCTCAATCTCAAAGTCGGCTTTTTCGGGGAGGGACCGTTGGGACTAATCCCGCTCGGATCACACCTCTGACAGTCATGGCGGACATGCCACATACCACTGGGACTAATCCCGTGTGGACTAACATTTTATCTATACCGCTCGGACTACATAGTATACGTTTAGCGTAAGAAATAATAATAAACATTAAAGTCATTTCCACGAATGTATTACAAAATAAAATAATAATTTTAAAAAAATAATTAGATTCAAATTTTATATTTTGTGTATGCCGATACTAAATGGACCTAAACCTATCCCGAACCCTATTCCTAACCCCTAAACCTATCCCTAACCCTATTCCAAACCTAAGCCTATCCCTAACCTTATTACTAACCCTACTCTTAACTCTAACCCTAACCCTATCCCTAAACCTATTCCTAACTCTATCTCTACCCTATCCCTAAGCCTATCCCTAACCTATCTGAAAAACAAGGAATACCTGGGTACGCAGAAATGCAATGATACAAATGCTCAGCAGACATTAGACCGAATGGGAAAAGCTATGCAAATCAAAGCAATTAGGTCGAACGGCATTAGTCAGACTGGGATTAGTCCGACTAGGATTAGTCCGAGGGGTATTAGTCCAAGGGGTATTAGTCCAAGGGGTATTAGTCCAAGGGGTATTAGTCCGAGCGGGATTAGCCCCCGCTTTTTCAGGCTTTAAAAAAACCCAATCATAGGCTGATGTGTGTGTGTGTGTGTGTGTGTGTGTGTGTGTGTGTGTGTGTGTGTGTGTGTGTGTTTGACTGTTAACTACTCGTACATAGCCTTGCAGAGCAAATAAAGCAGTGGTTGATTTTCATTCAAATGTGAAGAGGTGGAATCATCAGAGTGGTTTCCGTGGCAACGAGTGACGTAGAGAGATCAAGGAGGTGACAGCGTGCTACGATGGGTGACCTTGACAGACCCTGGTACTGCATTGTGCTACTAATAACTGCAGGGATGGGACTAGTGGCGTGCCAAGGTAAGTGTGTGTGTATGTGTGCGTGTGTGTGCGCGCGCGCGTGTGCGTGCGTGCGTGCTTGCGTATGCTTATGTGTGCGTGTGTGTGTATGTGTGTGTGCGTGCGTGCGTAACGTATGTTTGTGTGTGTGCGTGTGTGCGTGTGTGTGTGTGTGTGTGTGTGTGTGTGTGTGTGTGTGTGTGTGTGTATGTGTGTCTTTCATTTAAAGTCTATCCACTTGTCGTGATATTAGACGATGACGACGATGATGATGATGATGATGATGGCGATGACGATGACGATGATGATGATGATGATGATGATGATGATGATGAGGATGATGATGATGGCGTTCATGATGATGATGATGTTGACGTCAACGATGATGATGATGATGATGATGATGATGATGATGATAACGATGATGATGATGATGATGATGATGATGATGATGATGATGACGGCGTTAACGAAGATGACAATGACGAACATGATGCAGATGAGAATAAGAGCTACGATTGTCATTCATGTCAATGACGACGACAACAATGATGGCGACAATGATGATGATGATAAAATCGGTAGGGATAACGACAATGATCATAATAATGATGATGATGATAACGACGACTATGACGGTGTTGGTGTTGATGACGAAGATGATGTTGATGTTGATGATGATGATATGTATGTGTGTATGCATGCGTGCGTGTGTGTGTGTGCGCGCGTGCGTGTACGTATGTGTATTTATGCGCGCGCACGTGTACATGTGTTCGTGTGTGTGTGTGCCCTATTCATGAGCGCAGATAGTTGCGTGGATAGTGCCACAACTGTGCGAGTAGATGCGGACAAGAACTGTTCCACTGTCGTGAACGAATTCCCTGGAAACTGCTACCGTGAAGACTTCAGGGCCAATTGCTGTACATCCTGTGCCCACCATTTGATGAATGTGTCTGGTGAGAGAGAGAGAGAGAGAGAGAGAGAGAGAGAGAGAGAGAGAGAGAGAGAGAGAGAGAGAGAGAGAGAGAGAGAGAGAGAGAGTGAGAGAGAGAGAGAGATAGAGTGAGTGAGAGAGAGAGAGATGAGTGAGAGAGAGAGAGAGAGAGAGAGAGAGAGAGAGCGAGAGAGAGAGAGAGAGAGAGAGAGAGAGAGAGAGAGAGAGAGAGAGAGAGAGAGAGAGAGAGAGAGAGAGAGAGAGAGAGAGAGAGAGAGAGAGAGAGAGAGAGAGAGAGAGAGAGAGAGAGAGAGAGAGAGAGAGAGAGAGAGAGAGAGAATGAATGGGTTGACATACAAATCCAACTGTAGTTGTACGGCTATCCAGCAGTGACGACGTCTGCGAGACATGCTTCTGATGAAATACTGGTTTTTAAATGTATCTTACTAGTTTGGTTGACTGTGTTCATGTAGACCCCAAGGCACGAATCTGACGAAATGTCTGGTTTAGAAATACGGATATTTCATCAGATTCGTGTATGGGGATTTACAAAAATAACAAAGCAACGAAACAAGAAGAATTTCATCAGATTCATACTTCACAAATATCACAGTTGGATACTCGTACGACTTCAGTTGGTCGCGTGGATCGATCCCTTAAGACACAGAGTGGATTAGTGAATGAATAAAACCCTTCACACAAACGGCCTTTATAATTCAATCGGTTGACATTAGTCAGTTGTAGGGGCCAACAGTAACATGAGAGCTGTACAATAGATGATTTTCTACAGTAATGGCAAATCAAGGTACCGATTAGTCTCTTGTGGAAGACTACGACTCTCAAACTAGGGGTCGTTTGTACTGCAGCCAAAGGGATTGGTTGATTGGGAAGAATTTTAGGTATGCATATTTGGAGAACAACAATAATATACCAATCCTAACATTACATGAGTTGGAATATCTTTTAGAGTGGAACCTCCCATATAAGACCTTCAAAAATCGTCCAAAATGAGGTCTTATAAGGGATGGGTCTATTAAGGGAGGCAGTTGTAATACTTACAAAGAAGAGCAATGTCTCAGAGAAGGTCTTATATGGGAGGGAGTCTTATAATGGGATGTCTTATAAGGGAGGTCCCACTGTAGTCTCAAGTAAACATCGAACTGAACTACGAACAAGAGGATTTCAGCCAAGAAAGAAGAAGAGCAATATGTTAATGCTTTGGATAAATAGCAATCATGTAAGACTCCTGTCCAACAGCACGTACACACGCACAGACACGCACGCGCACACACGCACTCACACACACACTCACATACAATTATATTCTACACACGCACGCACGCACGTACGCACGCAGACACACACAGTCACACATACGCACGCGCGCGCGCGCACGCACACACACACACACACTCACTCATACACACACGCATGCACGCACACACGCACGTACGTGCACATACACACGCACACATACTCACACAACGCACACACACGCACGCACGCACACACGCACGCACACACACGCACACACACACGCACGCACGCGCGCACACACACACACACACACACACACACACACACACACACACACACACACACGCACACGCACACGCACACATACACACACACACACACACGCGCGCGCGCGCGCGCGCGCGCGCGCGCACACATATACACACACACACACACACACGCACGCACACACACACGCACACGCACATACACACACGCTCGCGCGCGCACACCTCGCCCGCGCACACCTCGCCCCCACGCACACCAAATTTTGAGTACATAGACGAGACTTAGCTCGTCATAAATACATCCCACTCAAACGTACACAGTGCAAGAAATGCAGGTTGATCATTACAGCACAGCTGGTTCTATTTCACTGCAGGCTGTCAATACGGAGATCAGAGGTCTGACTGCAGCAACATCACGGCCAACTCGGACGACTGCAGCACACGTACAGAGACCTGCTGCAAGACCTGCGAAGACTTCCACAACAATTCTACAACAAATACAACTGAAAACCACGATCATTTTGCAACAGCCACACCAGAAGTCTATGATAGTTCTACAACAGCCATAGCAGAAGTCTATGATAGTTCTACAACAGAAGTCTATGATAGTTCTACAACAGAAGGTTATGATAGTTCTACAACAGAAGGCTATGATAGTTCTACAACAGAAGTCTATGATAGTTCTACAACAGAAGTCTATGACAGTTCTACAACAGAAGTCTATGATAGTTCTACAACCGAAGTCTATGATAGTTCTACAACACAGGGCTATGATAGTCCTACACCACAGGGCTATGATAGTTCTACAACACAGGTATATTATGATAGTTCTACAACACAGGGCTATGATAGTTCTACAACAGAGGTATATGATAGTTCTACAACACAGGGCTATGATAGTTCTACAACACAGGGCTATGATAGTTCTACAACAGAAGTCTATGATAGTTCTACAACACAGGGCTATGATAGTTCTACAACACAGGGCTATGATAGTTCTACAACAGAAGTATATGATAGTTCTACAACACAGGGCTATGATAGTTCTACAACACAGGGCTATGATAGTTCTACAACACAGGGCTATGATAGTTCTACAACACAGGGCTATGATAGTTCTACAACTCAGGGCTATGATAGTTCTACAACACAGGGCTATGATAGTTCTACAACTCAGGGCTATGATAGTTCTACAACACAGGGCTATGATAGTTCTACAACTCAGGGCTATGATAGTTCTACAACAGAAGGCTATGATAGTTCTACAACACAGGGCTATGATAGTTCTACAACACAGGGCTATGTTGCTTCTACAACTCAGGGCTATGATAGTTCTACAACACAGGGCTATGATAGTTCTACAACTCAGGGCTATGATAGTTCTACAACACAGGGCTATGATAGTTCTACAACACAGGGCTATGATAGTTCTACAACACAGGGCTATGATAGTTCTACAACACAGGGCTATGATAGTTCTACAACACAGGGCTATGATAGTTCTACAACACAGGGCTATGATAGTTCTACAACACAGGGCTATGATATTTCTAGGGCTATGATAGTTCTACAACACAGAGCTATGATGGTTCCACAACACAGGGCTATGATAGTTCTACAACTCAGGGCTATGATAGTTCTACAACTCAGGGCTATGATAGTTCTACAACACAGGGCTATGATAGTTCTACAACACAGGGCTATGATAGTTCTACAACACAGGGCTATGATGGTTCTACAACACAGGGCTATGATAGTTCTACAACCCAGGGCTATGATATTTCTACAACACAGAGCTATGATGGTTCTACAACACAGGGCTATGATAGTTCTACAACACAGGGCTATGATATTTCTACAACACAGGGCTATGATATTTCTACAACACAGGGCTATGATATTTCTACAACACAGGGCTATGATATTTCTACAACACAGAGCTATGATGGTTCTACAACACAGGGCTATGATATTTCTACAACACAGGGCTATGATATTTCTACAACACAGAGCTATGATGGTTCTACAACACAGGGCTATGATAGTTCTACAACACAGGGCTATGATATTTCTACAACACAGGGCTACGATAGTTCCACAACACAGGGCTATGATAGTTCTACAACACAGGGCTATGATAGTTCTACAACACAGGGCTATGATAGTTCTACAACACAGGGCTATGATGGTTCTACAACACAGGGCTATGATAGTTCTACAACTCAGGGCTATGATAGTTCTACAACACAGGGCTATGATAGTTCTACAACACAGGGCTATGATAGTTCTACAACACAGGGCTATGATAGTTCTACAACACAGGGCTATGATAGTTCTACAACTCAGGGCTATGATAGTTCTACAACTCAGGGCTATGATAGTTCTACAACACAGGGCTATGATAGTTCTACAACACAGGGCTATGATAGTTCTACAACACAGGGCTATGATAGTTCTACAACTCAGGGCTATGATAGTTCTACAACACAGGGCTATGATAGTTCTACAACACAGGGCTATGATAGTTCTACAACACAGGGCTATGATAGTTCTACAACACAGGGCTATGATAGTTCTACAACACAGGGCCATGCTAGTTCTACAACACAGGGCTATGATAGTTCTACAACGCAGGGCTATGGTAGTTCTACAACACAGGGCTATGATAGATCTACAATGCAGGGCTATGATAGTTCTATAACACAGGGCTATGATAGTTCTACAACACAGGGCCATGCTAGTTCTACAACACAGGGCTATGATAGTTCTACAACACAGGGCTATGATAGTTCTACAACACAGGGCTATGATAGTTCTACAACACAGGGCTATGATAGTTCTACAAGGCAGGGCTATGATAGTTCTACAACACAGAGCTATGATGGTTCCACAACACAGGGCTATGATAGTTCTACAAGGCAGCGCTATGATAGTTCTACAACACAGGGCCATGCTAGTTCTACAACACAGAGCTATGATGGTTCCACAACGCAGGGCTATGATAGTTCTACAACACAGGGCTATGATAGCTCTACAAGGCAGGGCTATGATACAACAGAAGGCCATAGCAGTAAGCCTACTACAAAACCTACATCAGGAGGTCATAGCAGTAGGCCTACTGCAAAACCTACATCAGGAGGTCATAGCAGTAGGCCTACTACAAAACCTACATCAGGAGGTCATAGCAGTAGGCCTACTGCAAAACCTACACCAGGACGGCATAGCAGTAAGCCTACTACAAAATCTGCAACACGCTACACCATTAGGCCTGATACAAAAGTTCCAACAGGAAGCCACAATAGTGCCGAGGTCAAACTCACTGCTGACGTCAAGTTCTACGTCATATCCTGTGTCGTCACCGTGTCTCTGAGGTGGGCCATGGCATGGTTTTGATGATGCCCGAACAAGAACATGTGGAAATCACCGATACAGTACCCACCTCCGTAACATATCAGATCAGAAATGCAAGTCACGCTTTTTCAAGACCCAAGGATGCACACAAATGTCACCTTAATTGTTTCTTCCTGTGTGCAGTTAAGTGAATCATTGGAAATGCTCAGAAATAACACAATACCCTAAGAAGTGTCTGTACTTTTTTTGTAATACAAATGTGATCATAACAAACAAATAACACATGAAAGCAAACACACACAAACGTTAATTTGTGGGGTCAAAAAATCTAAATTAAAATCAATCTTGAACTGATTCTTTGGAGAATTTCATCTGCTCAAAATTTTCGGGAAATTTTATTGAAACAAGATCTGAACTTTGTATAATTAGTATTATTATTGTTAGTTGACAATGAGGACAAGAACATGACTTATTCGGCGGAGGTAGGCCTAAACATGACGTACTTCGATGGAGGATGGAAGAAAGTCTTGAGCAGAAGGAGGAAGATGGTAGAAGGTCTGAAGAGGTTAGAAGAAGGGGTTTTCGGAAGATGGAAGATTCTCTGACAAGAGGGTGGAAGGTGCGAGTATGTGAGGTGGAGTAAATAAGATAGCTTTATGTAGAAATTTATGTTATTGTTATTATTGTTTTTTTGGGGGGGTTTGGCTGTCCCATCTTTTGGGCCATACAGTGGCGTTGCTCCCACGCCGCTCATTCTGAGTCCCAACTCGCAGCCACACCTCCGCAGGGTCGCAGAATCCGAGACCAGCAGTCCAAGGGGAGCAATCTATGTTAGGCCGTCAGGAGGCAACCAACCGAGGAGACACTGCACTGCTGCTGAGTCACTTCGGTGGAGTTCAGCGGAGCCTGTTCAGGACACCACCTACTACCCCCCCCCCCCCCTACTGACGACACTATTCTCTTAGTCGCGGAGCCAGCGTGAGTGAGGTCCTCTCCCGAGGGCGCCACCACGACCGTCCACCGACAGCTCCCCAGAACACACTGATCCCCATGACTTTGACCCGAACGCACCAAGGCATAGACCGGATCGGAAACCGAAACTGAGGTCACCATGAGAGCAGGGCTTGCAAAGGCATATTATTATTATTATTATTATTATTATTATTATTATTATTGATTTGGACATTTCAATATTCCGAAACACCTGCCAAGATTTCACTTCATGACATGAAGCTTTATTCGCCCATTGCAATAGACTTCGGATATCATTGTTTGCAGTATAATTAGTGCATAAAAATTATATCATTGTTGCACGTATTCTTTTGGTTGTTGGTTTTATTCTTATTCTTCTTATTATTATATCAATTACGCTTACTTTATAAATTTAAAGCTTCTACTACTACATGATTGTATTACTAATACTTATTATTCTGTATAATCTCACATTCTTTTCTTCTTCTTCTTCTTCTTCTTCTTCTTCTTCTTCTTCTTCTTCTTCTTCTTCTATCAATCACATTTACTTTATAAATTTAAAGTTTGTACAACTACATGTATTACTTATCCTTCTTCTTCTGTATCATTTCATCATTCTTTTTTTCTTCCTACTCTCTCTCTCTCTCTCTCTCTCTCTCTCTCTCTCTCTCTCTCTCTCTCTCTCTCGTCTCTCTCTCTCTCCTCTCTCTCTCTCTCTCTCTCAGTTTTATCGCTTTGAACATGAAATGCTATTTCAAGAGCAGATGGTGGTCTAAGGGACATAATTTCATCGTAGAGACAAATATCAAGGAAGGGGCGATTGCTTTCCCTTGGCTCACTGTCTTGTCAGTGAGTCCCGCACCCTTAATGACCCCCCCCCTTCACCGCACCCTCCTCACTCCTCCCCCCCTTTACCCCCATCTCATCTTCCCTTACGAACCCCTCCTTTAAAAAAAGTTATTAGCACTTCTTATATTTCAGTTTATGTTTCTGATCAATAAATCCAATAACTGGAAAAC
>CM065701.1:3965755-3968255 GCA_017654935.2 Phymorhynchus buccinoides | reverse complement strand
CATGTGTGTCTGTATATGTGTGTTTGTGTGTGCGTCTGTGCTTGTATGTGCGCATGTTTTCATGTGTGTCTGTATATGTGTGTTTGTGTGTGTGCGTCTGTGCTTGTATGTGCGTATGTTTTCATGTGTATCTGTATATGTGTGTTTGTGTGTGTGCGTCTGTGCTTGTATGTGCGTATGTTTTCATGTGTGTCTGTATATGTGTGTTTGTGTGTGTGCGTCTGTGCTTGTATGTGCGTATGTTTTCATGTGTGTCTGTATATGTGTGTTTGTGTATGTGCGTCTGTGCTTGTATGTGCGTATGTTTTCATGTGTATCTGTATATGTGTGTTTGTGTGTGTGCGTCTGTGCTTGTATGTGCGTATGTTTTCATGTGTGTCTGTATATGTGTGTTTGTGTGTGTGCGCGCATGTGTGACTGTGCTCGCGTGCATGTATGCGGTAGTGTGTTTATGTGTGCGTGCGCGCGCGCGAGTGCGTGTTTGTGTGTGTCTGCGAGTGCGCGCGCGCGTGTGTGCGTGTATGTGTGTGCTCGCGTCCCTGTGTGTGCGCACGCGTTCGTTCGCGTGTGTGTGTGTGTGCTCATACGTTTGCGTGTGCAAGCACATGCATGTGTCTCCGTTGGTGGTTCATCCTATTATTAACCACCCTTTTGAAACCAGCGTGATGTTGTTGATGTTTTGTGTGCGTTTCTCTGTCCTTTGCTTCTATAGCTTGTCTGTGTGCTCGATTATCTGTTGTTCCTTGGTTTGTTTCTGTGTTTGTTTGTTTCTGTGTTTGTTTGTTTGTTTGTTTGTTTGTTTGTTTGTTCTTTGAAAAGATTGTGTGGAGATTTGTGGGCCCATTCCGATGGGATCTTGTGCCGTATTGCTGGGTCGCCTGGGGGGCAGAGAGCATTGTGTATGGAGAATTATATCGGCTGTCTTTCCAAGCAAAGATAAACAAACTATACACAATATTTTTGAGAAATGAAAATCAAATGAAACATAAAAGTGAACACTCTCTCTCTCTCTGTGTCTCTGTCTCTGTTTGTATCTCTGTCTCTCTGTCTGTCTGTCTCTCTCTCTCTCTCTCTCTCTCTCTCTCTCTCTCTCTCTCTCTCTCTCTCTCTCTCTCTCTCTCTCTCTCTCTCTCTCTCTCTCTCCTCTCCCTCTCTCTCTCTCTGGCTCTCTCTCACGGTCTGACGGCCTATTTAAGCGCATAGATCTTAAAGGTATACGCTATAGAAGTATTCTTAATACATAAATACAATTTAAATTGTTCAGTGTTGAGCGTTCTCTCTCTCTCTGTCTGTGAGCGTACGCGCGTGTGTGTGTGTGTGTGTGTCTGCATTGTACTCAATGTTTTTGTGTTGTTGTCTCTGTGTGAACGCGGGTATCAATGCAATAATAAGCAGAATTTAATACAAAAAAACATATTCTTTTTTTTAATATTTGAGTGTCGTTATATAGAAACTTATACTTGGGTAGTGTATATTCTCTGTGCTTATTTTCAATGATATGGAATTGGTATCATTATTTCTTTTAATCTTCCACAATCCTTCTGTTATTATCTTAAGATTGTTTGTTTTTTAAATCTAGGAGTAAGCTTAGTTTTTTCTTTCTTCTTTTGTTTTGCAATGAGAAAGTTACATTTTAATCGAAGTAATCTCTCAGGCGAACTTTTAATCATAGTTTATCTTTAACTTTAACCAAATGTTAGACTAGGTTCCTCTTGTTTGTAGTAATGGTACAAAAGTAGTTTACTCTTTGTTTGAGTCTATGTTATCTTCCTTGGGTCCTGCAATTCTATGGTATTGTCCTGTCAGAATATTGTTGTAATTAAGTTCTTTCTGTTAAAAAAAAAGTCTGTCTGTATGTTTTCCTATTTTGTTTTGTCCTGAGTAGGCTTTACAGACGTTGATTGTGGGTTAATTCCTTCCAAGTCTTTGTCAACCCCTACGGGGTGTGTGGAAATGAATCCACCTTGAAACCCTGAACAGCTAGGAGAATGAGGAGGATTGATTCGTTGTTGGTTGATTTGATTGATTGAATGATTGATTAGGGTTAAGAAATAGGCACATTGAAGTTTTTACTTTTTAGAAGAGGAGGAAGGAGAAGTAAAAAAGATGGGGGGGGGGGGGGGGGGCAGAAGGAAGAAAACAAGATGAAGAAGGTGATGATGATGATGATGATGATGGTGATGAAGAAGGTGATGATGATGATGATGATGATGATGATGATGATGGTGATTGTCACGAGTTGGCGCTTGCCACCGTTTGTGCCTAGCGCCACGACCTAGGAAACCGACAGCTCGTTTCTGAGGCAAAGCTGGGTTCCCCCTCTCGACTTGAAATTGCTTAGTGTACGTGTGAGTCCGTGTGCACATGTGTGCGAGTGTGGAAGGTTGCCCGCTCAATTTAATCTTATTGTGTTATGGAGCGCAAGAATCCCGTGCTCTGTTGATGAAGTTTCCGTGTGAGCGTGCGTGCGTGTACATACGTGTGTGAGGATGAAGGTAGG
>CM065701.1:3953255-3958255 GCA_017654935.2 Phymorhynchus buccinoides | reverse complement strand
AGTCTTTCGGATAAGACGATACAACGAAGTCCCGTGGTGCCCATGCACTTAGCACACATTAAACCCAGTGGCAACGAACAAGTTGTCATTTGGTCAAAACGTACCCACTCCCCACCCCTTTCCTTCCTCATCAGCCACACAAGTCGCGTACAAAAAAAAACCACAAAAAATTGTGGCGCACCTCTGGCTGCGACGCGCTCACCGGGTGGGAGCAACCCGAATTTCACAGAGACGCCTCTGTGACTATGAATGTCCTTGTGCTGTCATGTTGGGGCTGAAAGCCAAAGGGTACTATCATCGGTATTACTTGGTGGATTGTCCCCGACACATCGCATTCCACCTTGTTGTGGTGGATTGTCCCCGACACATCGCATTCCACCTTGTTGTGGTGGATTGTCCCCGACACATCGCATTCCACCTTGTTGTGGTGGATTGTCCCCGACACATCGCATTCCACCTTGTTGTGGTGGATTGTCCCCGACACATCGCATTCCACCTTGTTGTGGTGGATTGTCCCCGACACATCGCATTCCACCTTGTTGTGGTGCATTGTCCCCGACACATAGCATTCCACCTTGTTGTGGTGCATTGTCCCCGACACATAGCATTCCACCTTGTTGTGGTATCAGATATGTATTACAACTACATAATAGACGAACACAAATTGTTCCCCAGAGCGGAAGACAAAGAAAAAGTGCCAACGTTATTATTTATTTCGAAGGCATCTTATGCTGAAGGATTTGTATTAGGGCAATAAAGCCGTGTACACATTCGACGCGTAAGTTCCGTACGGAAACCCTGAAGTAAGCGGAAGAAAGAAGGGTAAACATTTACGGATTAGGCCGTGTACACATTAAACGCGTAAGTTCCGTACGGAAACCCTGAAGTAAGCGGAAGAAAGAAGGGTAAACATTTACGGATTAGGCCGTGTGCACATTAGACGCGTAAGTTCCGTACGGAAACCCTGAAGTAAGCGGAAGAAAGAAGGGTAAACTACGGATTAGGCCGTGTACACATTAGACGCGTAAATTCCGTACGGAAACCCTGAAGTAAGTGAAAGAAAGAAGGGTAAACATTTGCGGATTAGGTGAAATTCGGACATGTGCGCAAATGTTTTCCCTTCTTTCTTTTACTTTTGTACGGATTGCGCATGGGTTTCCGCACGGAATCTCCGCATATATTTGTACACGGCCTAATAGTTATGTACAGAATAGCGTTGTGGTTAAAAAAAAATTTTTTTTATATCTTTAGACACTCGGTTGTTGTCAAATTGCGAAGCGGTTTACGATGCAACTCGCTGCGCATACCTTTAACAGCAAAGCACATGGACAAATAAATCCGGACACACTATTTTAAATTTAAAAGAAATAAGCAGATTGAAAGGGAGAGAGTGTGCGCGGGGGGTTCTTTTACACAAATAGTTCACCCACATTCTGGAAGTTCTGAGCTTGTTACTTCCTCTAATATGTCACCCTCTTTGACTCTGCCTTTTCCCTTTGTTTAATGTCATCTACTGTTATCTTTCTTCCCTACTGGTTCATTCTCCCGCCTTTGTTCTAGAAACTCTTGCAAAGATTGTCTCCAGCCGAAGACTGACAGACATGCTGGGCCTAAGTATTTCTTAGTTAGGCGCATAACGGCAGCATGACGCATCTGCGCTCCTATGACAGGAAACTGTCTGAGCGATCGACGAAAAAGAATAGTGTTCATGTACCTATGCTGTGCCTTATTCACATAAGCGACCATTACTAACGACCACAAGAATAATGATAAGTATGGCCGGCCATATGCACGTTTCTGATGACAGTGCATGGGGAAACAGTTATAATGGAATGTTGGCATAAATTGAGGTATTATTGGGTATTAGGTACTTTATAGTCACAGAGGCGTGTCTGTGAAATTCGGGTTGCTCCCACCTGGAGAGCGCGTCGCAGCCAGAGGCGCGCCACCCAATTTTTAATTTATTTTTTATTGCATGCGATTTATGTGACTGATGAGGAAGGAAAGGTGGGGGGGGGGGGGGGGGGGGTAAATTTTGACCAAATGACAACTTTTTCGTTGACACTGGGCTTAGCGTATGCTAAGTGCATGGGCACACGGGACCTCGGTTTATCGTCTCATCCGAAAGACTCCACGTTCAGACCGTGAGGCCTAGTGCAAAATGAGAGGAAACAATCCCCTGTACCCAGGTTCGAACTCGGGTTTACTTGACACGAAGCGAACGCGCTACCACCGTGCCACTCTCCACCGGTTGTGCTTTTACAAGATGGTTCAAAGACTCCGTGTCAATGCACAGAAAACAGAATGGAGTTGTCTTGTCTAGTGTTGATTTGATAGCCATTCGAAGTTTACCAATCCAGATAGACCATTTAAAGAAATCAAGACAGACTTTGGCCTCTTTGCTTCAATTGAATAGACACTAAAAACAATGAAATAAACAAAGAAATCATTCACAATTATCTTTCATGTTGTGGATACAGGTAGAGTACATAACATATAAATAAAAGTGCCCTAAAATAGAAAATTGGTATTTTGGGGGTTGTTGACCACTATTCTTTTGGACTTTAGCTCAAAAACATTCTAAGCGATTTAAGTCTGTTTTAATCTGTCTTAATGAGACTGAGAATGGTTTGAATTGTATTGGTCAACCCTTTCACCGCCAAAGTCGCACCACAGTGATTTAACACGTATGTCACAAAAAGGCATCAAATTGGAGTCTATTATCCAAAGACCCTATTGTCTTAGCTTTGGGAAGTAAGGATATACCTTATTTTATATATTTCACAGAAGAACCCCCAATACTGCAGATGGATTTTGTTCTATACACTGGTAAATTTAATGGACATTTTGGGCTGAAATATGGATGGCGGTGAAAGGGTTAAAAAGGCACTAGCACAGTTCGCAACCAATCCCATTGGTTGCAGCACTAGAGCCATACCAATGCAAATACCCCCTAGTTAGAGAGTCATGGTCTTCCACGAAAGACTAAGCTGTACCATGACATTCCAATACTGTAGAAAATCATATACAGTACAGCTCTCATTTACTGTTGGCCCTTTCCACAGGCTAACGTCGACCAATGATACAAGCAGACTATCGATGCCTGAGAGTCAAAAGGGACTATCTTCAGAGGACGGTCCATTGACTTAGTATGGAGCGTACTGAGAACAATAATGACTTTGTATTCTTTTAAATAAAAATATGAACAAGAATACAAATAACATAATCCCCAGTATACAATTGGTTCAGTCTTATTCAATGCCAGTTAGTGTCTTTTCGCAGTTCCTTCCATAATAAGTCAATGGACTGTCTGAACATAGTCCGTTTTAATAATAATAATAATAATAATAATAATAATAATAATAATAATAATAATATTGATAACAATAACAATAATAATAATAATAATAATAATAATAATAATAATAATAATAATAATAAAAAAAAAATAATAATGACGATAAAGAATTCGATCCCAATGCGATTCCATTGTGACATTTGTGTGGAACTCTGCTGCCTAAATGAATCTGATGAAATCCAACTAGCTTTGTTCGCTATATCTTGTAGTCCCCCGTACAGGACTCTGATGAAATATCTGTATGTTTGCATCAGACACTTTACTGGATTCGGGCATTGTGGTCTACGTGAGCATAATGAACAAAAAATAGTACAATCCGATGGCTTAGAGTCTTATTGACTTATTATTGATGTTATTGCAAAAACTAAGAATTTGTATTAAAAAAAAGACTGCAAATAATATAAAATGGGGATTATGCTTTTCATAGTTCTGCAGGTTTTTATTTATTAAAAAACCCAAGTTATTAGTTTTAACAATAATTATGTTGAATAATACGTCAATGGACTATCTAAAGATAGTCCGCTTTGACTCGATTTTCTATATTTAGACGGAAGTATTTCACAGTGAATCATCACTCAAAGACATCGTCACAATCGGATCGCATTGAGATCAAGCCGTACACGGTGTGGCGGGCCATCAAGGCATCGCAGTACAGTTTTTTCATTATCGTACCTGAACAAAAACGGAGCAAAGTCGTCCATGTCCGGAACGGCGGCCAACTGTCCAAATCCAGTCCTGTCCAAATCCAGGGCGAAACCCATACTAGGGTCACTTCGGCCGATCCTAGGCTTGGGCACCACTCTCCCCGTCCTCAGGAACACCTCCCCCTCCCCTTGGCCCATCCCTGAAGGTCATAGTAAAAATAATATAAAACATTTTTAAAGACGTTTTACTTTGAACGAGTGAAACACGTATATTTCATGTGATAAATAATCTGATGAAATACGCTTTGTATTGCCAGGAAAACAAAAACTTCCTACTCAACGGGCTGACCACGTTGTTATGATCTTGATCTAACGTCAGGGTGACTGTGTTCCAGCTTCCTTTGGCATAAACTCCTACTGTCGCTAACTTTACTATTTCATACATATGTATTATGATGGTTGAATTTTCTTCTTTGCCTTTTTCCTCCGCCACCCATGCCTGCCCTCCCCTTTTCCCCACCCATCCCCATCATCCCATTCATATTAGTGTTTGTGTTATGACCTGTGGCTGATGTATACAATAAACACTCAGAGTCAGACTCTCTCTCTCTTTCCCCTACCTCCGCTCTTTCTCTCCCACCCCCTCTCTCTCTGTCTTAATCCGTTCTTCACAACCATTCAATAATCAACAAAGTTTCACCTCGTTGAAGAATCGGATCCACAGATCTACGGGCCGCTCTGCGGCTAGGCGGCACCAGCTGGAACACCCCCACAGCGCGACGACCCACCCTGGGCCTAGGAACCGACTTAACCGTCCTTACTAACCCCGCTCCAAAACCTGACCTAACGGCCCTTACTAGTTCTCCAGAATTTAGACTTTGACCATCGGGAAACGAACCATCGGAATCTTTCTTTTTCTCCTCAACCATCTTGAGGGCGTCCAGGTCAAACAGACCGTCTCGGAACTTGCTTTTGGAAAGGGGAAAATGAGAAGTCTT
>CM065701.1:3943255-3950755 GCA_017654935.2 Phymorhynchus buccinoides | reverse complement strand
ATTGGATATAAGAATTGAAAAACAATTTACGGCTGTCGAAATCAAGAAAATGTTTAATTCTGGAAAGCTGATAGACTTTTTGAGATATTTGCTTGCAAAGCATAGATATTTGGTAGGACCACGAGAGATTGTTATCAACAATAACTCCGAGTATCTTGTGATGGTCAACTTCTTCCATGATTTCACCATTGATATAGAGCGAATGAGAACCAAGGCAGAGATTTTGACGTTTTTGTCTAGTAATGATAAGTAAGTATTTAGATTTTTTTGGATGTATTTTCATATGGTTAATTTCAGACCATTCAATTAGTTTGTCAACATTGTCCTGTAAACAAGTAAAAACCTTATCTACTTTACTAAATCACTGGTATGTATAGTCGTATCATCTGCAAACATTTCAGTGGGAGTTGTAAGAAAAAGAGGCAGATCGTTAATGTATATTGAAAATAAGATGGGGCCAAGGACTGAACCTTGGGGAACGCCAAAATCAACAGGCTTTATACAGGATTCAGATTCATTTAGAAAGACTCTTTGCTTTCGATCTGATAAAAAAGACGATAGGAATTCTAAGGTGTTATTAGTAATGCCATACATTTTTAGTTTTTTTAGCAAGAGGTTACGATCAACAACATCAAAGGCTTTCATGAAATCAACAGCAAGAACACCTGTAATTTCATCGTTGTTAATATTAATAAGCCACTGATCTACCAGGTTGGTTAAAGCGGTGTGGCACGAATGGTTAGCTCTAAACCCTGATTGGTTTTGATGAAATAAGTCAAAGGAATTGAAATGATTCAGAATATGTTTATTTATGTGAATTTCCAAAGGCTTAGATAGGGTAGATAAAATAGAAATGGGCCTGTAATTGGAAGGATCTTCGCAATCACCTGACTTGTGGATTGGTATTATTTTGGCTACTTTAAAAGCTTTGGGAATACGATGTTTTGAAATACATAGGTTGTAGACATATGTGAGCGTTTCAGCAATTACATGGGCAGATAACTTCAGAGAGAGAGAGAGAGAGAGAGAGAGAAAGAAAGAGACAAAGACAGAGAGGCAGACAGACAGGCAGACAGACAGAGAGAGAGAGAGAGAGAGAGAGAGAGAGAGAGAGAGAGAGAGAGAGAGAGAGAGAGAGAGAGAGAGAGGATCAGAGACAGGAGAGAGAGAGAGAGAGAAACATAGACACAGAGAGAGAGAGAGAGAGAGAGAAAGAGTGAAGGGGATGGACAGAGAGAGACAGAGAGAAACAGAGAGACAGATACAGACATAGATAGACATATATAGAAACAGACATACACACAGACAACGACAAAGATATTGAGACAGACGGTAAAGAGATGTGAAGAAATAATTAAAAACAACGAAACCACACAGGAGCATACATCGACCTTTCACATGTGTAACCCCAAAAGGCGTTATTTACTTGTTGCGGAACTTTTCTATCGCTTTGTGATTTGTATGGCATATTTTTTTTTTTTCGTGATATAAAATGTCTTCTCTGATTGAACCAATACCCCGTGCAAAACAAATCAAATCACACACACACATATCAAACCCCCACCCGTCTCCCTTCCTCGCCAATCCGCCCCCCCCCCCCCCCGCCCGCGCACGCACACGCGCGCACGACACACACACACGCACGCACGCACGCACGTACGCACACACACGCACATACACACAAAGTACACACACGCACGCACGCACGCCACGCACGCACACGAGCGCGCGCGCTCGCACGCACACACGCACACACACACACACACACATACACACACACACACACACACACACACTAAGCACACATCGCATACGCACGCACGCACGCACGCACGCACTCGCACACACACACACACACCACACACACACACACACACACACACACACACACAACACGCGCGCGCGCGCAATAACGCACACGCACGCGCACATACACGCACGCACGCACACGCACGCACACGCGCGCACACCACACACAACACACACACACACACACACACAACACACACCACACACGAACAAACTTCCTCTTTGATCCCATGGCAAATGTTGACAAGCTGGATTTCTAACACTGAGATATTTAAATCGGCCTTCTTTGAATCGTTCAGTTTCCTTCCGTTTTCGTCGGCTGTCTCTCTCTCTCTCTCTCTCTCTCATTCTCCTCTCTCTCTCTCTCTCTCTCTCTCTCTCTCTCTCTCTCTCTCTCTCTCTCTCTCTCTCTCTCCTCTCTCTCTCTCTCTCTCTCTCTCTCTCTCTCTCTCTCCTCTCTCTCTCTCTCTCTCTCTCTCTCTCTCTCTGTTATGTAATATCTGTTTCTGTCTCTTCCGTGTCTCTCTGTGTCTCTCTCTCTCTCCTCTCTCTGTCTGTCTGTCTCTCTCTCTCTCTCTCTCTCTCTCTCTCTCTCTCTCTCTCTCTCTCTCTCTCTCTCTCTCTCTCTCTCTCTCTCTCTCTCTCTGTCTCTGACTCCATAACTGACTCTATATCTGTCTCTGTCTGTCTCTGTCTCTTTGGTTGGTTTATGTCTTGAAATATCCACGAAATTTGTCTGTGTTCAATGGTGTAGCCGCTCACCATTGACATGGGCCAAAGGCCTGTTCCTTAAACCATTCAGTGTTCTGTCTCTCTGTGTCTTTTTATGTATCCGTCTTTATTCCTTTATCTATCTGTATTTCTTTCTGTCTTTTTATATCCCCCCGCCGCTCTCTCCGTCTCTGTTTCTCTCTGTGTATATGTCTCTGTTTCTCTCTCTGTCTCTGTCTCTGTTGATGTCTGTCTCTCTGTCACAGCTGTTCCGTCCCACACAGAATCAAGCTGTTTAGTTAAAAGACTGAATCTAAAAATCTTAGATAAAAACTGCACCAAGCTTTTGTTTGTACAAAATAGTTGGCTCTATGTACTTCATTGTATTTTAAATATATTTCTTCCATCAGATTTATGGTTAAAAACTTATTTTTGCTGAGCAGTGTCATACAACATATTTAGTAGAACATGTTCTTGGATAATACATTTAGCATCGAAAACATAAATAAAATTGCCCATAAGTGAAAATGTTGCAATATCCATTGAATACAACTAATTTAGTCACATACTACAACATGCTTTTGACTATTATTCATGATACGTTAGCTATGGTAAACTAAAGTTGGCTTGAAAAAACTAAAATGTTCCTCCCAAAACTGTTGTGATGTCTGTCTGTCTGTCGGTCTGTCTGTCTGTTTCTCTCTGTCTCTGTCTCTCTCTCTCTTCTCTCTCTCTCTCTCTCTCTCTCTCTCTCTCTCTCTCTCTCTCCTCTCTCTCTCTCTCTCTCTCTCTCTCTCTCTCGCTCTAAATTCTCTCTCTCTCTCTCTCTCTCTCTCTCTCTCTATCTCTCTCTAGCAATCTCTCTCTCTCCTCGCATATTCTCTCTCTCTCTCTCTCTCTCTCTCTCTCTCTCTCTCTCTCTCTCTCTCTCTCTCTCACCCACACAAAAATTCACCCCCCCCCCCACCCCTACACACACACACTGTGAATGGGCAAATTGCATGACAAAAACCGTTTCGCTCTCTCCCTCTTGTTTTCTGTATTATCAGAGCGAATCCCTTGTATTTGCCAACACGGGGAGAGAGTTGTGTGTGACGATGATTATCGTCTCTTTGAAAAGTAAACCCACGGCCCTAGGCACACTTCACACCCTACACCTTTATTTAGTATCTTCCTGCGCGCACGCGCATGCACACACATACACGCATGCGCACACAGGTATGCACACGCGCACGCTCAGATGCACACACACACACACACACACACACACACACATACACCTGCTGACAATATACGTGCGTGCTCGCGCGCATTTGTACCCAAACACACACACGCACGCTCAGTGCTCTCTCTCTCTCTCTCTCTCTCTCTCTATACGTGCTCTCGCGCGCAATCTCTCTCTCACTTCTCTCTCTCTCTCTCTCTCTCTCTCTCTCTCTCTCTCTCTCTCTCTCTCTCTCTCTCTCTCTCTCTCTCTCTCTCTCTCTCTCTCTCTCTCTCTCTCTCTCACACACACACACACACACACACACAATCACACACACACACACACACACACACACACACACACACACACACACAACACACACACACACACACACATTGCACGCGTTTTTCTTGCTTCAAGTAACCCCTGTGCGACAAGGAATTATTTTAAAACAAATCCATTATAGTCCCGTCACCAGCTACGGTCATCTCAGGACTGTCACCGCGTAAAGTTCGACCACTTAGTACAAAACACTCATCAATGTATCTTACCAACGTTCAACAACCTGTAAACAACAAAACATACAGTACAATTCATAACATGACACCTCCATCATTGCACCCTATAGCACATAAGTCCACACAGTGCTGGAAACGTTGAGCCACTCTACTCTATTTATCGGATCCAGATTTTAAAAAACTGTAAAAAAACTGATAACAAACACATACTAGCAAAAAAAATAGTATAAAAACCATGGTAGCACTGCAGAATGGACAACAGGTGCCCACTCAAAAGGTCTCAACGCCAGTGAAAATAAAAAATCTGGCATGTCACAGCTTGTTCGATAGATCAGAGAAAAAAGGAACCGCCAAAAGTAGATTTGTAAGGAAAGATGAAAGAACACATTGAAGATCCGGCACATGACAAATGGAAGACTGAGACGGGAGACTTTATGAGAAAAAAGAGACAGAAAAGACAGAGGCAGAAAGGAAAGAAGAGAAAGACAGAGACAAACAGAGACGTGAAGACCCAGAGACAGACAGAAGAGAGACAGAGACAGACAGAGCAGACAGACAGAACAGACAGACAGACAGAGACATACAGAGACAGACAGACAGACAGAACAGACACAGACAGAACAGACGAGACAGACAGAACAGACGGACAGACAGAACAGACGGACAGACAGGCAGACATATACAGAGACAGAGACAGACACAGAGGTTTATCATGCTCAACGTCTCCGTATCATCTGACACCGTAACCATGAGCTCGTCTTGAACATTTAAAGAGAAAACAACCGATCCCAGGGATCGGGTATAGACTGCTAGGCTAGTCGCTGCGAAGTTCTGCCTCGCAGTGGCTCGGACAACAGGGAAAAAAGAACGGTTGAACCGTCTCTGTCGCGAGCAGCGATGAGAATGATGGCGCGCGCCTCGCGTGAACGCTTTATATATGCCGGCTGTGGGCTTAACACGGGTAGCGAAATGTGAATGAGAAAAAAACTGCCAAAACGAGAGGCTGTTTATTATTCAACTTCACGTATTACTACCCGAGTAAACCGTTTAAGACGTAGTCATGATCATAATATCTGGGCGCGTAATCATGAGCGCGTCAACACGGGTTGTAGTATGTAAAGTAGGCTAAACAACCAATCGTTTTTTGGAGTTTAGTCTAATTTTCATACTACTACCCGCGCTAAATGCACTCTTGGTTACGGTACCTGGTGTTAACTCATTTAGGAATAGTCACCGGAGCAGTGTTTGGATGCCTCGTGCCTCCATACGGGGAGCTGGACGACCCCGACCCCTCCACGAGTCTCTCCCCGTGTGGATACCGGGGGGGGGGGGGTCTTTCGTAAAAATAGTTCCCCCACCTTCTTGAAGTTCTGTGCTTGTAACTTCCTCTAATCTGCCACTCTCTTTGACTCTGCCTTTTCCCTTTTCTTTCTGTCATCTACTATATTTCTGACTTATTGGCCCATTCTCCTGCCTTAAAACAAAATCTTCCAAATATTTGTTCTCCTTTAAGCTCCTCCGAAATCGAAATGTGTCGGCTGTACGCAGCGGGGATACCAATGAGAACTGAAAACCGGACACATATGTACGACTAGAGGAAGTTACACGCACAGAACTTCCAGAAGGTGGGGGAACTATTTATGCAAAAGACCCCCCCGGTATCCCCACGGGGGTAAAGCCATTTCTAATCATTTATCTTTACACGAAATGTCATAAAGAAACGTGGAGGCAAAAAACAAACAAAAATAGTCAAAACTTATTAATTATTGAGGGATGTTTCAACATGGACAACATTGTATTGCAAACTGTTAGTGTTGTAGGTTTGAAATATAATATGTAAATTAATCAAAAGTCATACCATACATTTCCAAACAATTCGTGCTATAACTCTAATTTCAAAAGTTTTGTTTGTTTGATTGTTTTTTTTGGGCGTAGCCCAAACTTTGCAATATTCAATTGCAATAATTGTGTTCTAACATTTTAGGACATTAGTAATTAAACAATATATGGTTTTTTTATCGGTTTTGTTTCAGAGTGTTATCATGCATGTGAGTTCTGCTTTCTGTATGACATAATTAGTAATTAAAAACATGTCCTAGCAATTTGCAGTAATGCTGATAACAGATAAACAAACTGACATATAAAAACACACAGAAACACTAAGCAATAAATACCCTGATCAGCAGTTGTAAAATGCATAACTCAAAAAATACGATAACCTTCAACACTCGCTTTGACCATACAACAAAATGTGTTAATACGGTATTTAATTAAGACATATTAATTCTTGCCTACACGTTTATGCGCTATTCGTAAAAAAAATGAGAGAAGCAAAAATGCTATTTAGAAATGTACAAAAATACACTTTTTATACACGTCCAGTCCTTCGGATGGGGACTTAAAGCTAGTCTGACCCGTGCGTTTTAGGCCTACGCACGTAAAATGACTAAGGTGAAGGAGAAAGGTGGCAGAGTGGCTAAGACGTTCGCCTGCCAAATGTAATGCGTGACTGCAGCGTGAGTGACTCTGGTTCAAATCCCGGCCACCTCACCCTTTCTTTCTAGCTTGACAGGAAAAATCGAACTGAACTGATGGGGACTTAAAGCTAGTCTGACCCGTGCGTTTTAGGCCTACGCACGTAAAAATCCCACGGCAGTTGAAAGTCAGTAAGAGCAGGGAGAAATCCCGCTGCCTGGTATGGCCAAATTGATAGCTAGGTTTTCCAAGTCTGCCCCCCCCCCCTCCTCGCCCTGTGCCCCCCCCCCCCCCCCGAAAAAAAGAAAAGAAAAAAAAAAAAAAATTGGGTAGGCGCTGCACTTGCGGCGACGCGCTCTCCGGTGGAGAGCAGCCCGAATTTCACAGAGATAAGTCTCTGTGACTAGAATATACCAAATACTAAATACCAAATAATGTAAGGCTAAATACATAAAAAATCAAAATAATATTCGATGCTTTGGAGTGGACAACGAAACTATCTTTAGATAGTCCATTGACATATTATTGAAATTATTACGAAAAAATAATAACTTGAATAAAAAAAAAGACTGCTGAAATATAAAAAGCAAAAGCCCCTTTTTATATTTCTGCAGTCATTGTTTGATATGGGAAGACGGGGTAAAAAGCGCATGGGAGGGTAAGAAGCCCATCCCAATTATCTCATGAAATGAAGCAAATTTCAGTCTCATTTTGCCCATGAGACGAGCGTTAATGTCTAGCATTCGTCTCATGGGCAAATTTGACTGAAAATGTATTTAT
>CM065701.1:3910755-3933255 GCA_017654935.2 Phymorhynchus buccinoides | reverse complement strand
ACTCACACACACACACACACACACACACACTGAGGCAGACACTTGGTCAAAGATATTCTAAAAGGGTAAGATGGATTACTTAAAAGCTCGGCGAACCGGGCGAGTTATCGTTAGTGCGGACGTGTACACTATTCACAGTGGAGGCTATCCAAAAACTCGGACTGGAACTTGAACGGAGAATTCAACTGGCCTATCGATGTGTAAAATGTGTCCTGTTTCAAAGGGACATAACCAGTGATTCTGTCCTCACTACTCATATAGGGAAAAGAGACCGGATGTTTATCTTCCCCTGTACAATCTTTGACTTGGTAGACTGCACACAAATACAGATTTGCTTTTTTCTCTTTTTTTTATACTGACATTGTAGTATTTGTGCTGGCGCACATGTGGAGAGAGAGAGAGAGAGAGGAGAGAGAGAGAGAGAGAGAGAGAGAGAGAGAGAGAGAGAGAGAGAGAGAGAGAGAGAGAGAGAGAGAGAGGACGAGAGGAGAGAGAGAGAGAGAGAGAGAGAGAGAGAGAGGAGAGAAAACGAAAGAGGAGACATGAGAAGCAAGTTGCATGAGACCCAGCCCTGGGGAAAAATAAAGTAAATCAAACAAGAAAGAGATAATATAATAGACAGAGATGACATGCAGAAATGAGAAGAAAAGGGAGGGAGGATGAAGAGGCACGAAAATCAGAAAACGAAATTTTATCTTAACTCTCTCTCATGAGATAAGCAAGTCTCATGCTTTTCTTCTCTCCCAGCCCTGGGGAAAAATCTCTCTCTCTCAAACAAGAAAGCTAAATAATATATCTACTCTAATCTCTCTCTCCTACTCTACTCTCTCTCTCTCTCCTCTCTCAGAAATCTCTCTCTCTCTCTCTCTCTCTCTCTCTCTCTCTCTCTTCTCTCTCTCTCTCTCTCTCTCTCGGGGAAGAGGCATAGAGGGGTGATCTCTGGAGAGAGAGAGGGGTATGGGAGGGGGCTCTCTCTCTCTCTCTCTGGTCTCTCTCTCTCTCTCTCTCTCTCTCTCTCTCTCTCTCTCTCTCTCTCTCTCTCTCCTCTCTCTCTCTCTCTCTCTCTCTCTCTCTCTCTCTCTCTGGGACAAAACCTTCCGAGAATGAAGGGGTTGGTCGACCAGCAGAAGAGTCTGCTCCCTGTCAGAGACAATATCCGTCCCTCGACAGTCCAAAAACCGAACTGAAACACCCGCTCTCAAACTGACAGAGCAAAAGCCAAAATGAAGATGAACTGTGTTGTCACTGTCACTACTCTTCCAACTTTGTCACAAGTCGTGTTATTTGCAGCGTGCATGGGGCACGTGCCACACTCACTCTCTAAGGAGTGGGAAAGAAAAGGGTTTTGATTGATTTCTTTTCGCTTTTTTTGTTTGTTGTTTTTTCTTTCAGTTTATTTACAAGAGTTCAGTTGATTAAAAAGAAGAACAAAGTGAAAAGCTTAAGCCCTTTGACATGAGAAAAAACACGTCACTATGCACACATATTCACACAAAGGCTGTCACGTACCCGTGACATTATTATTATTATTATTATTATTATTATTATTATTATTATTATATTAATATTATTATTATTATCATTATTATTATTGTTATTATTATAAATATTATTATTATTATCATTATTATTATTATTATTATTGTTATTATAGAATGGTTGTAAATACGTTGTGTTGCTGTCCTTTGGCGATCCGATGTTCTGTGCAGGGGACTGTAGTGGACGTGTCATGTGGCCCGGGACATCTGTCCTCACTTTGAGGCACCACGCTGTCGTTTGTCCCTCCACCAACACAGCACCTTGAGGAACTCCTCCCTGACCATCTGTCCTCACTTTGAGGCACCACGTTGTCGTTTGTCCCTCCACCAACACAGCACCTTGAGGAACTCCTCCCTGAACACCTGTCCTCACATTGAGGCACCACGTTGTCGTTTGTCCCTCCACCAACACAGCACCTTGAGGAACTCCTCCCTGAACATCTGTCCTCACTTTGAGGCACCACGTTGTCGTTTGTCCCTCCACCAACACAGCACCTTGAGGAACTCCTCCCTGACCATCTGTCCTCACTTTGAGGCACCACGTTGTCGTTTGTCCCTCCACCAACACAGCACCTTGAGGAACTCCTCCTTGAACACCTGTCCTCACATTGAGGCACCACGTTGTCGTTTGTCCCTCCACCAACACAGCACCTTGAGGAACTCCTCCCTGAACACCTGTCCTCACATTGAGGCACCACGTTGTCGTTTGTCCCTCCACCAACACAGCACCTTGAGGGACTCCTCCCTGAACCGTTTACCAGTCAGACAGTACAGGTAGAAGTTAATTGCGTTATTTGTGTAACTGAGATTAATAAAAACAGCAGATATTACAGTTTGTTTCCAATGCTCATATCCCGATGGCCTACTGTTATTAACAGTAAAAAAATGGAGAATGTAGTCAATGGACGTTGGCAGAGTCAGAGCAAAAAACATAATAGAAACAACAATAACGGTCACGGTCACAGACCTGGTTGCTTTCTCACGAGCCTGAATTTGTTCAGAGTCTCCTTGGGCAAATTGTCTGCCAGCTGCTTTCACTGATGTAGTGAGTTTCCAAACTAAAATGCTGTTAGATATGGCTAAGAACACGAAAGGGAGAAGGCAGTAAACTGTGAGTTCTACATACACAAATATGTATTCAATGAAATAGATATAGCTTTTGTCGTCTGTTATTACGCAGAGATATGTATTCAATGTGGGCCAATACTTAAGTTTATAGCCAACTAGATAATGTGAATACAATGCCGCAAAAAAGGCAGTGATTCCTGCAATCAACAGATTAACAGTTCGCCGTGTACACAGTACGTTAACACGATGTGGCCACACCACAGACATTGCTCTGTGTACAGTCATACAAACCAGACACCAAGCACTGATCGTGCCGCCCCCTGTGTACAGCCAGATATAGATTTTACAGCCTACATCATGGAATGCACTTATAGTAATGTCAAATGTATGCCACAACCAATTTCCCAAACCAGTTGTGTACAGGTATATCAAATCCCACACAGCAATAGTAGTGAAGTAGACGTCGAAGGCAGATTCAGCTGACTTCATTCTCTGCATGATGATCAGGATCATGAGGTTTCCAAACGTGCCGAAAGCAAGAACAATGGCAGGATATGTCTTCCAAAGTTGTTTGTAAACTGCATAAAGTAAATATATCATCTGCTGTGTACCATCTGTTGTTGTGGTCAAGCTTTCTGTAGTCATTGTCAGGACTTTTGCAGTAGAGTCATTCCAGTTGTTTGACAATACTGAAGTTGACACCATTGAATTGGAATGATCCATTGTAGTAGGTCACTGTAAATACAAATATGTATTGTATTCGAATGGTTATAAACCCGTTTGTACAGTCTGCCAGTAAAGTTGTTTGGTTACAGAAGTCTAGAAAAAAAGACTGAAAATAATATAAAAGTGGGATTATGCCGTCTTTGTTTTATACAAGTAACTATTTTCCCTATAAGTTCCATCAAAAGACAACTGACTATCTGAAGATAGTCCGTTTTGACTCTAAGGCATCGTGTTGTAGTGTTTTGTTTAACAGTCTAACGTTGACACCAACTGGCTATAGTCTTCAAAGCAAATAACGCTTCTGGAAGACAGTACAAAAGAGTTACGAACAACAGGCATGAAGCAATATCGGGTGACAGGAACTAATATATTATAAATGAAATCTACAAATCAGCATACAGTCAAAATTATATGGCGGAGTATACATTGCAGCATACAGTCGAAAAAACACAGTGCAACCTACAGTTGAATATACCATGCAGCCTACAGTCAAATGTACTTTGCAGCCGACAGTCGGATATACCATGCAGCCTACAATCGAATGCATTTTGCAGCGGACAGTCGGATATACCATGCAGCCTACAGTCGAATGTTCTTTGCAGCCGACAGTCGGATAGACTACAGTCGAATCTACAATACAGCTACAGTCGATTTTACACATATCTAGCCTACAGTCGAACAATGACATTGCAGCCAACTGTCGAATCAACAGTACAGCATTGAGTAGACAAATGGCATTGTGGTCTTCAAAAACTTATGTGACATAATGACCAAAATACATCACACAACTTATGTGACATAATGACCAAAGTACATCACACAATTTATGTGACATAATGACCAAAATACATCACAAAACTTATGTGACATAATGACCAAAATACATCACAAAACTTATGTGACATAATGACCAAAATACATCACAAAACTTATGTGACATAATGACCAAAATACATCACACAAACTTATGTGACATAATGACCAAAATACATCACAAAACTTATGTGACATAATGACCAAAATACATCACAAAACTTATGTGACATAATGACCAAAATACATCACACAACTTATGTGACATAATGACCAAAATACATCACAAAACTTATGTGACATAATGACCAAAATACATCACAAAACTTATGTGACATAATGACCAAAATACATCACACAACTTATGTGACATAATGACCAAAATACATCACACAACTTATGTGACATAATGACCAAAATACATCACAAAACTTATGTGACATAATGACCAAAATACATCACAAAACTTATGTGACATAATGACCAAAATACATCACAAAAACTTATGTGACATAATGACCAAAATACATCACAAAACTTATGTGACATAATGACCAAAATACATCACAAAAACTTATGTGACATAATGACCAAAATACATCACAAAAACTTATGTGACATAATGACCAAAATACATCACAAAACTTATGTGACATAATGACCAAAATACATCACACAACTTATGTGACATAATGACCAAAATACATCACAAAAACTTATGTGACATAATGACCAAAATACATCACAAAAACTTATGTGACATAATGACCAAAATACATCACAAAACTTATGTGACATAATGACCAAAATACATCACAAAACTTATGTGACATAATGACCAAAATACATCACAAAACTTATGTGACATAATGACCAAAATACATCACACAACTTATGTGACATAATGACCAAAATACATCACAAAACTTATGTGACATAATGACCAAAATACATCACAAAACTTATGTGACATAATGACCAAAATACATCACAAAACTTATGTGACATAATGACCAAAATACATCACAAAACTTATGTGACATAATGACCAAAATACATCACACAACTTATGTGACATAATGACCAAAATACATCACAAAACTTATGTGACATAATGACCAAAATACATCACACAACTTATGTGACATAATGACCAAAATACATCACAAAACTTATGTGACATAATGACCAAAATACATCACAAAACTTATGTGACATAATGACCAAAATACATCACAAAACTTATGTGACATAATGACCAAAATACATCACAAAACTTATGTGACATAATGACCAAAATACATCACAAAAACTTATGTGACATAATGACCAAAATACATCACAAAACTTATGTGACATAATGACCAAAATACATCACAAAACTTATGTGACATAATGACCAAAATACATCACAAAACTTATGTGACATAATGACCAAAATACATCACAAAACTTATGTGACATAATGACCAAAATACATCACAAAACTTATGTGACATAATGACCAAAATACATCACAAAACTTATGTGACATAATGACCAAAATACATCACAAAACTTATGTGACATAATGACCAAAATACATCACAAAACTTATGTGACATAATGACCAAAATACATCACAAAACTTATGTGACATAATGACCAAAATACATCACAAAACTTATGTGACATAATGACCAAAATACATCACAAAACTTATGTGACATAATGACCAAAATACATCACAAAACTTATGTGACATAATGACCAAAATACATCACAAAACTTATGTGACATAATGACCAAAATACATCACAAAACTTATGTGACATAATGACCAAAGTACATCACAAAACTTATGTGACATAATGACCAAAATACATCACAAAACTTATGTGACATAATGACCAAAATACATCACAAAACTTATGTGACATAATGACCAAAATACATCACACAACTTATGTGACATAATGACCAAAATACATCACAAAACTTATGTGACATAATGACCAAAATACATCACAAAACTTATGTGACATAATGACCAAAATACATCACAAAACTTATGTGACATAATGACCAAAATACATCACAAAACTTATGTGACATAATGACCAAAATACATCACAAAACTTATGTGACATAATGACCAAAATACATCACAAAACTTATGTGACATAATGACCAAAATACATCACAAAACTTATGTGACATAATGACCAAAATACATCACAAAAACTTATGTGACATAATGACCAAAATACATCACAAAAACTTATGTGACATAATGACCAAAATACATCACAAAACTTATGTGACATAATGACCAAAATACATCACACAACTTATGTGACATAATGACCAAAATACATCACAAAAACTTATGTGACATAATGACCAAAATACATCACAAAAACTTATGTGACATAATGACCAAAATACATCACAAAACTTATGTGACATAATGACCAAAATACATCACAAAACTTATGTGACATAATGACCAAAATACATCACAAAACTTATGTGACATAATGACCAAAATACATCACAAAACTTATGTGACATAATGACCAAAATACATCACAAAACTTATGTGACATAATGACCAAAATACATCACAAAACTTATGTGACATAATGACCAAAATACATCACAAAAACTTATGTGACATAATGACCAAAATACATCACAAAAACTTATGTGACATAATGACCAAAATACATCACAAAACTTATGTGACATAATGACCAAAATACATCACACAACTTATGTGACATAATGACCAAAATACATCACAAAACTTATGTGACATAATGACCAAAATACATCACAAAACTTATGTGACATAATGACCAAAATACATCACAAAACTTATGTGACATAATGACCAAAATACATCACAAAACTTATGTGACATAATGACCAAAATACATCACAAAACTTATGTGACATAATGACCAAAATACATCACAAAACTTATGTGACATAATGACCAAAATACATCACAAAACTTATGTGACATAATGACCAAAATACATCACAAAACTTATGTGACATAATGACCAAAATACATCACAAAAACTTATGTGACATAATGACCAAAATACATCACAAAAACTTATGTGACATAATGACCAAAATACATCACAAAACTTATGTGACATAATGACCAAAATACATCACAAAACTTATGTGACATAATGACCAAAATACATCACAAAACTTATGTGACATAATGACCAAAATACATCACAAAAACTTATGTGACATAATGACCAAAATACATCACAAAACTTATGTGACATAATGACCAAAATACATCACAAAACTTATGTGACATAATGACCAAAATACATCACAAAACTTATGTGACATAATGACCAAAATACATCACAAAACTTATGTGACATAATGACCAAAATACATCACAAAACTTATGTGACATAATGACCAAAATACATCACAAACCTTATGTGACATAATGACCAAAATACATCACACAACTTATGTGACATAATGACCAAAATACATCACACAACTTATGTGACATAATGACCAAAATACATCACAAAACTTATGTGACATAATGACCAAAATACATCACACAACTTATGTGACATAATGACCAAAATACATCACAAAACTTATGTGACATAATGACCAAAATACATCACAAAACTTATGTGACATAATGACCAAAATACATCACAAAACTTATGTGACATAATGACCAAAATACATCACACAACTTATGTGACATAATGACCAAAGTACATCACACAACTTATGTGACATAATGACCAAAGTACATAACAACAAAAGGAAAGAAAAAGAATAAAGCGTGGCTGTACTTCTTCAAGTTTATGTCTTTTTAATATTATTTAGATTTCTATGGGGAGACTGACAAGAACAATACGTCACACAAAAAACTTATGTCATCATGTGCACGTCATTTACAATTGTGTTCTGACATACACACCCTCAGTGCACATCATGAAATAACAATACACATCACACACACACGCGCGCGCGCGCATTCACGCACACACACACACACATACACAGAGAGAGAGAGAGAGAGAGAGAGAGAGAGAGAGAGAGAGAGAGAGAGAGAGAGAGAGAGAGAGAGAGAGAGAGAGAGAGAGAGAGAGTTGAGTTAGAGAGATTGAGAGTTAGAGAGAGAGAGAGAGAGAGAGAGAGAGAGAGAGAGAGAGAGAGAGAGAGAGAGAGAGAGAGAGAGAGAGAGAGAGAGAGAGAGAGAGAACTCAGAACTCGGAAATTTTAATGCAAAAAGGCCACCAGCCTGTCCGCATGTGGACACGTACACTCAAATAATCATATGAAATAAAAACAGAAAAATGAAAATAATAAGCATTAATATCTTCAAAGTAAGAAATCAGCATATTAAAGGAAAATTGACCCAAACCCCATGGTCTTAAATTGAGAAAGTAAACTTTACATAGTTTGTTCTCTTACAAACAATACATAATGAATAAACACTGCTATATAAGAATAAAAGAATAAACTACAAAACTGCCTGTCTCTGCTATCAGATCATATCGGGAACAGCACCGCAATACCTCTCTGAGCTTCTTGAAATTTACGTTCCATCTCGATCTCTCCGCTCAGCAAATGACAATAGGATCTTTCGAATACAAAAATTCAAACGTGATAGGCACGGCGGTAGAGCTTTTACATCATCAGCAGTCAAACTCTGGAATTCATTGCCTTCTGCTGTCAGACATAGTCAATCTTTAGCATAGTTCAAAACAAACCTGAAAACCCATCTGTTCCGGCAGTCTTTCCAATAACACCCCCATCTCCATGTGCACGTGTGCGTGTGTGTGTGTGTGTGTGTGTGTGTGTGTGTGTGTGATGTGTGTGTGTGTGTGTGTGTGTGTGTGTGTGTGTGTGTGTGTGTGTGTGTGTGTGTGTGTGTGTGTGTGTGTGTGTGTGTGTGTGTGTGTGTGTGTGTGTGTGTGTGTGTGTGATTGTGCGATGTGTGTGTGTGTGTGTGTGTGTGTGTGTGTGTGTGTGTGTGTGTGTGTGTGTGTGTGTGTGTGTGTGTGTGTGTGTGTGTGTGTGTGTGTGTGTGTGTGTGTGTGTGTGTGTGATTGTGCGATGTATGTCCGTATGTCCGTATGTATGTATGTAATTTGTGAGCGTGTGCGCGAATGTGAGTGTGCGTGCGCCCATGGCCGCGCTTCCAAGCACGTGTGTGTGTGTGTGTGAGTGTGTTGTGTGTGTTATGTGTGGGTATATCTGCTTGCATGTGTATGAGTGTATGCGTGCGCAGGAGAGATTGTGTTCGCTAGATGGGGGGGAGCAGTGTGTGTGAGTATGTGTCTGTGTCTATGAGTGTGAGTACACGTTAGTGCTTTGTGCATGTGAGTGCGCGCGCGCGCGCGCGCGTGTGTGTGTATGTGTGTGCGTGCGTGTGCGTGTGTTTGTACAAGTGTATGTTTGAGTAAGTTTGTGTGCATGTCAGTGTTTTCTGTGTGTTTGATGAAATGTGTGTGGGTATGTGTGTGTATGTCTGTGTGCAAGAACGCGTTCACTCTCGTGCGTGCACGTACGTGCGCGTGTGTCTGTTGTGCGTGTGTACGCGTGTGTGAGTGTTTCAATACTGATTGTAAAGCGCTTTGTGCTCGATAAAAAGCGCTATATAAATATCCGTTTATTATTATTATCATTATATCTCTCATAACCTTTGTGTTTCCATCTTGAAGTAAGAAGGTAAAGGGCTGTGTATTATTTTTGCCTTGGTAATGTTTCATTATGTACTTTCCTCGCAACTGGTTATACATTGGGCATTTGAGAAGAAAGTGTATTTCATTTTCGATATCATCACAAAAAGGACAATTTCTCGTTGCTGGGATATTTCCATATTTATATTTTATTTACTCTCAGATCGTTTATGCCAAGACAAAATCCAACTAAAGCAGTTCTGAATTTCATAATAGTAATCTTTTGTAAATACATTTCTGGTTGTAAAACAAGTTTAAAAGAACGATACACTTCATAATGATCGCTTTGTGCTAATTTTTCATTCCATTCTTGTTTGTGACAATCGATCATCCTCTGTCTGAATATTTTCAAAAATATTTTGTTGTCTACCACCCCACCATATAACCCCACCTCAGAAAACCTGAAGATATCTAAACAATGTTTTATCTGAACAGCCCAATTGCGGTATGTGTTTTCTTCGCTCATGTATCTTTATTCAGTTTTTATATTTTAAACCAGTGCTTTAGGGCACGCAAAGAGCTGTCTATGTAAAGCAGGTATGGACCCGTATCTCCGTAAACTAGGAGGTTTTGAGATTTTGCTCCGACTCTCAAAAACGTTTTGCACGCAAAAAGATGAAAATATTTGATCACTTTGAACTGAGTAAGACCCCATATTTCGGATGCGTAAAGCAACATATGTTTTACATTAGTGCATCGAAAAGCTTAAAGTAATCATACATATCTAAATCGCCAAGACTGTTCATTGTTTTCATTATATCAACTACCTTACTTTCCTTGCAAAATCTGACAATGATATTTCCATGGATAGCCTAGTTGACAATATAAAGCCCAAATATTTGTAAGTGTTGACAATTTCGACTTCTTCTCGTTTATAAAACCATTCCTCATGCTTGCTCAAATGTCCGCCTTTTCTAAAAATCATATTTTTTTTAATATTTCTAAATTAACTGTGAAACCAAGAGAATCTGAAGCGTGCTGTAAATTGTTTATCTAATTTGAAGTCCGGGATTGTTGTGGATATTAAGGCAATATCGTTGGCAAACAGGAATAAGAACATTTCCATAAAGCCTGGCAAGAATTAATAACCATGCTTTCCATTACTTGTTAAGTAGTCAGCTACATCAGTAATAAACAGAGAAAAAAGTCAGGGGAGATAATAAGCACCCTTGCTTCAGACCCGCCAGGCAGAGCTAGACAGTTCTGAATCACTGCAAACACAAGCTGTCTACCCCTCTGCCAATTTTAATCAAAATCCAAACAGCAGTTTTTAAAATAATCGATACACAGACAGACACACACACACACACAGACAGACACACAGACACACCGACACACAAACCGATCGCAATACCTCGGCCTCTGGCTGGGTAATTACTGACAACTGGTAATCACTAATTATCAACTTCATATGGAGGCCATAGACTATGTTTCATCAATTTATTTCAGCGATAGACAGCATAAACAGTTCCACCTCGTCTACAGGTAGAGATGCTCAAATTTAACAGAATAAACAATTCCACTCTTTCTGCAGGTAAAGAACCTCAACATTCACAGCATAAACAATTCCACTTCTGCATGTAAAGATGTTCAGATTCACAGCATAAACAATTCCACTTCTGCATGTAAAGATGTTCAGATTTTACAGCATAAACAATATTCCACTTCTGCAGGTAAAGATGCTCAGATTCACAGCATAAACAATTCCACTTCTGCAGGTAAAGATGCTCAGATTCACAGCATAAACAATTCCACTTCTGCAGGTAAAGATGCTCAGATTCACAGCATAAACAATTCCACTTCTGCGGGTAAAGATGTTCAAAGTTTACAGCATAAACAATATTCCACTTCTGCAATTAAAGATGCTCAGATTCACAGCATAAACAATTTCAATTCTGCGTGTAAAGATGCTTAGATTCACATCATAAACAATTTTACTTCTTTTATACAAGATTTACAAAGTAGGCTAACGTTTTGTTGGGAGACGGAGTGAACGTTAGGACAACCTTTTCCTCCTCTCTGGCCTCTCTCCCCTCTTTTGTTGTTTAACGTCCTCTTTGACTTGACATTATATCAGAACTTTGCATTGACAAAAGAAAAAGCTGGTAGGCAAAATCAAAGTTAAAATAAATTTAACGCAATTGTGATAAGATATTCTAACAAAAGATTGTAGATGTTATTTTTGTGTCGCTATGAAATCTTAAGTTAACTATGCCTCAGATGTTATTGTGAGTTGAGCGAGACCTCCTCCCAGATTAAAATTTTCAGGGCCACGAGTTAAAATGATAACATATGAATAAAAATCGAAAATAGGCCTTTTATTTACTAAAATATTTACATATTATCATTTTTATTAGTAAAAAGATCCGATATTGGATACCTAAATAAATGCGGTTCCGTATCAAGGATCCCTATGTACATTGTTAAAAAAGACCTGACATTGAAGCCTAACTAAAAGTGGCCTCTTGTCTAAGGTCCTAATTTTACATTTAATATCCTTATCGATGTATATACAAAAAGCAGGGTTTTGTCCTAAAAGAAGGAAAAACCAACCTGTTACGACATTTATCTTTTACAAAATATTAGTATTGTTTAGGTTAAAAAGGGGGTTAAAAAAAGTGTGCTAAGTCAGATTGGTGGAGAGTTTTTACAAATAATATAAGAGTAGACTAATCTCGAGGTCCTTTATTTATTATTGTGTTTTCGTTAAATGGAATATTGTCCAGATCAAAAATACTTTTAGCAACATTAAAATGATTTTGATACCTATCACAACTAAGTAGGTGTTTTAGGGAAAGATTTTCTCCGCAAGTACAAAGGGTAGAAATATATTTACAAAGGTAAGAGTCTGTACGGAGTCGAAAGATCAAAGATGATAAGTAGTGTGGGACTGGAAAAAACAGGCCCCCCTTAACTATCTCACTATCCCAAAGATGAGTTTGAGTATAATTATTAAGTTCTAAAATCCATGCTTGTTTAGTTGTTCGTTTAAGTATGTTTTTAATTTCAGAAATAGATAATCCAATGTCATGTTTAAGGCCTAGTTGACCGTAAGCCGCTTTTTTGGCTGCCCAGTCGGCTCTATCATTTCCCGAGATATCACTATGGGACGGGATCCATGATAAAGTAACATCGGTACCTTTTAATTTAATTTGATGAATAATATGTACAATTTCTTGTATTATGGATTGACGATTATTAGTTTTATTTGGGAGATCTTGTATTGAGGACAGGGAATCAGTTAAAATATAAACTCTAATTGGAGATTTTGGTAAGTCGCTTAAAAATACACAGGCTTGTAAAATAGCCCAAAGTTCGGCACTAAAATTTTTAATTTCTTTATGAAGTTGAAAACTTTTGGTAATTTTCAATGATGGAATATAAAAAGCACAACCTATTTGATCATTGAATAATTTAGAACCGTCCGTGTACACCAATAAATGCTGTTGTAAACCATGTATTTTTTCTTTGGCTTTTAAAGTTAGATGGGGGGCTTTGGCCTTACAGTGAATGCCATGTAAATCTTTATCATAATTTGGTTCTTCCAATTCCCATTGTGGGATTTTCCATTTAGGATTAATGTTGACCTGATTTATTGATATATTAGTTTTTTGGAATAAAGATTTGGTGAATTCATCAATGTGTTTAGTTCAATCATAGGTTCTTGGGGCTTTATTTTTCAGTGACTCCCACTGCATGCCCCATTCTGAGGTACCAAACAACTTATTAAATTCATCCTTGGAATAAATATTAGTAGCAGTAATTCTAGTTAGTAGGTTTGCGCATCTTAGTTTTTTAATATGGCGGAGTGGGATCCAGTTAATGTCCCGGTAAGCCAAATTATTTACTGCCGATTTTGGTATGCCTAATGCTGTTTTTAAGGCACTAGTTTCAATCTTTTCAAGTATTTTTAGTTGTGACACTGAGGCTGTGTAAAATGTTTCGCAGCCATAAAGTAGTCTACTCCTTACTAGGGCTTACACCAAATATGTCAGTAATTTGGGTTCCTGAGCCCATTTCTGAGTAGTTAAGCTTTTGATGAGATGTAATGCTGAGTAGGATTGTTTTGCTAAGTGTTGTATGTGTTCGTTCCAGGATAAATTTTCATTAAAAATTACTCCCAAACATTTAACGGTTCTTGATTGTTTTAGTTCGTCATCATAGATGAAAACTGATAATTTAGTTGTTCTTGTTCTTGAAAATACCACGAATACGCATTTATTATGGGCTACATAAAAGCCATTTATGAACATATAAAATGTAACAAGGTCAGTATTTGCATACTGACCTTGCATCACAGACATCAAACACTGGATGACCACAAACAAACTTAAACTCAATGATGATAAAACTGAGGCCCTCCTTGTCCGTTCCCAGCGTAAACCATTGTCAGACTCCACTCTTTCTATTTTAGTCGGCAACACCAACATACAGTTCTCCTCCACAGCAAGACATCTAGGGGTCACATTCTCCAACACTCTTTCCATGGACACACACGTCTCAAACATCTGTCGTTCTGCATACCACGAACTCAGGAAAATCAGCAGCATTCGCCACCTTCTTACCTTCGATGCAGCCAAAACGCTTGTCTGTTCTCTGGTTCTGACCAAGTTCGATTATTGCAACTCCCTCCTCTCTGGCATCCCACACTATCTTCTTGACAAACTCCAAAAGGTCCAAAACTCTGCAGCCCGACTAGGATTCAAGGTTAAAAAACATGAACACGCCCAGCCTCTCCTACAGAACCTTCACTGGCTTCCCATTTCTGCTCGAGTCGATCACAAAATATCTACACTCTGTTTCAAATCTGTCACCGATCCCTACTTTCCTGCCTATCTATCTGATCTTCTGCACATCTACTCTCCTACCAGACTACTCCGCTCCTCTTCAGACAATCGAACTTTCACTCTCCCTCGACCCAAAACAAAGACCTATGGCAACCGCACTTTCTCTTTCACAGCACCGAAAACATGGAATCAGCTCCCATTCACCACTCGCAACTCAGAAACACTTCCACGCTTCAAAACCGCTCTAAAACCCCACTATTTCCGCCAGTCCCACAACCTCGATTAAAATCTGTCTGCTGTCTCCCTTATGTCTTTCCGTCTGTTGGTCCGTTTGTCTGTCTGCCCCCCCCCCCCTCTCTCTCTCCCTCTCTCTCTCTCTGTGTCAGTGTGTCTGTCACTCTGTATGCCTGTCCATCTGTCCCCCCTCCCCACCCCCTTGCTCTTTTTCTTAACTTCTCCCCCCCCCCCCCCGCCCCCACTTTGTCTACTCGTCTCTCACTCTTTGTCTCTCCGTTTTCTATCTGTCTTACTCTCTGCTCCTCTCTATCCCCGTCTCTATCCCCAACTCCTTCCTTCTTTTACGCTCCCTCTTCTGCTTTTCTGCATTACTTTCCATTTTGTCCATTTTCTTCTTTCTGCTACTGCTCTCTGCCGCTACGGTCAATGATGCACAATGGATGAGTGCATGTGAGCGCGTGCGTGTGTGTACATGCGCGCATGTGTGTGTGTGTTGTGTGTGTGTGTGTGTGTGTGTGTGCGTGTGCTGTGTTGTGTGCACTGCGTGTGTGCGTGCGTGTGTGTGTGCGTACGTGCGTGCGTGCGTGTGTGTGTGTGTGTGTGTGTGTGTGTGTGTGTGTGTGTGTGTGTGTGTGTGTGTGTGTGTGTTGTGTGTGTGTGTGTGTGTGTGTGTGTGTGTGTGTGTATGTGTATGTGTGTTGTGTGTGGTGTGTGTGTGTGTGTGTGTGTGTGTGTGTGTGTGTGTTTGTGAAAGGATGGGCTGGATGGGTGTATTTTAATATTGTGAACATTTGATGTACTTGTGTATTTTTATTTCTTTATCCATTTTGTCTCACTGTTTTAAAATGATTTTACGTTATAAGTGTTTTAAAATGCTATTTTATTAGTATGTGTGTGAGTGTCATTCATTTAATGTTTTTCCACTAATCGTGTGTGTTTGTGTGTGCACGTGCGTGCGTGCGTTATGTGTGTGTGTGTGTGTGTGTGTGTGTGTGTGTGTGTGTGTGTGTGTGTGTGTGTGTGTGAATGTTTATTAATATTGAATATTGTGTGTGCCTTTTTTGTGACTATTGTATGTACAAATTATAATAAGTTGTTATTTTATGACGCATGCAACTGTATTTCAGTCCTATATATCTCCTGTCTCTGTTTGTGTGTCTCTCTCTTTTCTCTTTCTCTGTCTGTCCCTCTGTCTGGCTCTCTGTGTATCCGTCTCTGTCTTTCTCTGTCTCTGTCTGTCTGTCTGTATGTATGTCTGTCTCTTTCTCTCTCTCGTTCTCTTTCTCTCTCTATCGTTATAAGTGTGGGTATGAGTGTGATTTGTTAATAGTGCGGCCTGGGCGTCTTTAAGTGTCCATCAGTGTGAGTGTTTCAAGTTGGTTGCGAAAGTGTACTGTAGATTATGTCATTCATTATTTGGGCGTGATTGAGAAACTGACTGAGGGATCAGGGAAGGGGGGTGTTGGTCAATGTTTGATGTATACTTTTTGTTCATTGTGCTTACTATTCATCTTAGTGATTTTTGTAAAGCGCTTAGAGCTTAAAGATTAGGCGCTATAAAAGTTGTCTTAATAAATAAATAAAATAAACTTCTTTAATGTTTTTTGAGAGATTCTTTGTAGTTTGTTTTCTTTTCTCTATTTTTGACTTTGGTCCAAATTGCAACATCGTCTGCATACATAGACTGTTCACAATCTTTAAAAGGAAAGTTTGTCGATGTCGTGAACCATAATATTAAACAAGGCAGGCGCAATAATGCTGCCTTGAGGCACGCCCATGTCTAAGTGGTGGGTGGCTGAAGCAGCCTGTCCTACTTTTACTTGTATTACTCTGTCAGTTAAACATTCTTTGATAAAATTATACATATTGTCATGGATGCCTATTTTATCTATTTTACATAGCAATTTGTCGTGCCATACTGTATCGTAGGCGCATTTGATATTAAGAAAATGTAGCAAATAGTTTTTGTTTTTTTATCAAGGCTTTACGTGCGTGGGAGCTTAATTTTGCAATTTGCTCGGCACAACTGCGATTTTTCCGGAAGCCAGCTTGAAATCTAGGAATAATATTCTTCTCCAAAAAATATTGTAAACGGCTGTTGGTATTTTTTTCAAACAGTTTACCTAAGTGGGGGGTTAGTGATATGGGTCTATAACTTTTGGGATCTTTAGGTGGTTTACTGGGTTTGAGAATTGGAACTATTTGTGCTCGTTTCCAAGCTTTGGGGATAGTGCCTTCCTCCCAGCAAAAAGAATACAATTGGTGGAGTGCTTGAAGAAAAGGTGTAGGTAACTGTCTCAACATTCTATATGAAATGAAATCTGGTCCTGTAGCTTTATTAACGTTGCGGATAGAATTTAAAACTGTTATTAACTCGGAAAGTGTTATGGGGGCATTTATAAAGTCAGTATTATCAGTTGATTTATTAGGGGCTGTAGCTTTCTCTTTTCTACGTTTGTGTTCCGCTTTAGGGAGGTGTTGGGTTTGGCCAACCTGGGCGAAAACGTGGCCTAACATATCTGCCTTTTCTTTGTTGTTTTTGGTTGTGTGTCCATTTAATATTAATGGAGTTTCCGAGCGATGAAAATTATTACTAATTTGTTTTACCTTTTTCCAAACTTTACTAGTATCTTTAAACTTTATTTGTTCAGTTTCACTTATAAAGTAGTCTCTTTTAGCTTTTGAAATTATGTGGTCACATTCTTTGTCCGATTGTTGTTTATTTAGTAAATTAGGTTCTTTTCCTAGGAGTGGTTCGATCGAGTTCTTCGGATGGTGTGGCAAACACCTCTTCACTATTTGAGTCTTCATCATCACATGAGGATTCTGTGGTTTCAGAAATCCAGTCCTCATTTTCTATGTTGTCTGTTTTGGGACCCCAATCTGGGGTGTTCCAATTACTCATGATCAAGCCCTTTGTTAAACTAAGGACATAAGAAATGATGCCAATTAGTTTATAAATTTTAATAGCGATTAAACGTTTATTGTAAAAAATACTATTTGAGCATTAAGTCATGTAATACTGCAAGGAAGGGAGTTATATTTACTTTATATATAATTTATGCAATTTATATGTAATCAAAAAATAGTCACGACAAGCCCTAAATGTACCAAAAAATAATATTAAATTAAAAAATACAGTAAACCGGAGGCCAAAGACCTTTGCACGGCTGAATTCCTATTATATGAAAAGAAAATAGGAATGGGGTATACCGAACCCCAATAAAACCTATTTGAAAGAAGGGGAAATGGCGGAAATGAATGAATGAAAAGTAGTGTTTTACGTCCTCTCGACCCGGGAAGGCACATATGGGACATGTATTATCTGTTAGTTGTTTAAACAAAACATGAAACTTGTACAAAACAAAAGGGTTGACAGACGTCACAGACACGGAAACAAAACATAGAAAGGGGGGTAAAAGTAAGTCTTAGCAGCATGCAAGACAATAAGCATTAATATTTGAAAAGATATAAAATCTTACTACCTATGAGGCTTGAAATTGTAAAATAGTAGTCATACGTATAAAATTGTCTATATTAAAATGATTTTGTTGCTCTGGCCCTCAACCGAGACCCAACCGAAACCTCCCTAAACGATTAAAATCTCAGGGCTACATGTTTAAAAAGATTGTCTTTTATTTTATTATTAAAAAACCAAATTTGGCCCTTAATTTACTTAAAAAGTATATATCTACAAAATCGTATTATTATTTACATAATTATAGTTTTATTGTAAATATATACAAAAATAAGGTATATTGTCATGTTAAAATTGTACTGTCTGACCGGGGGAAGGAGCTCCATCCCCCAGGACTTCCCAACAAAAGGGGCATTATATACATCGTAGACATAGTTAGGGATCCGGGGGTCCTCAACCGCCAAGTGGAGGCGCATCCACTGACGGAGGCATACGCAAGCCATCCTCGCGTGACAACCGACAGTGGGCCCGTCTACTCAAGGGGGGGATCACCGCATGGATGAAATATGTACAGAGTGGGAAAGGGGTAGGGTGGGCCGGGAAAGTGTGTACAAAAGGGAGTCCGAGTCAGTGGGCCCGGAGGTTTGCCCCTACAAAAATGTTTTTTAAGATTGGTTTAAGGGCCGAGGCAAAACAGCCCTTAAATGTAAAATTTGTAATAAAATATTATATTAAAATTGAATATTATGTGGCCGGTGTCAGGGCATAAGTCCAGAGATCCCTGGGAGTATGGCAATAAATAATAGCGAATAAAACTTCATGATAAAAATTGTCAGTAAAAAGTCATGTGTAAGAATGACCTAAGAATATGTATAGAGTGTTGAACATTATATACAATAAATACGACAAAATTAAGCAATACAATAGTAATGTAGAGTTGGTGAGGGGTGACAACTGATTCTTGCATTCTGACAACTGATTCTGTGCATGTATCCCCCCCCCCCCCACACCCACCCCCCCCACCCCCCACCCCCGCGTACCGAGCAGTGGCAAGGCGTCGTTTGAGTCCATGTGGGGGGACTCAGGCTCGGCTAAAAAAACCCGCCACAACTACAGGGACATCCCCCAACTTTTATTTTTAAATATAATTATACCGAGTGTTTAAGTAAACACTAACGGTGGTGGTGGTGGAGGGTGGTTAACGATTCTGTCTTACTCGGGCGGGAGGGAGGGAGGGAGAGGGACCCCTCTTCCCCCGCGCGAGCAGTCGAGAGGCGTCGAAAGAGTCCAGATGGGGGGGACTCGGGCTTGGCTAAAAAACGCCACGACTACGAAGGCACCCCTCCCGGAGTTCGCACCGGGCACCCATCTATGGGGGGGGGGGGGGGGGGGGGGAGGGAGGGGGAGCTAAAAAGCATTCCCACGTCTAAACGTTTAAAAAGTAAAATATGCCGGGGTGGGGTGGGGGGGGGGGGGGGTGTAGTGAGGTGCTCGGCCCGCTGTCCGGGGGGACCCCCCCTCACCAGTTATAGATTAAATTCCAATATCATTAAAATAAATGGAAACATCAGGTTAGAAATGGCGGCCAAAAGAGGTCTGATTAAGGGCCGTTGCAGACATTATCAGGGGGGACCATCCATGTGTGCCTTGTCTTAAAATGGAGTGTTGGTTATACAGTATCTTAAGTGATTTTAAACTTTAAAAGAATTCTGTGAGTTCATTTTTAATATGGGTGCAGGGTTCAAATAAATGATGTAAATTTAAAATGTTGTCGCATTCGCAAATAAGGTTTTTAAATTTGCAATAGTATGATCTGGTTCGTAGGCGGAACATTTTTGATAGAATGTGAGGTGGCAAAGTAAGGAAAAGTCCCTCCTGCACTATCTGATGGTCCCAGGCGTGGGCCATAGCTTACTTCTCGAGTTTCCTGGCCCACCCCCGGGAAGCTGATCCCCTAAGCAAAGTTTTAGATTCCAAAATTGAAAGTTTAATGTTGACAATGGTACCTGACCGACCGGTGGCGGCCATCTTGGCCTCTCGGTCGGCCATGTCATTGCCCGTTAGACCACAGTGGGATGGGATCCACGCCATATCTATCTGAGTGCCTTTTAAGTGGAGTTGGTGTATGAGGTTTCTAATCTCATTTTTAATTTCGGACCGATTATTGTTATTACCTTGTAGGGATTTGATCAAAGAAAGGGAATCTGACAAAAAATTTAAATTGTGAAAAGGTGGGTTAGGTAATTTATTTATATAGGCCAGTGCTTCCAATATGGCCCATAGTTCTGCGGAAAATATGGATATGTTTTTATTAAGTTGAAAACATTTTGTAATTTTTAAACTAGGAATGGCAAATGCACATCCTACCTGCCCATTGTTCAGTAAGGATCCATCAGTAAAAACAGTTAACCCTTTCACCGCCAAAGTCGCATTTTAGCACCACAGTGATTTAACACCTATGTCACTAAAAGGCATCAAATTGGGGTCTATTATCGAAAGACCCTATTGTCTTCGTTTTGGAAAGTAAGGATAGACATTATTTTATATGCATCACAGAAGAATCCACAATACTGCAGATGGATTTTGTTCTCTATCCAGGTTAATTTGCTTGGCGGTGAAAGGGTTAATAAATGTTTTAGATTATATATTTTTTCTTTGGCTGCTACTGTCAAGCGATTAATTTCGTTCTCTTTATTGTACAAATAGTGGAGGGTTGTATCATAATCGGGGGGGTCCCAGTCCCATTGTGGGGGTCTGTGCTGTGGAAAAGAGGCTATATCCTCAAAAGAGATACCGGCCTCTTCAAACAAATCATGTGTATAATCAATAATATTAATAAATTTATTCTTTGGGGCAAACCAATAGTCCGAAAAAGTAACGTAAAATTCATTTAAGGAAAAATTATTAGTTGCATACAGTCTTGTTAAAAATGTAGCACAGTTTAATTTTATTAAATGGGTTAAGGGTAACCAATCCACATCCCTATAAACCAAAGCTGTTACTGCGTAAAATGGAAGACCCAAGGCAGATTTCAAGGCCTTTGATTCTATTCTTTGAAGTTTAATTAGGTTTGTGTTTGAAAGGGAGTAAAAGGCCTCCATGCAGTAAGTAAGTCTAGATCGTACCAAGGTACGAACTAGGTATGTAAGAAATTTAGGGTCTTGGGCCCACTTTTGACGTGAAATAATTTTAATAAAATTTAGTGCACCGGAAGCCTTATTAATCAACTGCTCTACATGTACGTTCCAAGAGAAGTTGCGTGTCAAAAACACACCTAAAATTTGTACATAGGGTGCTGGTGTTTTTACTTGATTAATAATCTGAACACTATAATCATTTTCTTTTGTGTTTGAAAAAAACATAAATTCACACTTTTGTGGGGAAAGTGTGAAACCATTACTGTATAAATAACTTATTATTTAATTAGTATTAATTTGGTGAATGGAAAGTTCAGGGTCAAGAGTGACCCTTTTTCCGTGAATAGTATTTATGGACCATATCGCGATATCGTCCGCGTACATTGAAATCTTGCAATTTTCTAATTTTAGTTTGGAAATATCATGTATCATTATATTAAATAGAGTGGGGGCTACAATACTACCCTGAGGCACTCCCATATCCAAGTAGTGTTTTAATGACGTGGACTGGCCCACCCTCACCCTTAGGCTTCTATTTTGCAAAAATGATAAAATAAAATTAAACATATTACCCTCAATGCCGAGGCTGCTGAATTTATCTAAAAGCCTTCCATGCCAGACGGAGTCATATTCCCCTTTTATGTCAAAGAAGGTGGCAAAGACTTTTCTGCGACGCGCAAGAGATCGTCTGACGTGGGAGGTAAGTCTTACTATTTGTTCCATACAGTTTCTATGTTTTCTAAATCCTGCTTGGAACTTGGGAATAATATTATTTTTTGTCCAAATAGTATTCAAGTCTATATTTTACGATTCGCTCGTAACTTTTTCCAAGGTGAGGGGTAAGGGAGATAGGGCGGTAACTTTTGGGATCCCTGGACGGTTTTCCAGGCTTCAGGATCCCTACCACCTGAGCTTCCTTCCAGGATTGTGGCACTGTTCCCTCACTCCAACACCTGGAGTAAAAACTGTAAAGTATTTCGCAAAAAATTGGGGGAAGTTGTTTTATAATTTTGTAGGAGATAGGGTCATCTCCTGTGGTTT
>CM065701.1:3895755-3905755 GCA_017654935.2 Phymorhynchus buccinoides | reverse complement strand
TGGTCAGCAGGTGGACTTCCGGGGTCTTCCGGGGTCTTGACGCAGAGAGAGAGAGAGAGAGAGAGAGAGAGAGAGAGAGAGAGAGAGAGAGAGAGAGAGAGAGAGAGAGAGACAGACAGACAGACAGAGAGAGAGAGAGAGAGAGAGAGAGAGAGAGAGAGAGAGAGAGAGAGAGAGAGAGGAGGGGCTAAGAAGAAAAGGGAAGGAACTCTGTCTAGGAGAGAGAATGATCGGACTCAGCAGGTGTGGAAAATGGAAGTTACTGCCCTTTGTTCAAAGTGCCAGTCTGCCATTGGTTAGTGATGTGAGTCACGTGATCTGATGATTGGCAGCAGTTTTGCCTCATGGGTTTTTGCTTCCTTGCATTCTGTACTTCTTTCGCTGTCTCTTGGAGTTTGATTCTGATTTTTTTTTAAAGCGATGCAACAACGGAAACATCGCCTAACAATGCACAGTAGGTGTTTTTTTAATTGTTTCTTTTTATACACGTTGGACTGTAGAGGGGAAGTATTGTTTTTATTTTGATCTTGATGGTTTTTTGCTCCTTCTGTTGCCTACTTTTTGCTCCTTTTGCTATATTTGCTGTTTGCTGCTTAATTGTTTGTCTGTGTTGATAAAGGCGCAATCGCCGAAATATCCAGTAGTTTTGTTTTGTCTCTTGTGAATAAAATAACGTCACTTTGCACTTGTCGTGTAGTTGTTTGTTTGCTGTATGTTCCAGTGACGTTGCAGTCTGTTTCATTTTTTTGTTTCTTTTTAAATAAAAATAATTATATTTCTTTCAGATGCCTCTTTAATATTTTCACTGGCTCCCTCCCTCCCCCCCTCTTTTTGTTTGTTTGTGTGTGTGTGTGTGTGTGTGCGTGCATGCGCGCGCGTGTATGTGTGTGTGTGCGCGCGCGTGCGCGTGTGTGTGTGTTTACTTGGTATCTTTATGACTCGTTCCTGCGTTTTTGGTCTACGTTATGATTGTTTGCTAGCTAATGATGTTTATTCATGATTTGTTTTTGCATTTTCTCTTTTCTGATGGTAAGATTAAAAGAAGCTATTGCTTATTCTTAACCATCAATAAAAACAATACCACCTGGCGTGGTATGAGCTGTATCTGGTCTGAGTTACAGCCAACAGGTTGCTGGACCTCGAGATCGAACCCCGCGATGAGATGGAACATCTCTGCCGATAACGAAACTTCTCGGTGCCACATTCTCACTCACACTGGGCACTCACTGTTCTCTTGAATCAGTACTTATACATTATGTTCACTACTTTCATCCTCAAAACGTGACCGACTATCAGTAGTACCGTCATCTTCATTAAGCTCAAACAATATAAAAATCGCCAGCCAAACCTTTTGAGATTTTTATGCACACAAAAAATCACTTCATATTTCGACTGCAAACATACAAAAAAAGAAGCGATTTTCCGCTTCACTATTCAAGGAAACTTAAGTGTAAATTCAAACAAGAAAAGTATGTTGACATAATGTGGAGTTTCGTACCGTAAAGGGGCAGACGCACTACATTCGATGCGATCCGACTGTGACATCTGTGAGGCGTGATTCTCGTGAAATTGACTGAATGAATCTGATGAAACCCCACTAATTTTGTTCACTATATTTGTAGTCCCCCGTACTACGAATCTGATGAAATATCTGTATTGTTTGTATCACACATTTTATGTAACCCGTGTATTGGGGTCTACATTATCACATCATTATATTATATATATGCGTGCGTGCGTGCATGTGTGTGTGCGCGCGCGCGTATGTGCGTGTGTGTGTGTGCGCGTGCGTGCGTGCGTGCGTGCGTGTGTGTGTGTGTGTGTGTGTGTGCGTGTGCGTGTGCGCGTGTGTGTGTGTGAGGAAGAAAGAGAACGTTGCGTGGAATCATCGTGTTTATTATACTTTCTAATGATTCATTATTTGTTTACCTTTAATGTTCTTGTTATCAATGTAGGCTAAAGCGTACTGAACTCATGTGAGAAAGAGCACTATATAAATTCACATTGTTATTAGTAGTAGTAGTAGTAGTAGTAGTAGTAGTAGTAGTAGTAGTAGTAGTAGTAGTAGTAGTAGTAGTAGTAGTAATAGTAGTAGTAGTAGTAGTAGTAGTACATGGGTACAGTGAACGAAAACAGTGGAGTTCTTTTTAGACGGAAGTATTTCGAGTGAATCTGAATCATGACTCACAGACATCGTCACAATCGGATTGCATTGGGATCGACTCGCATGCAGTGTATCTGCCCGTTTAGAGCGTCAGCCCATGGCGATGGCTTGGAGTCAAAACGGACTACCTTTAGATAGTCCATTGACGTATTAGTAAACTTGGTAAAGGTCAAGATGTGCCACCCCCCCTACCTATCTCGGTTAATTGTATTTTTCCGTTATTGCCTTTCTTACCATACATAAAGCTGTATTTTAGGAACATTTTTAGCTAATAACCTTTTTGGAATACTAACCCTAACCCTAACCCTAGCCCTAACCCTACCCCCCACCGTATAAGACAGAAAAACGCAACGAACCACAACTGTGACAAATCGCGGTGTACTGCAGTACATAGTGGGGGGTAGGGTTAGGTTTAGGGTTAGGGTTAGGGTTAGTATTCCAAAAAAGTAATTAGCTAAACATGTTCCTAAAATACAGCTTTATGTATGGTAAGAAAGGCAAAAACGGAAAAATACAATTAACCGAGAAATGCATGGGGGGTGGCACATCTTTATCTTTACCCATATTTTTTTAAAATACAACCTCTTAGTTTTTGGCAATAACATCAATAGTAAGTCAATGGACTATCTAAAGATAGTCCGTTTTGACTGTAATCCATCGATGGTTGAACCTATGAACGGAGGTGTCTGGCAGTGTGTGTGTTGCTCAGCTAGGCCGTCGTTTGAAGGTACCAGTCACGGAAGTTCCCATTAAACATCATGGCGAGTTTATGTGCAATTATGAAGAGACAGATATTATAATGTCTGGATTCTGTCGCCTCCGTTTGCGACTAGCAGATCCAGGCACACATGGTCTCAGTCATTTGATTTATTTATGTTTTCTTCAAGCACGAGGTGTCTGTTTTATATGGGTTTATTTTTAATTTTTAAATATTATTGTCTTCATTAATCTAGCAAATAACACTCCCCCTCCCCCCTCCCCATCAGTTTCAATGACAAGGGCCACCACTTCGTGGTGCTGACATTTGTTTCTGCCAATTCACTTGACACTTTGTCACCTTGTAAGAAAATACAATGGATAAGTAGGGGGGGAGGGGGGGGGGGGGGGAGGGAAGTAGAGAGCGCATTATGTAGGTTGTCACCATTATTTTGCAGATAAGAAAAGTTTCGTTGCGCAAGCTTTATTTTCAAAGAAAACATTTATGTTTGATCCTGTGATGGTTTCAGACTGCACAAACTGGAAACGCAAGATAGATTACTACTTCCTGGAGAGGGACAGCTTTCGGGGAATTGATCCTGCCCATGACTAAAGAATGCAAAGTATTAATAACTGTAACTTTATTCAATTATTAGCCCAATAGTGTCTCTGGTTCGTGCATTATTTAATAAGCTATCATTTAAGGGAAGTTTCACGGAATGCTCAATTGCACATTTTCAACAGAGAGAGACATAAAACAGCGGAAAACAAAAATATTGAACATGTACTTCTGGTACTACCATATCTCGTTATATCCAGGGATGCAAAACTATCACTATGTCAAATAAAAGATTTTCCTTCAAACATTTGAATTTTATCAATTTGGGCATACTCCTTCCTGTCCTGACCCAGAATCAGTTTTAAACATATTGTTAGTGTGCTAGTGTTTAGACATTTACGAATGATTATCCTTTGATCTCTTTTTGCCGAACAGTGACCAAAAGGTTTCCCTGTAGTGAGACCCCATAGCATAATACACAAAGATGTTGAAAGTGGAGTTAGATTTCAGAAATATGTTTTTTATCTGCACGAAAGTCCCTTTGAAGTTCTGGTAACGCCCTCCTTGTTTTACTTCAGGGAACACCAGGGGCATGGTTTGGTTGATGGCTGCAGGAAGGACACAAACTATGAACAGGATGGAAATGGCAATCAACATCTTCGTCAACCCCACCGTCTGTCTAGACAGAGATTTAGATGCATCGGAACGCCATTTGACAAGCTGATGAAGTCTCACCGAGGTGATGACTGTTGACACCGTCACCACAACGATCACAACACAAGGCAGCCCCAAACCAAAGATGACTGAGTCAACCAAATGAAAAAACATTCTATGAGATCGGTAAACTTCCCTCATGATATAGAAAGTTTTGACTATCCCCGTTTCTGGATCGTAAATGCATCCGGAACGCACCCGAAATCCCATGATAGGAAAATATAAGCCTACCACGAAAAGATAAACCATAGTAATAACAGCAGCCATGGTTCTAGTCCGTATGGCTGTTTGATAAGTAAGAGGGTGAAGGACGCAGTGACATCTCTCCACAGCAATGACAGCGGACAACACGAAAGAGACGTAGCCGAACGCTTCCAACACACCACCATAGTGGTTGGTCAACAGGACAGACATCAAAGGACCGGGTCTTTCTTGGGTTGTGAACTGTACATAGAGCTGCTCCCCGCTGTACACCATGGCCAAGACTAAGGTCAGCTCATCCGCTAAGGCCAAGGCAAAGAGGCACAGGTTGACCCGGTCCTTCAGACCTTGTTTGTAGAAAACCACCATGTTGATGACATTGCCTGGTCCGCCAATCAAAAACTGCAGCGCTAAAACGAACACTTTAACGCGATAGAACATGTACTCCACTTCCGCACTGACAATGTTATCGGGGTTATCCGTGCGATTGAACTCCCGTTTGCGTATCACCATCTCAACGCATCCAGGGTGAAGTGATTCGTTCTGAACAGAATACCAATTTACTGAAGTGAGAGACGTGTTAATGGCGCTGTCACCAGTACCATTATGTGATGGGTAGAAACCAGGCAATGTCGTCATGATCTCATTTGGACTTGTCCATAGAATTTCACCTGAAACAATTTCATGTGGTTTAAACAACTTTTTTGTATTCATTGTCAAGTAACAACAAATACAATTTCATGTCGTAACAATTATGTTTATTGTCCACAGAAGGAAATATTTTGTGCAATGAGAACATTACAAACTAACATACTAGTAACATATCAACACTTTACGATATTTATCACGCACACATGAAAGCATTCATACATATGTACACTTGCATGCACGTACACACAATCATTCACCCAAATCCATACATTACCCATTAAGGTCAATGTCAACGTTAAGGAGATCAATAGGCCTTGAAAATGGTTGGGGTCTAAAAGCTGGGTTTTAAGCCGTATTGTCAACAATTTGGCTTGACAGAAGCAATAAAGGTATTGTGTGGTGGTGTATCACCTAGAATAGAAGACAGCAGCGCATACATTATTGGCATGCTGACCTTGACCTTGAAGACCGACATATCGTTCTTTATGCTATATATTTCATGCCTTAGCTGTATATCATGAACTAGACGATATAATCCTTTCAAATTCTGTGTGAGGGGTTGTTTCTACGACTACTAGACCTTGGCACCTAAATTATGCCCCATGATTAAAATGTCGGCAAGCGGCAGACAGGTTTCCCTTTTTCTTCAGCCGCTTATATCTCATGAAGAACTGCATGGAATCACTTCAAATTGTGTGTGTGAGTGTAAAACTAAGAGTAGAAGACATTGCAGCACAAATTATGGCAGACACGTCTCCGTCTCTGGCAGAGCGGCAGACACATCCCCGCTTACCATTTTTTGCAAACCATGCATGGAATCACTTAAAAATTTTGTCTGGGTGAAATAACTTATGCTACGGGGTGTCGCAAGTGCGTGGCGAAACTGGTGGCGGATATATCTGCCACTCGGCGATGCCCTTCTTGTAGGCCTACAGCCGAACCCGCTTATAAGAAACTCGCTTATAATCAAGCATTTTTTTCCCCGGCCGAACTCCTTTCATATGTATTATCAAAACTCGGGTATAAGAAAACTCGGTTATAATCAAGCAAATTCGTTCTCCAATCCGCGATGTAAACTCGGATATAAGAAAATGATTTCATACAAGGGAGTTGGTTTGCAGTTCATTTTCTTATATAAGCGAGGGTCACAGGTCATTTGTAATGTGTGCATACTATTTAATTTTTCTCTTATTTACTTTGGCCTAGGCTAGTTCTCTTTCTGCCATGAAATGGATATTAGGTTTTGTCTATCAAGCTTCTCCCGCTACTGTGTTAATCCTTTCTCTTTCTCAGATTCAAGTTTCTATACGATATCTGTTTCTTCTTGTTTTAGTCTAAGTTAAAGGGGGGGGGGGGGGGGGGGGGGGGGGGGGGGTGGGGGGGGGGGACTGCTGTGGGCATGAGACCATGGTTCACACGTGCTGGGGTGACGAGTAGGTCAGCCAGCTGGTTATGGGTGGGGTAGGGGGTGGGTGGGTGGGCGGAGGGATGGGGGGGGGGGGGGGGGGCAGTGGAGATTACAAGGGGATGACACTACACGTATCTGTATTATTAAAAAATCGGGACTTTACTGGTTTAGCACTGCCTCCGGGCATTGCCTCCAGTATTGTTCAATACTGCAATGGGGTTAAAACTGCCATGGGAATTAACTGCCACGGGGCGATTGCTAGTAGGCATAAGTAATTCAACATCCTCTATAAACCTTAGCTTAGAAACATTTTACAACAGCAGTGCAAAGGTTGAAAAAGTATAGTTGATACAATAAAATCACATACTCAAGGTCAAAGGTCAAAGTCAACAAGGCATACTGAGGGGCATATCAGCTTCATTAAAATAGTAACACACAAATTCGAAGTGATCCTGTGACATGGTTCTTAAGATAAATGAAAGGGCACGAAAGATCGCGATAGCCCTCTCCACAGTGGCGGGGCCTAAGAAGTACTAAAATAGGATATAATTCCCATAGTTTGAATCATTTCAGCAAATTATACTATTTTTCTTACCAAAACAAGCATTAGATACAAAACAATTACGTTAAAGGCCCATACGCTTCTCGTAAATAACGTGCAGAATGATGCAAAATCGATCTGGATTGTAAACTCTGACATTATTCAAAGTCACAGACAAGCATAAAACTGAACGCAATCATACTGTTAACTCAAAGTTAACAAAAATGCGCTGACCTTTTTTCTTCTGTGTACTCTGCTATCTTGAAATCTCGTCTAGGGGCAATTAGCTCAAATGACGCAGCTAAGGGTAGTCAGTCGGCCTAGTTTAGTAGTAGTCCAGGCGAAATTAAGCTTGACCTTGTTTTGTGATATATATTATGTTTTTAAGTCGATCTAACATGATTTGAGGGTGCTGAATCTAAATCCGTTGGAAGCCAAGTTGTAAAAGTTGGGCATTTTGAGCTATGACGAAATATTCAAAATGGCCACTATGGGACTCTAAAGAACTGTTGAAACATGCACTTACCGTAATTATGTTGTATCTAATGCTTTTATTTGTAAGAAAAATAGTATAGTTTGCTGAAATGATTCAAACTATGTTAAATATATTTCCTATTTTTCTACTTATTAGCCCCCAGCCACTCTGTGGAGAGGGCTATCATGATTTTGTGTCCTTTCATTTGCCTGGCAATTATCTTAAGAACAATGTCACAGGATCACTTCAAATTTGTGTGCTACTATTTTAATGAAGCTGATGTGCCCCTCAGTATGCCTTATTGACCTTGACATTTGACCTCGAGTATGTGATTTTAATGTATCCACTATACTTTTTCAACTTTTGCTCTGCTGTGGTAAAATAAGCTATGGTTTTTTTTTCCTAAGCTAAAGTGTATAGAGACTATTGAATTCCTGATACCCATTTTATTAAACCTTTCTTCTTAAATGCTTGACCTTGAATTTGCATTGAATATTTTAACTTTTTGTTTTTATTTGTTTTAAATCTTTGCAGTAATGATCTCATAATTGGTGCATTAACCAATTTACAGGTGGGTAAAAGTGCCGACGTGCAATGAAATGTTGGCCATTTACCCACCTATAAAATAAAATATAATATCGACACTGATCGCCGTGTTGTTCTGCTTGGCGCTTAACAACAAAGGCCAAGCATTACGATGAAGGCTAGAGATGTCATCGGTACTTAGGTTAGCATCTTTATAACCATAAGCTCATGTACCAATTATGAGACAGTTACTGCAATGATTTAAAATATATTAAAGCAAAAAGTTGAAATATTCAATGCTAATTCAAGGTCAAGCATTTAAGATGAAAGGTTTAGGCATAAAACAGGCATCCTCCATAAACGTTAGCTTAGAAACATTTTACGACAGCAGTGCAAAAGTTGAAAAAGTATAGTTGATACAATAAAATCACATACTCAAGGCCAAAGGCCAAGGTCAACAAGTCATACTGAGGGGCACATCAGCTTCATTAAAATAGTAGCACACACATTCGAAGTGATCCTGTGACATGGCTCTTAAGATAATTACCAGGCAAATGAAAGGACACGAAATTATCGTGATAGCCCTTTCCGCAGTGGCTGGGGGCTAATAAGTACTAAAATAGGATATAGTTCACATAGTTTGAATCATTTCAGCAAATTATTCTATTTTTCTTACCCAAAAAAGCAATAGATACAAAATAATTACGTTAAAGTTCTCTAGAGTCCCATGTCGGCCATTTTGAATATTACGTCATAACTCAAAATGCCCAACACTTACAACTTAGCCTCGGACGGATTTTGATTCAGCACCCTCAAATCATATTAGATCAACATAGAAACCTAATATATCACAAAACAAGGTAAACTTTATAATTTCGCCTGGACTAGAACAAGAAGAGAGGAACTTGAAGGTGTACAACTTAGCGTCATAATAATAATACGTATCCTCTGACAGCGTTACGTCATAAGCTAGGTCTGAAAGTGTCCCAACAAGTTCTATTATTAAAAACGGGCCACAAACAGGTAAAATAATTTGTCTTCAAATAGTTCAACATCAGTCACAGGTGCCGTATTGATTTCCCCTAATCTACGTCACGCCAAATGGATTATCGCACAAATCCCATTTTTGGTGAGATTCAATGGCAGCTGGCAAATCTGCCACAGGAGACCGATTTTTGCGAAATAAAAGTGTGTGCGTTCACTTTATCTTGAAGAATGTAACATAAAAGGTAGGTTACATAGATACAGTTTGTATACTGTGTCTATGTGTAGTAGGAAATAATGCTGAAACGTTTTCCAGAACGTTTTTAGGTCCGAATGGAGATGCGTATGGTCCTTTAAGTGCATGTTTTTACAGTTCTCTAGATACCTACGGCAGCCATTTTGAATATTACGTCATAACTCAAAATATCCAACATTTACAACTTGGCCTTTAACGGATCTGGATTCAGCACCATCAAATCATGTTAGATCAACATAGAAACCTAATATATATCACAAAACAAGGTAAACTTTATAATTTCGCCTGGACTAGAACAAGAAGAGAGGAACTTGAAGGTGTACAACTTGGCGTCATAATAATAATACGTATCTTCTGACAGCGTTACGTCATAAGCTAGGTCTGAAAGTGTCCCAACATGTTCTATTATTAAAAACGGGCCACAAACAGGCAAAATAATTTGTCCTCAAATAGTTCAACACCAGTCACAGGTGCCGTATTGATTTCCCCTAATCTACGTCACGCCAAATGGATTATCGCACAAATCCCATTTTTGGTGAGATTCAATGGCAGCTAGCAAATCTGCCCCAGGAGACAGATTTTTGAGAAATAAAAGTGTGTGCGCTCACTTTATCTTGACGAATGTGGCATAAAAGGTAGGTTACATAGATACAGTTTGTATACTGTGTTTATGTGTAGTAGGAAATAATGCTGAAACGTTTTCCAGAACGTTTTTATGTCCGAATGGAGATGACTATGGTCCTTTAAGCTTAACTATTGATTGATTTCGCATGCCCTTGATGTCCTCTAACAGCACACCAAAAAGCTAAGCGGTATGATCATTTGC
>CM065701.1:3875755-3880755 GCA_017654935.2 Phymorhynchus buccinoides | reverse complement strand
ATCAGGTGTGTTAAGTCCTTTCGCGAACATTTTGTTCTCTCGCGGATACCATGGTCTACGCTAAGTCTAGGGTCTCCCATAGCCATATATATTCTTGATCAGCATGTCACAACCTATTCAGATCCTGAATTTTGAACAGCCAGTGCAAACCTCCGCCAAGGAAGACTCACAAAACCGAAATTTCATTCCTTCATGTTCGAGCTGTATCTCATGAACGCTATTTTTACCAACTTCACAAGTGATTTTGAGGCACTTGGGAATGGAACAGGCTTCTGTAATAAATCAAGCAAGTAGTCCACATACTTATTGTCTTGGAGAAACAGCACTTGTTTATATTGGCCTAATCAGTTTTAATATGAAGATCTTTAAAGTTGAACAATACACGAATTGGCAATATGACACAAAAAGAGCATAACAATTAAATATTCAAAAAATCATAACTCATGATCTAATTGTCTTAGAGGGGAAAAAAAGATACCGTTGGATTCATATTAAAAAGTTCTATCTTGCAATGTATATTTTGCACATATGTGTTGAAATAAAAAATTGACTTTGGAATATCTGCTAGTAGAATGGCTTCAAATTTTGGTGTGGTAATGTAACATGGCGACTAATGAAATAAATACTTGCAATAAATACCCCACAAGCAGAAACATGGTCATTTTAGACTAATGTGCACATAAGGACACAAAGTCCGCAAGAGGACTTAACACACGTGAGATATGGGAAAGGCGATTCAGGAAGTTCCTGCTGCATTTAGGTCTGCCAGAACTCACTTGACAGCCCAAAATGGCGGGCTTTGCCTCGCTTTGGTGTGACGAGGTTTAAAGACCCACCAGATCACGTGTCAAAATGACGGGTTTCGCGTGTTTTCCTCTTATAGCTGGTAAGAAATCTTGTTTTGACCAGGTTTGACTCCCATACAAAAGCCCCCTAACTGAAAGCAAAACATCATTTTAAAGAGCAGCCCCAATTTGAAGTTGGGGGCATTTGTATGTGGGTCACAGCTACCCGGAAAAACCCAAGGGACTTAATCGTGGTGGGTCAGTGTGTCTTTAAACTGTTTCCGGTGCATCAAATGCAACCCCAAATGAACCTGAAACTATAGTAAGGGCCAGAAACACTGCATACGATTTGATCTCAATGCAATACGATTGTGACGATGTCTGTGAGTCATGATTCACGTGAAATACGTCCGTCTTAAAACAATTCTACTCTTTTCGTTCACTGTGCTCAGGTAGACCCAAACACACGAATCACATCAAATGGCTGATACAAAAAATACAGATATTTCATCAGATTCGTGTACAGGAGACTACAAGATATAGTGAACAAAACTAGTAGGATTTCATGAGATTCATTTAGACAGTAGAATTGCACAAGAATCACGCCTCATGATTGTCATAATCGGATCACATTTAGGTTGAATCGCATGCAGCGGGTGGATCCTTACAGGGCCTGCTACACTACATACGATTCGCTGTCCATGCGATGCGATTGTGACGACGCTAGTCATGATTCACGTGAAATACTTCCGACTAAAAATAATTCTGCTAATTTCGCTCTATATATTCAAGTAGACCCAATACATGAATGTTACTTGAATCGTGATTCACATCGTTACAATCGCATCGTATTGACAACGAATCGTATGTAGTGTAGCAGGCCCTAATGTGTCTCATTAATAAAGCTGACATTGATATTTTCACACTGCACAAGAGATCAGACATATCCACACATTTACGGATTGTATTTTCAATAATTAATTTGGTTTTGTTGTGTGTGTGTGCTGCGTATCTTTTGGAAATCAGTGTATATTCTCGTCAAACATTAACGACGGACTACTTTTCCACCCAACGTATTCTACAACCCCATTTCTGACCGTACTACGAAACACCAAAACGGGCCGAAACGGAAACCGAAACGCCTCAATCTGATAATCCTTGGTTAAAAACCTTAGGATAGCAATGTTATAGCAGCCTTTACTTTGAACATTGATTTCTTCCAAATTTAGCCTGTACACGTGCATGCACACCCATGTGCTGTCATGAGTGCATATAGTTGTAGGCCTACATGGATGCACACACACAGACCTACAAACACTGCGTGCAACGTGTGCGCATGCATACACTGACAGTAATAGACGTTCAGAAGAACAGAGAAGAAGAAAGTAGAAGAAGAAGAAGAGACTTGATGGATCAATACTGATAAGCTTGAACACTTGTAACTGGCACAAAAATGTGTCGGGATCCTTGTATTAATACACCCTCAGCTTGAGTCCGTTTCGGTGTCTGTTTCGGTGACTGTTTCGGTGTCTGTTTTGGTGACTGTTTTGGTGACTGTTTCGGTGACTGTTTCGGTGTCTGTTTCGGTGACTGTTTCGGTGACTGTTTCGGTGACTTTCGGTGTCCATTTCGGTGTCTGTTTCGGTGACTGTTTCGGTGTCTGTTTCGGTGTCTGTTTTGACTGTTTCGGTGTCCACTGTCTTTTCGGTGACTGTTTCGGTGTCCATTTCGGTGTCTGTTTTGGTGACTGTTTCGGTGTCTGTTTCGGTGTCTGTTTTGGTGACTGTTTCGGTGTCCGTTTCGATGTCCGTTTCGGTGTCTGTTTCGGTGACTGTTTCGGTGTCTGTTTCGGTGACTGTTTCGGTGTCTGTTTCGGTGACTGTTTCGGTGTTTCCATGTCTTTCAGTTCTGTTTCGGTGACTGTTTCGATGTCCGTTTCCATGTCCATTTCAGTGTCTGTTTCGGTGACTGTTTCGGTGACCATTTCGGTGTCCGGTGACTGTTTCGGTGACTGTTTCGGTGTCCATTTCGGTGTCCATTTCGGTGTCTGTTTCGGTGACTGTTTCGGTGTCCATTTCGGTGTTTCGGTGTCCATTTCGGTGTCCATTTCGGTGACTGTTTTGGTGACTGTTTCGGTGTCCATTTCGGTGTCCGTTTCGGTGTCCGTTTCGGTGTCCAGTTTCGGTGACTGTTTCGGTGTCCATTTCGGTGTCCGTTTCGTTGTCCTCGGTGACTGTCTCAGTGTCCTTTTCGGTGACTGTTTCGTTGTCCGTTTCAGTGTCCGTTTCGGTGTCCATTTCGGTGTCCGTTTCGGTGTCCATTTCGGTGACTGTCTCAGTGTCCATTTCGGTGACTGTTTCGGTGTCCATTTCGGTGTCCGTTTCAGTGTGTCCCGTTTCGGTGTCCGTTTCGGTGTCCGTTTCGGTGTCCGTTTCGGTGTCCGTTTCGTTGTCCGTTTCGGTGTCCGTTTCGGTGTCCGTTTCGGTGTCCGTTTCGGTGTTTCGGTGACTGTCTCAGTATTTCCCATTTTGGTGACTGTTTCGGTGATGTTTCGGTGACAACAGTGTTTCGGTGACAGTTTCGGTGTCCGTTTCGGTGACAGTTTCGGTGACAGTTTCGGTGACTGTTTCGGTGTCCATTTCGGTGTCCGTTTCGGTGTCCGTTTCGGTCCGTTTCGGTCCGATTCGGTCCGTTTCGGTGTTTCTACATACCCATTTTCTGACAACAGGATCTCGTCTGTTGCGGTAAGTGAAGCGAGACATCTCCATTGAAATCAAGGGGGTGGGAGGGCGTGAGGAATAGGGGGAAGGGGAAGGGGGGGGGGGGGGGGGGGCAGGTAGGGGGACTACTTTTAATACGTATTTTGAGAGAGACATCGCAGTGACAGTTGGCGTAACTGAGCTTGCCCGGTGATAGTTGAGAATTCGCGTGGAGGTGTCTGTTTGCAATGTAAACGCTGACTTGGGTTTGGCTTATCGTTCAGGTTTGGTTTGGTTTTACACAGAACAAAGGTGAGTAGCATTAGTGACGTTTCCAAGGTTACATCATACATCATACAGGCATTGGAACTTTCAGTTTTTTAAAGACACACTGACGCACCACGATTAAGTCCCATGTTTCTTTCTAGGAAGCTGTGACCCACATACAAATGTACCCCAACTTTAAATTGAGGCTGCTCTTTAAAATAATGTTTCGTTTTCAAGTTAGGGGCATTTGCATGGGAGTCAAACCTGGTCAAAACAAGATTTCTTACCAGCTATAAGAGGGAAAACTCGTGAAACCCGTGATTTTGACACGCGATCTGGTGGGTCTTTTTAAAGAAAATATCAGTGATATTTCCAGATAACAGAAAAAGAAACTAACTGAGTAAGAATGACTTCATGGGAGTGAATGCAAAATATATCAGTTCCAATTCTATTGCTTTTTTAAGGCTTACATTACCCACCGGGGAAAAAAGCTTCATTTTTGTTCGCGATTCCTCGTTCCCATGCCTGCATAATGTGACCCGCACCACGAAAGGGACATTAAGTCGCTGGGCTAGTTTCTCACAACAGGCTTGGAAAGTCAAAAATCTTATATTTTATCAATGTTGACTTATGGGTATTTTCGTGTTCTCTAACATCTCATCTTACACATTTCATAAAGAGACAATCCTTGTTATGGTCTCTAAATACTCCAAAAAGTGCTTTTAAATGAGTAGGTTGATGCATTTTCTTCAGCTAGGCTAAACGTTAGACTGTGATTTCTCAAAATGACCAACTTGAAATGCTTATAACTCTAAAATGGAAAAAGGTTACAAGAATGGTTCTTATATCATTTGAAAGAGACTTGTCTTACGTTTCTAGCTGTACCATTATCTCAGAATGGCCCTTTTGGCACTTAATGTCCCTTTCGTGGTGCTAGGTCACATATAACAGAATGCACTCTCATTCTTTGCCGGTGAAAGCCATATAGCCCTATCACACGGGGAATAAAGAATCAGATATTGTGTCAAAGTGTACCTTGTAATCAGAAGACCTTTGCAGTCCGTGAAATGCTGGTTACTTAGATGGAAGTTCAGCTTAACGTCGCGTATCGGCTTTCGCCATGTACGACGGGCTGAACAAACCAACCAAGGCATAAACAAAAATTAATGTTCCTGAATCACTGTCTTAGCCAAAAGGCCGAGAAGCGATCAGAATGTGGTTACTTAAAACAAAGTTCCCTTTATAAATT
>CM065701.1:3860755-3868255 GCA_017654935.2 Phymorhynchus buccinoides | reverse complement strand
TACTATCAATTTCAAATTCTTGAGAGTACCAGATTTTATTTGCAAATAGACCAAGGGTTCTAGTTCTGAATCTACACAACATGTCTCTATGCCATTTATGTGATACAACTAATAAATATTTTTCAGGCTGCATGTTGCTATTAAATTCAAGAAACCAGGGCCTGTATTCACGTTGAGATAGCATGAGACTTAGCATGATGCTAACTTAGAAGCTCTTCCAATGTCCTATAGGATTTAATAGGATTTAATAGGACATTGGAAGAGCTTCTAAGTTAGCATCATGCTAAGTCTCATGCTATCTCAACGTGAATACAGGCCCAGGCATACTTATCACTTCCTTCTATATGAGAATGCCAGTTCTGTTGACATATACAAATTAATCTATCTTTAAGTTCTGAAAGAAAGCCTTTATCATTTCCTACTTCCTGATTGTACCAAACTATACCAAACCCATTCTCTGTTAAAAACTTTTTAATCTTTGTCGCCCAGTTGCATTTCCCTGAGTTATGTTGCTGCAATAACATCTCATATGCTTGTCTGCATAACCTAGTCAGTGGTAATTTTAGTCATCTTAGCCAGTACCTAATGCATTTTATTTGCGACCGTATATAAAGAGGGTAGCGTCCTGATTCTGCATATACCATTCTGTTTGAGGAATGTAGTGGGACATTAAGGAAACGCTTATCTGCGAACGTATGAACTCTTTCAATTAGTACATTATCATATAGTCCCCACATTTCTGAAGCATATGTTACCATGGGTTCAATTTGTGAATCAAAAAGTTTCCAAAATAATGTCAGTTCGATTGAATTCAATTTTCGTAAACAAGTTAGTATTTGCTTTACACTTTTTTTTCACTTTTTTCATACGTTTCAGTCCATCCCAAAGTAAAACTTAATTTAGTAGTAAATATTAAACCTAAATATTTATTATCATTTGTTACTTTCATTTCTAACCCCCCATACCACCACTTCTCATGCCTGGAGAGATGACCGCCCATTTTAAAGACCATAACTTTCGTTTTATCTAGATTTACAACTAGTTGCAGTTTATCTGCTTCTTTTTTCAAATTGTTAAGCTGAATCTGCAGACCTATGACTGCATCAGACAGGAGCATAACATCATCTGCGAACAACATGAGACAAATTTCAACAGCGTTTGGAATCATCTGTATGCCATGTCTACCTGCTTTACTTGTCTCAATTGCCAATTCGTTAATAAAAAGTGAAAATAACTGTGGGCTTAACAGACACCCCTGTTTAACACCCTGGGGACAACTGAAAAATTATGAATACAAACCTTTTTCACGGACACAAGATAAGACTAAACAATAGATTCTTTTAAGTGCTTTTTACATTTTGCCGTTAACTTCTGCTTTTCTTAGAACGTTCCACAAGACATTTCGGTTTACAGAGTCAAAGGCTTTCTTGAAATCAACGAAAGCAACATAAAGTTTAGAGTTTTCAAGAAGATATTTTTGTACTATGGCATACAGAGTGAAAATGTGGTCTAATGTACAATAGTTTCTCCTAAAACCTGCTTGTTCTTCAATTATTTTGGCTTCCTTCTCAGACCAAATTGTCAGTCTTCTGTTAAACATGTGTGTGCATATTTTACTAATTATATTTGTCAAAGATATTCCCCTATAATTGTCCGGGTTGTTTGTATCTCCTTTCTTGTGAATTGGGACAACTATTGACTTTGACCACTCTATAGGAAATATACCTTTATCAAAAACTGAGTTAAATAACAATACAAGAAAATCAAGTAATTCTGAATTAACGTTTCTAAACATCTCGCCAACTATCTTATCAGGTCCTGCACTCTTCCCACTCTTTAACTTCTTTATTCCTGTAACAACTTCATCCCTACTAATAGGGTCATTAAATAATGGCTCTTCAAACTGCTCTGCATCTAAATCCTCTGGCTCTATTTCATCATTATCAGAACTATTCAACTATTAAATACGTTGACAAAGTGATCATACCACTGTTGGCTGCTGATTTCATTGTATGTCATTTGTTTCCTGTTGACAGATCTTATGGTGGACCAAAGTGGTTTAGGATCATTGATTGAATGACAGATCTTATGGTGGACCAAAGTGGTTTAGGATCATTGATTGAACTTTTCAGTTCGTTTATTTTATTTTCATCCCATTGTCGTTTCTGTTCTTTCCTCAAATCAGAGTATTCCTTTCTCTCTTTGACAAACGCTTCTTCTTGTCTTTTCTATGTTCTAATGATTTTGCTCTGCGAAAGCTTTGTAACAACCTTTTCACAGCCTTTTCCTTACGTTTACATTCGCTGTCAAACCAATCGTTACATTCTTTCCCCTTCCCCCCTACTAGTTTCACCATATACGCCGCAGCCCCATACATGGCACTAGTTAGTTTTTCTACAGCACTATTAACAGCATCACTAAGATTTATGTAAGCTTGATTCAAACAATGTTTAAACTCGAGAGACTCTAGTTCGGCTTTATACGTTTCAATAAAATCATCTGACCATACAATGTTTTCTTCCTTCTGAGCCGAGTCAGGCATACTACTCTCAACACCAGCAGACAAATTTGCATTCCAACACATTTCAATAGGAAGATGTGAAGAGAATAAACCGTCACCAACACACAAATTACAAACTTTCAACAGCTCATCTGATACAAGGAAGTAGTCGATGACACTGCATCCTTGGGATGCCACAAACGTGAACTCACCATCAGCATCCTTCTCGCATGAACCATTAACTATGACAAGATCAAACACATAGCAAAATTCTAGTAAAGACTTACCAAAGTTATTAACCACATTGTCTTTTGAAGAACGTGTTACACACTCACTCCCATCGTCCTCCCACTCATCATCAGTCATAGCATTCCACATATCTTCCACATTCACTTGCTCACTCCCAGTTCTGGCATTCATGTCACCACACACCATCATGTACACATCATCAGTGTCAATACAACGAAGGATATTATCTTCGAGTAAGTGAATGCCGTTTTGAGAAAAAGAGAGAGAGAGAGAGAGAGAGAGAGAGACGAAGAGAGAGAGAGAGAGAGAGAGAGAGAGAGAGAGAGAGAGAGAGAGAGAGAGAGAGAGAGAGAGAGAGAGAGAGAGAGAGAGAGAGAGAGAGAGAGAGAGAGAGAGAGAGAGAGAGAGAGAGAGAGAGAGGGAGAGAGAGAGAGAGAGAGAGAGAGACAGAATAAGAGAGAGAGAGAGAGACAGACATGACACATTTGTTTTTTTTTAACATTTTTTGTCAGAGAGAGAGAGAGAGAGAGAGAGAGAGAGAGAGAGAGAGAGAGAGAGAGAGAGAGAGAGAGAGAGAGAGAGAGAGAGAGAGAGAAAGACAGACAGAGAGACAGAGAGACAGAGAGACAGAGCGGAACAGAAAAAAAGATAGAGAAATAGAGATAAACATAGAAGGGGAGACAGAGATGGGGAAAACAGTGGGGGGAGGGGGGGGGGGGGGGGGGGGAGAACGGATGAACTTGAAACAGTCGTATCCAGAAAGATAAACAAAAAAGAAGAAGAAGAAAACTAACATTGGCACAGATAATAACAGAACTCGAAACCTAAAATTTCAACAACCCTGAAGAAGTTTTTGGGGTTTTTTTTAAAGCAAAAATACAAAACAAACAAAACAGGAACGGGAGGTCATTGCTCTAAATATGGGCGTTTGATTAATAATATAAAAAAAACTAGAAAAAAAAAATACACATCGAAAAAGACTCTCTCAAGAGGAAGCCACAATATTTCCAGTTCAATGATTTGATAGCTTTCTTAAATACGTTTAGATTGAAGGGAAACTTCGCGTAGGCTCTCTCTGGGCATAACACTGATCGTTCGCCCTTTGACATTAAAGACCCCCCACGTCACGTGTCAAAATCACGATTTGCACGTGTCTTCCCTCTTATAGCTGGTAAGAAATCTTAAGAAATCTTCCTAGCATAAGAGGGAATGTGACACGTGACGTGGGGGGGGGGGGGGGGGGGGGGGGGGGGGGGGGGGGGGGGGTCTTTAAACCATTGCTGTAGGCATTTCCCTTTAGAAGTTGAGTCTAAGAAGAGTATTCGTTGCATGAAATAAATGTCGGGTGATCCCCCACACACGCATTGACCTACAAGTTATTATGAGGTTCACTGACACTTGAACTTTGGACCTTAGATTGAGGGAAGGCTAGGTGAACATACAAAAACAACCCAACCTTCAGACAAAAGTGGGAGAAATGGTTGAGGTTATAGTTTAACAACTGGAATGCTTCCTCTTATAGCTGGTAAGAAATCTTATTTTGACCAGGTTTGACTCCCGTACAAATGCCCCCAAATTCGAAGCGAAACATCATTTTAAAGAGCAGCCTCAATTTGAAGTTGGGGGAATTTGAATGTGGGTCACAGTTACCCAGAGAAAACAACACGGGACTTAATCGTGGTGGGTCAGTGGGTCTTTAAGCCGGCGCCACACACGCGTAAAATCGTATGGCGATGCGATCCGACAGAGCCACGTGCTATTTTCGCTCACTATCCTCAAGTAGACCCAATACATGAATTTCACGTGGATCATGACTCACACCGTCACAATCGCATCGCATTCAGATCCGATTCGTATGTAGTGTAGCTGGCCTATCAAGAACCTGCTACACTACATACGATTATGGCCATAATGGGTGAGGTACGTATGCGTTCTGTTTTCAGTTTTCATTGGTCTGCTCGCTGCGACACTGTCCCATTTCGGAGGAGCTCAAAGGAGACATTATTTGGAGAAAAACAAAATTGGGGCAAAAATGCAGGAGAATGGGCCAATAAATCAAAACATGGTGGACGATAGTAAGGGAAGGAAAAGGCAGAGTCCAAGAGAGTGATAGATTAGAGGAAGTTGCTAGCACAGAACTTCCAGAAGGTCGGGAACTACTTGTTCTGAAAGATGGAGAGACCCACAGAGAGGGGCGGTGTCGTCCAGCTCCCCGTATGGAGGCACGAGGCATATCCGCCCACTGCCCCGATGTCACGTGAACATAACACGTGCCTTAAAGGGGCACCCTGACGGATGAGGTTTTTGCAAGAGACACGTCGAGATCTCCAGAACGACAGCCTTTTCAAGGATCGGAACACTCACTTTGCTCTGGTTTCCTAGAAATTAAACCGTCAAAACGGCGATTCCTCCTTGGCGTAGATGCCGGAGAGTGTAGCCATTTTGGATGAGGTGTTTGAAGGTCACTAATTGTGGTTAAGCGTTTAAATTTTTTGTAGTGCAGTAAAAAAAAAAAAAAAAATGGAGCTATTTCCTTGGTTGTGAGCGAATCTCCTTAAAATAAACTGTATAAAATTTAAAAATAAATAAACATAAAAAGGCTTGTATTGCAAACATTTTGTGCAAACGATTTGGTGTAAACGCAGGCGGCCATTAGAAAAGAGATGGCACACGCCTTCTCTTTCAGTTAAATAATTTGATCCAGTACCTCGCCAAGGAGGAATACGCCGATTTGATGGTTTGATTTCTAGGAAACCAGAGCAAAGTGAGTGTTGCGATCTCTGTAATGGGTGTTTTCCTGGTGATCTCGACGTGTTTCTTGCAAAACCTCATCCGTTAGAGTGCCCCTTTAATGGTGGACAGAAATTCGTTGATAAAGGATAGCTCTTGCCCAGGTTGCATCCCCACTGTCTTCAACATGACGAGCTTAAGACAGCTTTTGGAATGGTTCTCAAGGCTCAGTTCAAAGTCTCGTTTAGCAGACGATTTTATTTTTTATTTTCTATTTGTATATTTTTTTCAAATAAGAGGCATTTGTTCCCTCTTATAGCTGGTAAGAAATCTTGTTTTGACCAGGTTTGGCTCCCATACAAATGCCCCCAAACTGAAAACGAAACAAAATCATTTTAAAGAGCAGGCTCAATTTGAAGTTGATGACATTTGCATGTGGGTCACAGCTACCCAGAAAAAACCCAAGGGACTTAATCGTGGTGGGTCAATGGGTCTTTAACGGCGTGAGCAATGATCAAAGCTGTTTAACCGACACCAGTAAGTATCGAAGAAGATAGAAACTGACATAGTCTTTGCCCTCCTCACCCCAGAAAATAATGCCATAACCAGAGCTTAAAACACAACCTAGCAGGGTAACTCCGATGGCTCATTCCATATTAATAATTATTTTAAAGCTGGAAATTACTGACGTAGGCCCTAGTTCAGACCCGCGCCTAAGGCTGGGATCACATCAGACGCGTAAGTTCCGTACGGAAATCCCTAAATAAGTGAACGAAAGAAGGATAAAAGTGTACGCATATAGAGAAAATTCGGACACGTGCGCAAATCTTTTCCCTTCTTTGTTTTACTTATTTATGGATTGCGTACTGGTTTCCGCATGGAATATCCGCTTATGTGTGTACACGGCCTTAAGGTGCACATTCTTTATAAAAAAGATTCATTAGACGAGGGCATTATGCACAGGGATAGCAAATTCAATTAACATGGAAATAATTAAGTTAGAAGAGGGCATTAGGCTCATGTGTCAGAATAGAACATTCAATTAATTGAACGTTAAACAATTAATAACAGAGATTTTCTTTTTTTAAATTTTAAATGTAAATTACATGAAAAGTAACCCTTTCCCCGCCAGCCATTTTTCAGCCCCAAACTACTATTAAGCTTAACTGGGTAGAGGAAAAACATTGATCTGCAATGTTGGGAATTCCTCTGTGACATGCATAACATTAGGTCTATCCTTACCTCCAAAATGTAACAATATAGGGTCTTCGGATAACAGACGCTGATTTGATGCCTTTTAGTGATATGGGTGTTAATTTTTAAAGCAAACCTCGGATGTGTTCAAATTTAATAGAATCAGCACACATACATACGTGCGCACGCACACATAAACACACACATACATACACACACGTACGCACGCACGCACGCACGCACGCGCGCGCACACACACTCAATCACGCACGCACGCACGCACGCACATATGCACACACACACACACACACACACACACACACACACACACACACACACACACACACACACACACTCGAATGTGTTTAAATAGAAACAGCATATATACATGCGCACGCACGCGCGCGCGCACACACACACACACATACACAGGAGTATGTATGTATGTATGCACGAACGCACGCGTGCGCACAAACGCACGCGTGCGCACGAACGCACGCGTACGCACGAACGCACGCGTGCGCACGCACGCACGTACGAACGCGCGCAAGTGCGCGCGCACACACATGTATGCACAAACGCACGCGCGCGCACATACACTCATACACACACGCCACATAAACTGACATTCCCATTTGTCATGTTCCTTTCAATACCTTTTGAATAGAAACTGTCAAATGTCGATCATAGGACTAATATATAATAGAACATATAAGAGTGCTGTCAAAGGAAAAATCATAATGTTCAGGATATTGAACCTTAATGTGGAGAGAGGGGGTAAGGAGATAGGAGGAGGAAGAGAAGAGGAAGAAGAAGAAGAAGAAGAA
>CM065701.1:3845755-3855755 GCA_017654935.2 Phymorhynchus buccinoides | reverse complement strand
CTCTCTCTCTCTCTCTCTCTCTCTCTCTCTCTCTCTCTCTCTCTCTCTCTCTCTCTCTCCCTCTCTCTCTCTCTCTCTCTCTCTCTCTCTCTCTCTCTCTCTCTCTCTCTCTCTCTCTCTCTCTCTCTCTCTCTCTCTCTCTCTCTCTTAACCACTCTGTCTTTCTTAGTTCGTTGTACCTGGGTTTTTCCTGTTCCTCTCTCGTGCTCTCTCTGTGTCTATCTGTCTCTGTCTCTGTCTCTGTCTCTCTCTCTCTCTCTCTCTCTCTCTCTCTCTCTCTCTCTCTCTCTCTCTCTCTCTCTCTCTCTCTCTCTCAATCTTTCTTATTAACAATATAATGTTTAAAACTGGCTTAGTACGCTTTAGGTTGGGAGTTTCAACCATACAAAGTCACTCTCTCCGATTCTTGCCAGCCGGACATCTTGTTTGTCCTTTATGTCACGCTGATTGTGAAGATGAATACCATGTTCTATTTGAATGCTCACGATACAATGACCTTAGAATTAAATATTCCATTAGGAGTTCAGGAAGTCATTTGTCCAAACACGAGCAATGTGCAATAATTTGTAGTGGTAACATCGATAGCCAACTTAAATTGTCCAAATTTATATTTATATCTCTAAAGCGTAGAGAGAATGATGCAAACCTGATGTGAAGCGTAAAGAGAATGTTTGAGAAGCCTTTGTGCGGACAATTTCAGAAGTCGATTAGTCAATTGTGTATGTATGCCTATGTTTCGTGCATGCATGCGTACTATGTACTCATGCATAATTACTCCCATGTCGTTTATATTTTGGGGGATGTATGTATGTATGTATGTATGTATGTATGTATGTATGTATGTGCATGCGTTCGTGCGCATATCCGTGCATTTGTGTGTGTGCGGGCGTATGTATGCATGTATGCATGTATGTATGCATGAATGTATGTATGTATGTATGTATGTATGCATGTGTTTATTTGCTCATTGTTTCTTGTGCTTTTCAGTTGTTGTTTTTTGCTTTTGTTACGATGACATTGTAACGGGCCACAGGCCTATATGCAATTAAATCATTGTCCATTGTCCATTGTCGGTCTCTCTCTCTCTCTCTCTCTCTCTCTCTCTCTCTCTCTCTCTCTCTCTCTCTCTCTCTCTCTCTCTCTCTCTCTCTCTCTCTCTCAGTAGAGATTTGTCATGTGTTGTTTTGCTTATTTTATTATTCTTATTGATTTATGGAAATGCTCATTTCTATTTCCAACTCCAACCACTCCCCATCACATGTATTGTGGCCTAAGGCTAATGTGCATTTCTCTCTCTCTCTCTCTCTCTCTCTCTCTCTCTCTCTCTCTCTCTCTCTCTCTCTCTCTCTCTCTCTCTCCCTCTCTCTCTCTCTCTCTCTCTCTCTCTCTCTCTCTCTCTCTCTCTCTCTCTCTCTCTCTCTCTCTCTCTCTCTCTCTCTCTCTCTCTCTCTCTCTCTTAGCCACTCTGTCTTTCTTAGTTCGTTGTGCCTGGTTTTTCCCCTGTTCCTCTCTCTTGCTCTCTCTCTCTCTGTCTCTCTCTGTCACTGTCTCTCTCTCTCTCTCTCTGTCTCTCTCTGTCTCTCTCTGTCTCACTCTCTCTCTCTCTCTCTCTCTCTCTCTCTCTCTCTCTCTCTCCTCTCTCTCTCTCTCTCTCTCTCTCTCTGTCTCTCTCTCTCTCTCTCTCTCCCCGTTGAACGTTGAACGGTAAACATGCGCGTGTATCGCTCTCTGTAACATTGTGCTATTGTGACTGTTGTAAGGCGTCATTTTTTCAAGATTTTTGGTGTGGTTCCTGATCTTGGACATGTGCATGTGAAAATGTGATACTTGTGACTTGATATAATTGCGGTAGGTGTTAATTAACGACTGAAAATTTAATACATAAAATAGTTAGATTGTTCAACAGAAAACAGTTCACAGGCAACGAGGCAAAATATGTAAATACAACGTAGTTTTGCACGTGCGCTTCAAAGCTGTACGTGACCTAGTTTCGCTGACAACTCTGACATCGCCAACCGTGTAGCTATACTCTTCACGAATATGTAGGCGACAGCCGCCCTTGTCCCTCGTCCAAGTTGAAGTCACAGTGAAGCGGACTGTGCGTCATGAGTGTTTATTGTTTTGCTAAGTATATAAACTGTCATGGATGTCGCTGCGGTTTCCAGTGACGATCAAGAAAACAAATTAAAGCCCACGCTAGACAATTTGCAAAAAAGGTTTTCATGTTCCGAAAGTGAGCTACTCGCCTGGAGAAACAGTCTTTGGTACCGCTATTCCGCTATCACAGATGAACTTGTAAGTGTAGAGAAAGATGACTTTGACTCCAGCGACAGCTTGCTCCCCCTGCCTTTATGGATCAACGAACCCATCCAACCCGACTTAGAGAAGTCAGTGCTTCGCATATTCTACGATGGTGTAAAGTGCATTACCCTGACACTGTACTTCAAACGTAAAGGCGTTGGAACTTTATTGTGTCAAGGGAAAAAGTGCTCCAAATGGGACAAGCACGAATCGATGGCTTGGAGTCAAAACGGACTATCTTTAGATAGTCCATTGACATGTTATTGAACTTAGTACGAAAACTAATAATTTGTATTAAAAAAAGACTGCAGAAATATAAAAAGCATAACCCCCATTTTATATTTATGCAGTCATTGTTGGATACAAGTTATTTGTTTTTGTAATAGGTCAAACAATACGTCAATGGACTATCTAAAGATAGTCCGCTTTGACTCCAAGCCATCGGAATGTGAACAGTTAAAAGACGTTGTTTCAGGTCTGTGTGACAATGATGACACATGCAGTGTGAAGAAAGCTTTAGTGTCTCTTCCCCTAACGTTTCTGTCGGAAGATGCTGAAGTCATTCTGTTGACCCCCCCTGATGATGTACAAAGTTATCATGCCAGTGCCTGCTCCATTGAGGCTCCTGACCCCCCCCCCCCCCCAACTCTCCTCTTCTGGTGAGCCTGCTGGCCCCCAGCTCCCCTCTTCTGGTGAGCCTGCTGGTCCCCAGCTCCCCTCTTCTGGTGAGCCTGCTGGTCCCCAGCTCCCCTCTTCTGGTGATCATGCTGCCACCCAGCTCCCCCCTTCTGGTGTGCCTGCTGGTCCCCAGCTCCCCTCGTCTGGTGAGCCTGCTGGTCCCCAGCTCCCCTCTTCTGGTGAGCCTGCTGCCCCACAGCTCCCCTCTTCTGGTGAGCCTGCTGGTCCCCAGCTCCCCTCTTCTGGTGAGCCTGCTGGTCCCCAGCTCCCCTCTTCTGGTGAGCCTGCTGGTCCACAGCTCCCCTCTTCTGGTGAGCCTGCTGGTCCCCAGCTCCCCCCTTCTGGTGAGCCTGCTGGTCCCCAGCTCCCCTCTTCTGGTGAGCCTGCTGGTCCCCAGCTCCCCTCTTCTGGTGAGCCTGCTGGTCCCCAGCTCCCCTCTTCTGGTGAGCCTGCTGGTCCCCAGCTCCCCTCTTCTGGTGAGCCTGCTGGTCCCCAGCTCCCCTCTTCTGGTGAGCCTGCTGGTCCCCAGCTCCCCTCTTCTGGTGAGCCTGCTGGTCCCCAGCTCCCCTCTTCTGGTGATCCTGCTGGTCCACAGCTCCCCTCTTCTGGTGAGCCTGCTGCCCCCCAGCTCCCCTCTTCTGGTGAGCCTGCTGGTCCCCAGCTCCCCTCTTCTGGTGAGCCTGCTGGTCCCCAGCTCCCCTCTTCTGGTGAGCCTGCTGGTCCCCAGCTCCCCTCTTCTGGTGAGCCTGCTGGTCCCCCAGCTCCCCTCTTCTGGTGAGCCTGCTGGTCCCCAGCTCCCCTCTTCTGGTGAGCCTGCTGGTCCCCAGCTCCCCTCTTCTGGTGAGCCTGCTGGTCCACAGCTCCCCTCTTCTGGTGAGCCTGCTGGTCCCCAGCTCCCCTCTTCTGGTGAGCCTGCTGGTCCCCAGCTCCCCTCTTCTGGTGAGCCTGCTGGTCCCCAGCTCCCCTCTTCTGGTGAGCCTGCTGCCACCCAGCTCCCCTCTTCTGGTGAGCCTGCTGCCCCCCAGCTCCCCTCTTCTGGTGAGCCTGCTGCCCCCCAGCTCCCCTCTTCTGGTGAGCCTGCTGACCCCCAGCTCCCCTCTTCTGGTGAGCCTGCTGACCCCCAGCTCCCCTCTTCTGGTGAGCCTGCTGCCCCCCAGCTCCCCTCTTCTGGTGAGCCTGCTGCCACCCAGCTCCCCTCTTCTGGTGAGCCTGCTGCCACCCAGCTCCCCTCGTCTGGTGAGCCTGCTGCCACCCAGCTCCCCTCGTCTGGTGAGCCTGCTGGTACCCCCCAGCCCCTTCAATCCCACGAGCAGCCTCAGTGGGAAGAGGGCAAAACGGAGGACGGTGTTTCCAACACTTCTCTGATATCCCTTTCCTCTGAAGCCAGTGAAGTTACCCTTGCCAAACAAGTTTGTTTTGACCAACATCAACACACAAATGTTCTATATACAACAGACAGTGACACAGCAAAACACAAAATACTGAAAACTCCCAAGTTTTCCCAAAAAAACAGACGTGTTCGCAGAATGACACTATCTCCACTAAGAAATGTTGGAAACATAATAACTGATCAACTAGACTACATTGAAACCACTATTGATTCTTTGACTACAAACATTTCTGACCTTGACAATAACATTTTCACGCGAATAGAAGACTCAAAGGTGTGTGTGAAAAATGACATCAAAAGACACATTGAACACACAGTACAGACTTCTGTTGAAGGGTTGCATGTGCTTATTTCAAAGCTTGAAATGACCGTAAACTGTCTAGTTAAAGAAAACAATTCTTTAAGATCTACATTGAACAGTATGCAATCTGATGTCAAAGATGTCAAGAAACAATTACAGTCACCCCGTAAAGTAATTCTTGTTGACGCTGCAACAGAATATGACCCTCCCCAGGTTGTTGACGCTTCAACAGAATATGACCCTCCCTCTGTTGTTAAAGCTCCAACAGGAGGGCTTGACCACTCTCCTGCTGCTGTCCCAGTAAAGACTGGTGACCGCCTTGAAAACGTAGTGCATGAAAACAGTGGCCTACACCATGTTTCCCCATCTCATGGTGACACAAATGGCAATGCAAGCTTTTCATTTTCCTGTCTCTCTCCCCCTGACAGCTTTGCAGATGTCAAGACAAGCATAACAAACTCTGAACAACAAAAGCATGATGCTCAAATTCAGAATGTACAGGTATCAATTGCAAACAGGTTCAGCAGCCTAGCTGACCTGAATTCCAATGATGAAATTATTGATACCAATCAGAAATTTTGCTCATCCCCACTCTTTGCCCTTGGTAAATTAGCTCAAAGCCAGTCCCACGTAAGCGTACGGAAATTGGACTCCAATCAAATGAAGTCCTCAGGACAGACATTGAAAGATATAGTTATTCCCACAAACTGTTCTTCCCTTTTGATTGGCGATTCTGTCATAAGGTACATTAACCCCAAAAGACTCGAAACCCAAACAGACCCTCTATTCAAGATCTGTGTGCCTGGTCTGTGTATTCAGCATCTTATTCAGTGGCTGCGGGAATTAGAAGACCATGACCAGGTGAACACATTGATCATACATGTTGGGGTGAATGATTGCCCGGCTGGGCCTATTGATACCAGGGTATGGAGGGAACTCATTGCATTGAGCAGACGTCGTTTTCCCTCTGCATACATTGTCATGAGTTCCATCGTCCCTGCTTTTGGTCGTCATCAATTGAACAACTCGATTGTCCCCTCCAACAAAAACCTGTATACTATGTGCACTAACATGCAGGTTGACCTGATAGACAACCGACTTAGTTTTGTCACCCCCAAAGGCTTCCCCCGAAAAGCTTTGTATAAAGACTCCACCCATCCCAGCCCCAGAGGTACGGCCTGTCTGGCAACAAGTTTCAGACAGATTCTACCTCAGAGTAAGCGTTCACACTTGGACGCCAACCATGATAGCTTTCCCGGAATCGATCACTTCACCCGAAGAGATCCTTTCACAAACGAAAATGGTCAAAGACAGAATAGGAGTAAAGTTCAGGGCAGAGCTTCTCTTTATCAAGATGACCATGTGAATGTTGGTTTGCCTCCAGAGTCATCTACTGCTGAGTACCCTCCTTTCAAGTCCCAATCAAACCGCATGCCTCAGCCGTATTATGCATCCCAGCCCCCTATGTCTGAGGAGTCAATTGCTCCTAAAGAGAACATCAGTTCAACTCAGAACATAGCACATAGCAGTGCCTTTTCAGGCCAACCACCATGTGCTCCAGTACCCTCACCCCATTTCATGGCCCATGGCGCCCCTCCGGGTTATACATTTCCTAGGACACCTTTTCCTAAATTTCCAGCCCTCTACCCCTTTCCTGTCCAAAATGTTCAGGGCGCAAGTCATAGCCTACGGCCAGCCAACAATCCCATCAGACAGGATAGGCATGTCAGTAGCCAGAGCTCCTTGCCCGTGCACAGTGCCCTTGGCCAATGTGCACAACAACTAATGGCCCTTGCATCACAGCTGGGAACACAACGTGACCAGCCTGTGCCCTCTTCAAATTGGGTGCAATAATACACTAATGAGCTGTGCTTACCCATGCTTCTCCTGAAGTAAGCATACTGTGTTTAAATGTATGTACTGGTATTGTTTCTTGCTCTGCATTGTTGGGGCATGTATAATATAATAGGAACAATAACATGCATAAATCATTCGTATGTATATGCTTTTGTTTTCCCTGAACAATGTGGGATCTCATTGATGCCTGACTCAACTTGGACACGGGACACTCTACAATTGGATTGTCAGGTGTTGTTTACGTTGTTGCTTGAAGTTTTCCATGTGGAATTGTTTATTGAATATTGATTTTGATTCGGATATCTGAATATTGTTTGCAACTGTGCACACTTTGATAGTTTGGTAGTTTTCCTTTTTCGTCCTTTTGCATGATTATCTATAACATCTTTACTTTGTTAACTGCTCTTGGTTGAGGTTTGAACTTTTGGTATATTTGTCGTTTTGTTTGCTTTTTGCGATTGTATTTAATCATTGCCAAATAATCATATAATGCCCGTTACTCAAGACTCTTGGCCTTCTAAGGAAGGTTTTAGGGTTGGTTTTTTAAATATTAATCATTTATATGGCAAGCGTGATGATGTTATACAAATCTTATCTAATTCGGGTAAATATTTTCATGCTTTTTGTTTTGCTGAATCACGTTTGACTGAGTGTATTTCTGATTCAGATATTGAAATGCCTGGTTATAATTTTATTCGTATTGATCCGAAGCAACCAAAGGAAACTGGGTTAATTCTATATGTACACAAAAGCATTAGTATTAGTCACATTGTGCCATCTAACAAACATAACATTGAATGCATATTTGTAAAAGTTAATTTTAAACAATCTTCACACATAACACTAGGTTTCATTTACAGAAATCCCGCAGAACATGTAAGCTGGATCAACAATTTTACTTTACTAATGGACGAAATTTCATTAATGTCTAATGAAATATTTCTTCTGGGTGACTTTAATATTGACCTACTAAAGCCTAACAAGTCTTGGACTTCCTCATATGAATCGTATCTTCTCACTCAGGTAATTGACAAGCCAACTAGACGAACACCAACTTCACAGACATTAATTGACCATATATACACTTCCCGTCCAGATCAATTAATAGAAATATGTTCCCCAGCCTTCTACTGTAGTGACCATCTTCCTGTCTGTTTTACTTGGTTTAAAAAAGGTGTTAAAATCCCCAAAAATTTTCACACTTTTGTAAAATATAGGAACTTTTCAAAATTTGATCTTGATTTATTCCTGTTAGACCTTAGCAATTCATGTATTTCGCATGTGTATCAATTTTCTAACCCTGACGAAGCCTTCGAAATATTTTATCATAGTTTCTTAAATGTATATGATAAGCACGCACCCTTTAAAACTAAACGAGTTAAAGATAGTCCAAAACAACCCTGGCTAACAAAAAAATATACAGCATGCTATGGATGAAAGAGATTCTCTTTTTGATAAAGGAAAAGTGGAAGATGCTCGCTTACAAAGAAATATTGTTACCACATTAAAAAGAGCATCTAAAAAGCATTATTTCAAAGACCTAGTTTCCTCCAAAGCTGATAGTAAATCCATCTGGTCAGCTATAAACCAACTAACGAATAGAAATGGAAATGCAAATAATGCTGTTATAAAAGATTTATCTCCTGACACTCTAAATACTCATTTTTCCAATATAGCTAGTTCCATTATCAATTCTGACAAATCTGCAGAAAATGACCTCAAGTGTTTAGAGGAATATTGTTTAAACAAAGAAATTTCAGCTAAGTTAGACATACCCCTGTTAACCACTTATGAGGTTTATACATCACTTAATCAACTGAAGCAAACCAGTACCACTGGACTTGATGGCATTGACGGTAAAATCTTAAAACTTGCATCCCCTGTCATTTCGGAAACGTTAACTTATGTTTATAATTTATGTATATCAAAAAGTCAATTTCCTAAGGCATTTAAAGTTGCTAAAGTGACTCCTATATTTAAATCAGGGGATCGTTCTGATCCATCCAACTACAGACCAATTTCAATTGTGTCTATATTATGCAAACCTTTAGAAAATCATATAAAAAAAAACACATTCTTGGCCACTTTGATCGATTTAAACTATTTCACCCATGCCAGTCTGGTTTTAGACCTAAACACTCATGCCATACAGCTCTCACTTCTCTCGTTGACAAATGGCTCTCAAATATAAACAACAACGAATTGACCGGCGTCCTTATTGTAGATTTTGCCAAGGCTTTCGATCTAATAGATCACTCACTCCTTCTCAGAAAACTTAAAATGTATGGTCTATCTAATGATACAATAAAACTAATGTCATCATTTTTAGTTGATAGAAAACAGGTAGTGAATACGAACGGATCTGTCTCATCCTGTCTACCAACTAAGTATGGCATACCGCAAGGTTCTGTTCTGGGACCCATACTGTTTACTATATACATAAACGACCTACCACTAATCCTGAGTTCCCTGAGTGCATTATTCGCTGACGACACTACATTACACACCAGTCACACTCGTTATGACCAAGTTTTGCATACTTTACAAACTAGTGCTGATGAACTTGTTAAATGGTCTGAATTTAATCACATGAGTTTGCATCCCCAAAAGACAAAATTTATGCTCATAACAACGAGACAAAAGCGTCAAAACCTCAATTCAAATTTACAGTCTCTTCAAATTAATGGCAATAACATTGAACAAGTAGATAGCCACAAAGTTCTGGGAGTTGTAATTGACAACAATCTTTCGTGGTCTGAGCATGTTTCAATGATTTGCAAATCCCTATCTAAAAAGGTATACCAGTTGTCCAAAATCAAACATTTTCTTGACTTACATACTCGTAAAATATTTTTCCATTCTTTCATTGAGTCTCACATAAGCTATGCTTCCACCATCTGGGATGGGGCTAGTGCCAACATATTAAGACCTCTGTCTAGTCTTTATAGACGAGCTCTAAAATTGGTACTTTTAAAATCATCTAAGCTAACAATTTCCGACTACATAAAATTAGATATTTTACCATTTCATTTAAAATTAAAACACAACAAGGCTGTTTTTATGTTTAAAATTCTATCGGGACGTGCACCTTCACTGTCAGATGAATTTGTTACAAATGATCGACGCCATACTCATAAAATAATGTTGCCCTTACCAAAACTTGACATATTCAAAACCAGTTTAATGTATTCAGGTGGTGCTCTTTGGAATTCAATCTTAAGTAACGATAACGTTGGCACTAGTCTCAATTCTTTCAAACAATTCTATCACAAGCATCTAATGACAGACTTTGTGAATTCCAGTTAAAAATACTATGTCAATTTTTATCTTACATTGGATTGATATTGCTAAGTGATTGTGTTTTCATTTGTTTTGTGAAGTGTGTGAGTGCATGCGTGTGTGTGCATGTGTGTGCATATGTGTATATGTGTGTGTGTATGTATATATATATATATATATAGTTTGCTTTGATA
>CM065701.1:3833255-3835755 GCA_017654935.2 Phymorhynchus buccinoides | reverse complement strand
GTACATATATTATTTAGCTTTCTTGTTTGATTTACTTTATTTTTCCCCAGGGCTTGGTGGAAAAAAGCATGTAACTTGCTTATCTCATGTTCCCTGGTTAAATAAAATTTCGTTTTCGTTTTTCGTTTTCGTATTTGTTTTCTCTCTCTCTCTCTCTCTCTCTCTCTCTCTCTCTCTCTCTCTCTCTCTCTCTCTCTCTCTCTCTCTCTCTCTCTCTCTCTCTCTCTCTCTCTCTCTCTCTCTCTCTCTCTCTCTCTCTCTCTCTCTCTCTCTCTCTCTCTCTCTCTCTCAAATGATGAAACAAATTGTTTTTTATTTGCATAGAACGTTCCTTGTTGTCGTAACTGTGCATACATTTTGATGTTGTTGCCTTCGAGACTCTACGTTCGTAAATTCTACTGCCCCGATTCAAATTCATATTCATATGGGATTATGGCATTTCTGAATAGAATAATTTGAAGTTTGAAGCATGAAGTCTCCCCCCTCCCCCCCCCCGCTCCCCCCCTCCCCCCTCCCACAAAACAAAAAGCTGAACATTTGTCAACATTTCGATTTATTAATCTTTGTCAGGACTTCCAGAATCAGTCACACTCCCATTACTAATGTTACACGAACCAAATTACACCAACAGCGAACAAACAGCAGGCAAACAAACAACCCAATTAACAACTGTTTTTTCTCATATCAAATTATTCTTAACAGTAATATTATTAATTCGTTCATGAAGCACGTGGTAAAGAGAAGACGAAATGGAGAGGAAAGAGAAAAGAGAAGGAGAGAGAGAGGGGGGAGCTTAAAGAATTACAAAAGGAGACAGAGAGAAGGGGGGGGGGGGGAGATAGGGGGTAGAGAGAGATAGAGAGAGAGAGGAAAAGCAGAGGGAAATAACGGGAGGAAAGGAGATTGATCAAATTAATAGATGTATGGACAGACAGACTGAAGAAAATGATAGATAGACGGGTAGATAGGTGGCTGGATTGGAAGAAAGAGGGAGGGGGGGGGGGAGAGAAAGATGAGAAGGGACAGACAAAGAGAAGAGGGAGAATAGACAATATACCATTGAAGAAGAGGGGGGAAGAAACAAAAATTATGTCCCTTTATTGAATAAGACTAATACTGTGAACAATGTCTCTTTCTAGTGCCTTGTTACGTTGGACATTGTCCGTTTCTAACTACGATGTCACTTTACTCTGCCGTTGCGTGTTACTTACAGGCTGGGACGTTGTACGTCAGAGGGCACAAGTATCGTGTACGTCATAGCCACGACACTGTGATGACGTCATCAGCCCAGGCGACGTCATTTTACGAGTTTGTTCGCGTGGACAGCATGCTGCATTACGACGATTTGCTGCAAAGTAAGAAACTAGAGTACTAACAGGTCTGCGCGTTGGTTGGGCACGTGCGTGCCACCCCCCTATCCCCTTGAAATCGTAGAGATCATAAAAAAATAACGTCATGCTTGCGTCATTGTTTGCGTCATTGTGAGGGGTACCCAACCGTCTTTGGTACTCTTATTCAGTTCATGTTAAACACGCCTCAAGGTCTTCGACCCAGTCGAACAAAACTGGTTGAGACCTTTCCACAGTTTTCCTTTCTTTCGACAGAATGAGTAGAAATTAAAGCAACATTTTGTCGATTTAAATTCTTCCAACCGGTCAATAGGTATATAGGCGACTGCGCCATTTCCTTTCACCTCACTCAGACAGCTGTGTAGGCATATGAGGAAGACTAGCGTTAACAAACGCACCTTCGGGGTAAGAAAACAAAAACAAAGACAAACCTAAAAACCAAAACAGAGAAAAGTATCCGTTATAAAACAAAATGAAACAGACCCAAACACCACACACAAATATGCATAGCACGTCTCCGTTATACATTACTGGTAAATGCAAAACAATTACGTGATTTGAAATCAATTCACATTGTGTAAAATAATGCATAATGCTGTGTGTGTGTGTATGTGTGCGCGCGCGCGTGTGTGTACGTGCGTGCGCGTGTATTCGCGTGCGTGTGTGAGTGTGTGTATGTGTGCGTGCGCGCGCGCGCGCGCGCGCGCGTGTGTGTGTGTGTGTGTGTGTGTGTGTGTGTGTGTGTGTGTGTGTGTGTGTGTGTGTGTGTGTGTGCTTGCGTGCGTGCGTGCGTGCGTGCGTGGGTTTTTTTCTTTCAATCTTTTTCTTTGTTTGTTTGTTTGTTGATCTTTGTTCCTTTCGCGTTTGTCTGTCTGTTTAACCGTCTGTCCGTCCCTTAAGGTATCCGTACACGTTAACATTATTCACAAAATATCACTATTGTCCCCATAGCAACACAGTGTTAGGCCACTCATAAAGGTCTGTGTACACGTTAACATATTCACAAGATATTTCTATTTCCCCATGGCAACACAGTGAGCCCTAAGTCATACTAAGAGTGGGCTATCACTGTGTTGCCATGGGGAAATATAAATATCTCGTGAATAATGTTAACGTGCACACAGACCTTAATATGACTTACAACTCATTGT
>CM065701.1:3820755-3823255 GCA_017654935.2 Phymorhynchus buccinoides | reverse complement strand
TTCTACTACCATTACTTGTGTAAGACAGGGCAAAAAGCCCATGGGCGGGCAAGAAGCCCATGTCAAGTATCGCACGAAACAAAGGAAATCTCGGTCACATTTTGCCCATGAGACGAGAGACAGAGAGAGACATAAACACACAGAGAGAAACAGAGACAGAGAGAGAGAGAGAGAGAGAGAGAGAGAGAGAGAGAGAGAGAGAGAGAGAGAGAGAGAGAGAGAGAGAGAGAGAGAGAGAGAGAGAGAGAGAGAGAGAGAGAGAGAGAGAGAGAGAGAGAGAGAGAGAGAGAGAGAGAGAGAGAGAGAGAGAGAGAGAGAGAGAGAGAGAGAGAGAGAGAGAGAGAGAGAGGAGAGAAAGAAAAAGAAGAGATATACGCTTACAGAAAGGGAACATGCGGTTAAGATACATCAGTCTTAGAATATTAGTTCCTATAAAAGGCCTGCTGCACACATACGATTCGATTGTGAATGCGATGCGATGTTGACGGTTTGAGTCATGATTCACGTGAAATTCATGTATTGGGTCTACTTGAGCATAGTAAGCGAAAATGGCCGAATTATTTTTAGACGGAAGTATTTAACGTGAATCATCACTCACGTGACCCAATCGCGTCGCATCCCCATACGATTTTACGCATGTGTGGCACCGGCTTAATTGGTGTCGCTCAATGTAAATTAAATGTTGTTTTTCATTGCAGGTATGATTTGTTCAGTGATTCTGATAACGGGTTTCGATTCAACAACACGGCTGGTGAGAAATCAAAAGGGATATCAGTCTCTGTATGTGACCCAGCACCTCGAAAGGGACATTAAGTCGCTGGGCTAGTTTCTCACAACAGGCTTGCAAAGTCAAAAATCTCATTTTTGTTAAATTTTGAGCTATGAGTATTTTCGTGTTCTCTAACATCTTATCTTTCATATTGATACAGGATAATATTTAATGTGGTCTCTAAATGGTCTTATAAGTGTTTTCAAACGAGTAGGTCAATGAATTTTCTTCAGCTAGGCTAGAATTTAGACAGTGTTTTCTCAAAATGGCTGACACTTACCCTACTAACTTTAAATGCTCATAACTCTGGAACAGAAAAATATACAAGAATGGTTCTGGTATCAGTAGGAAGAGCATGGTCTGAAATTTGCAAATGTATAATTCTCTCCGAATGGTCAGTTTGACACTTAATGTCCCTTTCGTAGTGCCAGGTCACATATTCTAGTCACATGGACTTACACCTTCGTGAATGCGTCCCCTTGTCCCCGTCTCTGTGTGTGTCCCCGTCTCTATGTACCCCCGTCTCTGTGTGCCACCATATCTATGTATCCCCGTCTCTATGTGCCTCCGTCTCTATAATTATGTCCAGGGCCTGTATTCACGTTGAGATAGCATGAGACTTAGCATGATGCTAACTTAGAAGCTCTTCCAATGTCCTATAGGATTTAATAGGACTTTTGGAAGAGCTTCTAAGTTAGCATGATGCTAAGTCTCATGCTATCTCAACGTGAATACAGGACCAGGTCTCTATGTATCCCCGTCTCTGTGTGTCCAGGTCTCTATTTATCCCAGCCTCTCCCGTTAGATTGGGATCAGGGATAGGGTTATGGGGTAAGGTTAGTGTTTGGTTTAGGGATAGGGTTATGGGGTAATGTTAGTGTTTGGTTTAGGGATAGGGTTATGGGGTAAGGTTAGTGTTTGGTTTAGGGATAGGGTTATGGGGTAATGTTAGTGTTTGGTTTAGGGATAGGGTTATGGGGTAAGGTTAGTGTTTGGCTTAGGGATAGGGTTATGGGGTAATGTTAGTGTTTGGTTTAGGGATAGGGTTATGGGGTAAGGTTAGTGTTTGGTTTAGGGATAGGGTTATGGGGTAAGGTTATTGTTTGGTTTAGGGATAGGGTTATGGGGTAAGGTTAGTGTTTGGCTTAGGGATAGGGTTATGGGGTAAGGTTATTGTTTGGTTTAGGGATAGGGTTATGGGGTAAGGTTAGTGTTTGGCTTAGGGATAGGGTTATGGGGTAAGGTTATTGTTTGGTTTAGGGATAGGGTTATGGGGTAATGTTAGTGTTTGGCTTAGGGATAGGGTTATGGGGTAAGGTTAGTGTTTGGCTTAGGGATAGGGTTATGGGGTAAGGTTAGTGTTTGGTTTAGGGATAGGGTTATGGGGTAAGGTTAGTGTTTGGTTTAGGGATAGGGTTATGGGGTAAGGTTAGTGTTTGGTTTAGGGATAGGGTTATGGGGTAAGGTTAGTGTTTGGTTTAGGGATAGGGTTATGGGGTAAGGTTATTGTTTGGTTTAGGGATAGGGTTATGGGGTAAGGTTAGTGTTTGGCTTAGGGATAGGGTTATGGGGTAAGGTTAGTGTTTGGTTTAGGGATAGGGTTATGGGGTAAGGTTAGTGTTTGGTTTAGGGATAGGGTTATGGGGTAAGGTTAGTGTTTGGTTTAGGGATAGGGTTATGGGGTAAGGTTAGTGTTTGGCTTAGGGATAGGGTTATGGGGTAAGGTTATTG
>CM065701.1:3810755-3815755 GCA_017654935.2 Phymorhynchus buccinoides | reverse complement strand
GATATGCTCTGGAAAGTACTTCAGAAAATTCAAACTTCCTCAAAAATGTTAAGAATGTTAAAAGGCATGCATAATTCTGTTCACAGCTGTGTTCGCTGGGGCCCACAGGTGTCAGATTTCTTCGATTGTCCCTCAGGGGTCAAGCAGGGTTGTTTGATGTCGCCTTTATTATTTTCTCTATTAATAACTGAAGTGGCGGAAAATGTGTCAAGATTTGGAAAACATGGATTTCAGTTTTTACCTGGGTTACATGAAATATTTCTTTTATTATTTGCAGATGATATTGTTTTGTTCTCCTCTACACCTAGTGGTCTCCAAAATCAACTTAATAATTTACAGAAAGCGTCCGACACTCTAAATCTAACAGTAAACCTTGATAAAACTAAAATTATTGTTTTTAGAAAAGGAGGTCACTTATCTAAAACAGAGCACTGGTATTACAAAGGGAGGGAAGTGGATGTCGTTAACAGCTATAAATATCTTGGTTTCACGCTCGGTACTAGAATGGCTTTTGACACTGCATTAGATGAATTTGCTAGACGAGCAAAAAACAAAGTTACGGACATCTTTAGAACAATGTGGGCTTTAGGAAATATGGATATGTCAATATTTTTTAAACTGTTCGATTGTCAGGTCAAGCCAATGTTATTGTATGCTGCTGAACTTTGGGGGTTAACGAAATTTCAGTCTATAGAAGCAGTTCAGTCGTTTGCATGCAAACGTTTATTAGGTGTGAGTCCCAAAAGTCCCAACACAATGATTTATGGTGAAACCGGTCGATACCCTTTGTGTATTGACAGTACCCTCAAGTCTATTAAATATTGGTTTAAACTTCAAAATATGTCTATTGAGAGATTCCCAAAACAGGCTCACCTCATGATTTTGAACAAGATTCCCGAGTTCTCACGTGGTCATTTTAATTTTCATAACTGGTCATATTCCATTAAAAAATGTTTTGATATTTTTGTTTTTTCAGAGGTTTGGATAAATGGAGGGGTTGGAAATGAATTGATGTTTTTGAAAGAACTAAAGCAGCGAATGTTGGATTGCTTTATGCAAGATTGGAATGTTAAATTGTATGAAAGTGATCGATTTAATACGTATAGATCTTTTAAATCTGTATTTCAACCAGAAAAGTACCTTTCAGTTATAACAATTAGTAAATTTCGTTATGCTCTTTCAAGGTTTCGCACAGGACTATGTGATTTAAATGTTAATAACAGATGCAACGAAAAACCAAACAAATGTCCATTTTGTAGCAAAATAGAAAACGAATTTCATGTTTTGTTTGAATGCCAAAAGTACTCAAGTTTACGTGGAAATTATATACGAAAATACTATTCATATTTAGATAAGGAATGTTTGGTTCATATGTTGCAGTCTGAAAACGTCTTGATCCTAAGAAATTTGGCCATGTATATTTGCTATGCACTCAAAACTAGATATGAACTTTTAAATGATAATTAAATGTATATTTTGTCATGGATTTCACTTACGAAATTAGTCGGTTTTATAGCGTGTTGCTGTCCTTTTGAAGTCATTTGTTCCTGAATTCAAATTTTCTCCCTTGCAAGTGCTTGCTTTGTGTCTTTAGAAGCAAATTACTTCCCCTTTTGTTTCATGAACGTGTAGCCATTGTATACAGGCCGGTGGCCTTACAATTACATTTTCAGAGTTCAGAGTTCAGAGTTATCTCTCCCACACACTCTCTCTCTCTAACTACCTCCTACACTATCATCATCATCTTCTTCTTCACCACCACTACCACTATCACCACCACCATCATCATCATTTTGTTTAACATTCGTCGTCACTGATGTTGAAGGGACTGTCTGACTCGGCGGGAATCCCCGGTGGACGTGCCGACAGTAACGGGTTTTCCCGGACAGCTGGCAGGGCCTGACGAGCAGTGCCGACAAATCTACGGCGATAGCTCCTACCTCTGCAGGGTGAGTGGTAGGCCTAACTCTTATCATCATCGTCGTCGTCGTCATCATCATCATCATCATCACCATCAGCAGTAGCACCATCACATCATCGTCGTCATCGTCGTCATCGTCATCGTCGTCGTCATCGTCATCATCATCACATCATCATCATCATCATGAGCATAACCACCACCACCACCACCATCGTCATCGTCATCATCATCATCATCATCATCATCATCATCATCATGAGCATCACCACCACCACCATCGTCATCGTCATCGTCATCATCATCATCATCATCATCATCATGAGCATCACCACCACCACCATCGTCATCGTCATCATCATCATCATCATCATCATCATCATGAGCATCACCACCACCACCATCATCATCGTCGTCATCATCATCATCATCACCTCCATCATCATCATCATCATCATGAAACAAGGCACCCCACCACGAAATAACCACGATTTCGTTCAGGTCTCTGTACACGTGAATTTTTTTCACTATTTCCCTATGGCAGCACAATGATATGCAAGTAATCTGTACGGGATAACCTATTCACAAAATATCACTATTTCCACATGGCAACGCAGCGAGTTGTAAGTCATATGAGTGGCCTAACACTGTTGCCATGGGGAAATAGATATATTATGTGAATATGGTTAAGGTCCTTGTACACGTTAGCATTATTCACGATATATTTGTATTTCCCCATGGCAACACAGTGATAGCCCACTCTTAATATGACTTGCAGCTCACTGTGTTGCCATGGGGAAATAGAAATATCTTGTGAATAGTGTTAACGTGTACACAGACCTTTACCGTGTACAGAGCCCTTTATGAGTGGCTATCAATGTGTTACCATGGGGGAAGAGTGGAAAATGTCCACGTGTACAGAGACATGTGATAATGCTCTTTGCTTTGATGGTGACGTAATTAATACATTGTTTTCTTCGTGTGTTTTTTTAAAGAAAGCATGATGTATTAAAACAGTTGTTTCTTTGTAAAAAGCTCCAATGCAAGAAGGAAGCTTTTACAGAAACGTCAGTTTTCTGCCAGCTAGTCTTACTGAATGGAAACCGTTGAAGCTCATAGTAACCTAGTCAACGCTGTCTTATGTCCGTTCACTCTCTGAAGACACGGTATCAGCAAGACGCTTGTGCAGATCTTTGCTCCACAAGGAACGATTTGGATCTCAGAGTCAGTATTCATTCTATGGAAACCATTTTGTTTCCCTCGAAGTATCCAAACACACAGTTATTGCCTTAAATATTATATAACTTTTCTATGCACACCTACAAATTCAATGTGATAGCACGACTGTCAAACTATCTCAGAGCATCAATGGTACGAAACACATTCTCTCTTTTTTACTCGAAGTATCCAAGCACACATTTATTGCCCTAAATACATAACATAACTTTTCTATGCAATGAAGGAAGGAATGAAAAATGGTGTTTTACGTCCTCTCGGTCATAGACACATATGGGACATTTGTAAATACAAAGATGGTGGGAACAATACTGGCTGCAATGCCCGGAGGCAGTGCAACACCAGTAAAGTCCCGAGTTTTTAACAATATAGATAGGTGTAGCAGTAACCACGCTTTGGTTAATTAATTAAACCTCATCGGCTATGGTACCGCCACTTTCTAATGTAAAGATGTGTGTATGGATTGCCCACGGATTGCTAGATAACTTTTCTATGCACACCTAAAAACTCAATATTATAGCACAACTGTCAAAATATATCAAATGGTACGAAAATCATTCTCTCTTTTTTTTTCTTGAAGTATCCAAACACACAGTTATTGCCTTAAATACATAATATATAACATTACCCTTCTATGCACACCCTAAAACCTGAAAGTAATAACACGACTGTTAAAATATCTCAGATTATGGTACGGAAACCATTCCCTTTTTTTTCTCGAAGTATCCGAACACACAGTTATTGCGTTAAATGTATAATAATCTATTTCTATGCACACCCTCACACCTCAAGACGATTAGATGACTGTTGCAATAACAAGAATGACTTGCAAGGTGGTATTCTCCTGGGGTCGCCGTGTTATGACAACGGTACAGTGAAACCTCCCCTATTAAGACCTTGAACAATCAGCCAATTAAAGGTCTTCATAAAGAGGGGAGGCGGACATTCGGTAGTCTGGATATGAAGGGGACAAGTTTGGTGATTTTTTTTTTTGATTTTTTTTTTTTTGGGGGGGGGTTCTGTGACATCCTAGAAGGAGTCTATGTAGGGAAGGTCTTGATAGAGAGGTTCCACTGTAACGGATTGTCTTGATTAACTGTCTGTCTGTCTGTCTGGTTTTAAAAAGATTATTGTACAAAAAAACAAAGGATCACAACACAAAATAACTTAAGCAACAACAAACAGAGCTTATGGTGTGCTGCGTATGGTGTCTGTCTGTCTATCTGTGTGTCTGTCTGTCTGTCTGTGTGTCTGTCTGTCTGTCTGTGTGTCTGTCTGTCTGTGTGTCTGTGTGTGTGTCTGCTCCACAGGGCACAGTGTTTGGGACTGCTGAAGACATCTGTCACTCCATGTTCTGTTCCAACCCTGAGCTGAGAGCCAACTGCACCCTCAACACCGCGGCCACTGGCACCTGCTGTGGCTATAGAATGGTAAGCCAACTGCACCCTCAACACTGGGGCCACTGGCACCTGCTGTTGCTATAGAATGGTAAGCCAACTGCACCCTCAACTCTGCGGCCACTGGCACCTGCTGTGGCTATAGAATGGTAAGCAAACTGCACCCTCAACACTGGGGCCACTGGCACCTGCTGTGGCTATAGAATGGTAAGCCAACTGCACCCTCAACTCTGCGGCCACTGGCACCTGCTGTGGCTATATAATGGTAAGCCAACTGCACCCTCAACACAGCTGCCACTGGCACCTGCTGTGGCTATATAATGGTAAGCCAATTGCACCCTCAACACTGGGGCCACTGGAACCTGCTGTGGCTATAGAATGGTAAGCCAACTGCACCCTCAACACTGCTGCCACTGGCACCTGCTGTGGCTATATAATGGTAAGCCAAT
>CM065701.1:3793255-3803255 GCA_017654935.2 Phymorhynchus buccinoides | reverse complement strand
TAACGCTGCTATTTTCGCTCGCTATTCTCAAATCGACCGCAATACATGAATCAAAGATGCAGATATTAATATAATTTAATCAGATTCGTGTATGAGGGGGGGGGGGGGACTACAAATTTGTTGAACATAACTAGAACCGTAGGATTTCATCAGATTCATCTAGAAAGTAGAATTTCACTAGAATCATGAAAAAAAGTTAATAAAATAAAAGCAACTGGCTTGATTTGTCGGGATTGAGAAAAAACATTTAATGCATGAAAGGTTCACAGAATAATTTGTAGATGCCTCTGACATTCAAAGGAAGAAGGTTTTCATAATGATAATCCACATAGATAATTATTCCCCCTTTTAGGAACAAAATAACACTTTTTATTTGAACTCTTCTTGCGCCATGCATTGTTTGACCATCCTGACTGTCCGCTTCATATCAACGGACTAGCGGGGTGGGGCTGGGGGGTGGGGGGTAACTATTTTGTTTTAGTGCGCATGCGTTGCTTTGAAATTAAATAGTACTCTGAGCCCCCTGCAAAGGGAGTATAGCGCTGTATAGATCATCATCATATAGTAAAACGCCAAGTGTCCGTGTGTGTGTGTGTGTGTGTGTGTGTGTGTGTGTGTGTGTGTGTGTGTGTCTGTCTGTCTGTCTGAAACACAAAACGGGCCTTATAACTCCGCCGTTTTTCGACCGAATCGCTTCAAATTTGCTGTGAGCCCTAACGGGGCGATGGCAACGGCAACCGAGGCGGCCGTGTCATTTGCGCGGTTCGGCAAATGCGCGTTTCGTAATTAACTCCCAAAGTTATTGATGGCACCGATTCGCCTAGCAAAGTGAAAGTAGTTACCATAACAATACAGACCCAAGTTCATCCTCAAAAAAGGATGACCCAGACCTGCTTATTATGACAACCACCCACACAGTACACAACAACAGTGGTAGAGAGCTGCTCACAAACAAATCAACAAACATTCAAGAATGGCTTAGCCTTCTAGTCTTGAATAATGTTACACTTAAACAACACACAACACAGAACAAACTGGTATGCCTCAATGGAAGTTGAGTTAAGCAAATATGAAATAGTGAGGCCTCACTATTTCGTATTTTCTTATCGATAATTATCATAATTATTTCATATACATCTGTTGATTTGTTTGTGCGTCACCTTGTATTGTGCAGGCTGTCAGTACGGGGACAAGGTGCGTCACTGTAACGCCACGTACTGCGGACTAACTTTGTCAGGAACAGGCAAGACTCGCTTTGTCGTCATCTTCGTTTACATGTTTCATCAATAATATCAATAATAATAATAATAAATGTGTGTGTGTGTGTGTGTGTGTGTGTGTGTGTGTGTGTGTGTGTGTGTGTGTGTGTGTGTGTGTGTGTGTGTGTGTGTGTGTGTGTGTGTGTGTGTGTGTGTGTGTGTGTGTGTGTGTGTGTGTGTGTGTGTGTGTGTGTGTGTGTGTGTGTGTGTGTGTGTGTGTGTGTGTGTGAGAGAGAGAGAGAGAGAGAGAGAGAGAGAGAGAGAGAGAGAGAGAGAGAGAGAGAGAGAGAGAGAGAGAGAGAGAGTTGCTTTGTATAATTATGCGTTGTTGCTGGTTTGTGTCATTCTTAAATATTATTTTTGTTGTCTACCTGTTGATGAAGAATTGATTGTGAAGCGCTTTGGGCTCATTTGACGGAAAGCGCTATGTAAATATACTATTATTATTATTATTAATATACTAGACATAAAAACTTTATGTGTTATTTTATAATTCTCTAGTTTATTTAGGTAATACTATACGAGACATAAAACGTTATGTGTTATTTCATAATCTCCCTAGGTTATTTAGGCAATACTTATGTTTAGCTTTGATGTACATTTGTTTAATCAAACAACCTATTGTAATTGTTCAAAAGATTGTTGTTGCTGTTTTTTCTAAAGCATGCATCATGCCTTTCTCTTACAAACACCTTCAATTGTGTACAAGGACAGAATTTAATTATGTTTGTTTTGTTTAATTTAACGTCTTTTCACAGGAAGTGTTTTTAGACGACTACGGTATTAAAAATGATTGACATCGAAATGTCATACTATTATTATATATATATATATTAAAACATAATAAAAAACTTAATTAAGAACGCCAAAGAAAACTTACTCTGTTAAAAAAAGAGCTTACATAGCGCTCTTCAAAGGAAAAAAATCATCCTCAGAGCGCTTCAGAAATATTTTGAGACAAAAAAACAATCAATAAGAAAACATTATTACAAAACATTAAGAAGAAGCATAAAAAATAATAATTTAAAACATTTTATATTAAAAATCAAAATGTTAAAAAATTAAGACATGAAATAAAATTTAAAAAATTAAATGTCTTAGCAGTATGCCAATGGGACTGCGAAGTAAATAATGTTGATACATTAGACAAAAAAACCATTATTTGAAGTTATAATTTTTAAATCATATGTGGACAGATTTCAGGTAATTGGAAACTGGGTAGGTATTGCAGATAAGGGGACATTGAAACAGTATATGGAACGCTAAAAGTGTATCTCCACATATACATCTAGCAGTATCAACATGTTTACATTTTAAACAATTAAGTTTAAGGCCGTGTACACACATAAGCGGATATTCCATGTGGAAACCCGTGCGCAATCCTTAAATAAGTGAAACAAAGAAGGGAAAAGATTTGCGCGCGTGTCCGAATTTCCCCTATATGCGTAAACTTGTATCCTTCTTTCTTCCACTTAGTCGTACCCTTATATTTAATTCACTACTTGTGGCGGTGCCATAGCCGATGAGGTTTAACCGAGGCGTGGTCACCGCTACAGCTATCTGTATTAATAAATACAAATCGGGACTTTACTGGTTTCGTACTGCCTCCGGGCATTGCCTCCAGTATTGTTCCAACCATATTTGTATTTACAAATGTCCCATATGTGTCTAATTCAGACCAAGAGGACATAAAACTCCATTTTCTCTCTCTCTCTCTCTCTCTTTCTTCCACTTAGTTAGGGTTTTCCGTACGGAACTTCCGCGTCTAACTTTATAACATAAGCTAGAACGTTCTCTTGAAAAGGGTTCAAATGATGTGTCTGAAACATGCACCACTACAGAACAGCCGTCCATAACACTGGCAGATGTTCGTTCGTTATTACCTACGCAGATTTTCACAGTTGACACAGTTTCAGTTTCAAGTTTCAAGGTTTATTTCCGAAAGCCCCTTGGGGTTGCATGGAATAAAAAGAAAAACTGGAAGAAAATGAACGGAAAAGAAACAAAATTCAAACACAAGAAATGAAAATAAGACAAACCACAAATGACACAGAAAGGGTCCGGCATAAGCCTGTCTTGTTATGCCAGGCAATGCAGTGAATCACACCACAACATTACGTATAAATCAAACAATAATGCAGCACATCCTACACCAACATCACCAGTCACACAAACTACAATACACAACATTTCACAATACATCTCTATCGCACACTGTGCCATGTAATCTGTAGTGGACATTTTACACAGCATGTCACAACAGCAAGAAACCTCAATCAAAAACACAGCATAATATGACACAACACATCCCCATAGCACACACCAGCGATTCAAACAACAACTTGTCACAGAAATACTAAATGAACTGGAGCGTGAAAACGCTAAATCAACCAGCCGCGCGGTAGCATTTCTCGGGGTCCAGTGACCTTTGCAGGAACAAACAGACAAACACCCCCGAAACTAAAATCCGATCAAACGGTCTACACCTGGAACTTTACAGTACCCCTGCGCCAGCGAGGATCTCAACCGTAGCTCGCGCACTGTTTGACAGCTGGAGAAAAGCGGGTGCGCGGCAGCATGTTCGGCTCTGGTGACCTTGACCTTTGACCAATTACCTTCATTTTCGACCTTGGCCTGGATATCCTAACTACCTAGGTGCATGCTAAATGTACACCTCCTAGGCCCCTCCATTCAAACGTTATCGTGTTCACATAGTCAGATGGATAGATAGACAGCCAGGAACAAACGAAAAGCCATGAAAACATTAATCAGCGTCCGCTTCGCGGCTGGTCAACAATGTATTCTAACCTTCTGTTTCTGTTTGTTTCAATACAGGCGAGCTGTATGACGTGCAATGTTGCGGCACGTGCAGTTTCACCCCCACCCCCCCCCCCTCACCCCCGCCTCCACCACCTCCCCTGAACCCTACCGAGTGCCAGACGACGTGGAACTGTGCAGGTAAGGGGGTGGGGGGATGGGGGTTGGGGGACGGTGTGAAGATGAAAGGGGGGGGGGCAGACTTGGGAAACCTAGTTATCAATTTGGTCATACAAGGCTGCGGGATTTCTTCCTGCTCTTACCGACTTTAACTGGTGTACTTCTTCTTCTTCTTCTTCTTCTTCTTCTTCTTCTTCTTCTTCTTCTTCTTCTTCTTCTTCTTCTTCTTCTTCTTCTTCTTCTTCTTCTTCTTCTTCTTCTTCTTCTTCTTCTTCTTCTTCTTCTTCTTCTTCTTCTTCTTCTTCTTCTTCTTCTTCTTCTTCTTCTTCTTCTTCTTCTTCTTCTTCTTCTTCGTCTTGTTGTCGTCGTCGTTGTCGATCGCTCGGATAGTGTTCTGTCCTATGAGCGCAGATGCACCTCCTTGCTACCATTCTAACAGTTAGGGCGTGTGTACAAGTCATATTGGCCAAAGAAAAACACACCATGGTTCATTTCCCGTCCGCGATCCAACAATACAGTAAAAAGAAGTAAGCTGTGTATGTGCATGTGTAGCTATGTGTCTGAGAGTAAGAGAGAATCTGAGGGAGAGATACATAATTCAGGGATGGGAATTGTCCGTCAAACAGCAAATTTCTTCCGAAATAACATTGCTTTTCCGCCGAAAAAACACACAACGACAACTAAATGTAGCCATTCTAATGCTGTTTTAGGGCTTCAATTACCAAAACAGCTTCAACGTTACCCCACTAGGGGCATTCTGCGGCCCCCAGACCCCCGCTTTTCAGCTGCTTTTTTTTAACTTTTCAAATTCCCATGCCTGATGATTATGTAATCTGATTTTGTTAACATTATTTCTCCCTTATCTTGGTTGTCCATCCATGTGCATGCTTTCGTTGTTGTCGGATTGTGTCTTGTGCAAGACCCCCCAAACGATTTCCTTTGTTCTCTCATGCATTGGATGATGACAGAATCTTGAATCTGGAAGGGATATGCGGAAGGGTTGCCGCGTGTGTGTACACCCTCCTTCAAAACTCAAACTCTTTTATTTGTCGTAAAGCCATCAAAGGAATTATTGACACAGAAGTGGTAAGCACATAGGTGAAGACGGGGTAAAAAGCCCATGCCAATTATCTCATGAAATAAAGAAAATGTCAGTCAAATTTGCCCATGAGACGAATGCTAAGCATTAACACTCGATAATTGGCATGGGCTTCTTACCCGCCCATGGGCTTTTTACCCCGTCTTACCCTACCACGAAAGGAAATAAAACAAAAAGCATGATGTAAAGTTCGTGACGAAGTAAATGCAGCAAACACAGATAATAAGACTTTTTTGTTTTTACTCGCGTAATCATTTACTGCGGAAAACAAAGCATTCATGAATGTGCCTTGCTATTTCAGGTTGAAAGGAATTTGATTTTAGTATGAGACTTGGAGAATGAAAATCTGTTAACAATGAAGAATGCATCGGTCTGTTAACACAGTTAATACGAGCAAGCCGCAAATCGTTATTCAGTGTGCATTCATCTAGAAAATGAAGTCTTCATATCTTTACTTTAAGTTTGGAGAAGAGCTGGGTTTTCCTAGACAAAAGCAGTCTGGCCAACCTCTATAGGACAGCCTACTTCTCTTCTTCTTCTTCTGCGTTCCCAGGCCATATGGCCGTAATGGGTAAGGTACGTATGTGTTTGGTTTTCAGTTTTCACTGGTCTCCCCGCTGCGTACAGCCGACACATTCCGATTTCGGAGAAGTTCAAAGGAACAAATTATTTGGAAGATTGTTGTTGTTTATTTAAAGTCAGGAGACTGAGCCAATATATAAGAAAGATAGTATATGATAGAAAGCAAAGGAAAAAGGCAGAGTCAAACAGAGTGGCAGATTAGTGGAAGTTACAAGCACAGAACTTCCAGAAGGTGGGGGAACTATTGTTACGAAAGACCACCCCCGGTATTCCCACTGGGAGAGACTCGTGGAGGGGTCGGGGTCGTCCAGCTCCCCTTATAGAGACACGAGGCATCCACCCACTGCCCCGAAGTAACAACCAAATCCAATGCAACACAATGCGTCACAACACAGACCAACATCCACCCACTGCCTCGAAGTAACAACCAAATCCAGTGCAACACAATACGTCACAACACAGACCAGTGTTGCATCCAGCCCACTGCCCCGAAGTAACAACCAAATCCAATGCAACACAATACGTCACAACACAGACCAACATCCACCCACTGCCCCGAAGTAACAACCAAATCCAGTGCAACACAATACGTCACAACACAGACCAACATCCACCCACTGCCCCGAAGTAACAACCAAATCCAATGCAACACAATACGTCACAACACAGACCAACATCCGCCCCGAAGTAACAACCAATTCCAATACAACACAATACGTCACAACACAGACCAACATCCACCCACTGCCCCGAAGTAACAACCAATTCCAATACAACACAATACGTCACAACACAGACCAACATCCACCCACTGCCCCGAAGTAACAACCAAATCCAATACAACACAATACGTCACAACACAGACCAACATCCACCCCGAAGTAACAACCAATTCCAATACAACACAATACGTCACAACACAGACCAACATCCACCCACTGCCCCGAAGTAACAACCAATTCCAATACAACACAATACGTCACAACACAGACCAACATCCGCCCCGAAGTAACAACCAATTCCAATACAACACAATACGTCACAACACAGACCAACATCCACCCACTGCCCCGAAGTAACAACCAAATCCAATACAACACAATACGTCACAACACAGACCAACATCCACCCACTGCCCCGAAGTAACAACCAAATCCAATACAACACAATACGTCACAACACAGACCAACATCCACCCACTGCCCCGAAGTAACAACCAATTCCAATACAACACAATACGTCACAACACAGACCAACATCCACCCACTGCCCCGAAGTAACAACCAAATCCAATGCAACACAATACGTCACAACACAGACCAACATCCACCCACTGCCCCGAAGTAACAACCAAATCCAATGCAACACAATACGTCACAACACAGACCAATCCACCCCGAAGTCCACCCAACGAAGTAACAACCAAATCCAATGCAACACAATACGTCACAACACAGACCAACATCCACCCACTGCCCCGAAGTAACAACCAAATCCAATGCAACACAATACGTCACAACACAGACCAACATCCACCCACTGCCCCGAAGTAACAACCAAATCCAATACAACACAATACGTCACAACACAGACCAACATCCACCCACTGCCCCGAAGTAACAACCAAATCCAATGCAACACAATACGTCACAACACAGACCAACATCCACCCACTGCCCCGAAGTAACAACCAATTCCAATACAACACAACACGTCACAACACAGACCAACATCCACCCACTGCCCCGAAGTAACAACCAAATCCAATACAACACAATACGTCACAACACAGACCAACATCCACCCACTGCCCCGAAGTAACAACCAATTCCAATACAACACAATACGTCACAACACAGACCAACATCCACCCACTGCCCCGAAGTAACAACCAATTCCAATGCAACACAATACGTCACAACACAGACCAACATCCACCCCGAAGTAACAACCAAATCCAATGCAACACAATACGTCACAACACATCCACCCACGGCCCCAGGACATCCTACACGAGTTCTGCTATCAGCCCTGGCATCCTATCAAGCTCTAAGCGCTTTACAACAGGAATTTGTTCGGAAATGATTAAGGGGAGTGATTTCATGGTGTGCATGTGTTATCTTGCCTAATTCAAATAACAACGCTTAAGGCTCTTGGAAATGTCCATCTTAGTCAGACACACAGACAATAGGATGAAAGAGAGCGGGGAAAAGCCTACCTAAAAATATATTATTTTTTTTTTTATTTTTTTTTTTTAAAAAAAAAAAGGGGGGGTAGGAAAAAGGGGGAAAGGGGAGGGGGGGGGGGGGAGAAGAAATGGGTTAAAAATGAAGGCGGAAGTGGTGGTGGGTTGCATGATGTGTGAGCAAGATAGCGGAGAGCGGATGAATGATTGGGTGTGGTGTGAGAGTTACATATTTGTTAATGTAAATTTATGTTTCATACTTTTATTTTAAAGTTTTATTTTCCACGGTGGAAGACAAGTTTCCATGTGCGTTGTACAATGCCAATGGACAATAAAGAAACTTATGACTTATGACTTATGACTTAATTCAATCGGTCAAACAGGGGAAGTTACTCTGCCATCAGGTAGGCTAAATCCCCAGCCCTCGCTTCTTGTGCTTGAGGAGACACACAGCATGTAGAACGCAGTGCGTCATTCTGAAATTGATGTCATTTATATTTTGACGTCACAGTTGGCAAGTTCACTCACTTTGTAGCAACTGGTCACCCCTTCTTTTTTCTAAAAAAATGTTTGCATGTCGCTGACTCGCATCCTGCGGTTTCAAGCTTCGACGCCATTGTTCCCTTGTCGCTATGGTATTTTTCCGAGTAATGGAGGTAAACAACTCTAATTTTCACGAAGTGCTCTCCCCTAGGTGTTTTTTTCCGAAAATCGTCTCATGCTTTGTAGTTGTTGTTGTGTTTTTGTGCCACAAACCTATAACTCGCTTTGTCGGTCTGTCGGTCGGTCCAAAATTGTCGCACGCCACAAACGATTGCGAATCCGCGCTTGTTTCAGGGACACGGCCTTCGTGAATGGCACAGAGCCTTGTGGAGTGTTCCTGGACAGGACCGCTCTGGCCTACTGCTGCCAGGACAACGTGCAGGACTTCTGCTGCCAGTCCTGCAAGACACGCAGAAACGTCGACGATCCCGGTAAGCGAGTTTATCGGTGTTGTCATGATCGGTGCCTTTATCGTTGTTCTGTTTCCCTCTCCTCTGTTTCTTCTTGCTCTTTTTGTTGTTGTTGTTGTGGTTGTGAATGTATTGTTGTTGTTGTTGTTGTTGTGAATGTGTTGTTGTTGTTGTTGTTGTGAATGTGTTGCTGTTGTTGTTGTTGTTGTTGTTGTTGTGAATGTGTTGTTGTTGTTGTGTAATGTACATAGCTGTCTGTGTTGCCCTTTCCAATAATTATGTGTTTGCGTTTTCCTTTTTTGTTTTCTTTCTTTCACCACTCTCCCTAACCCACCCACCCAACATCACCACACACACACACACACACACACACACACACACACACACACACACACACCTTTTTGCCTGTTTATTGTCACGATTTCCATGGGGAGAGGGGGGACTTTCGGAATCAAAATTATAAAATGCTGAAAACTGATTTATTCCTTTTGTAATATTGAGCATTATTATTTCTGGCTTCACTGCAAACAGACTGCCCGTACGGAGATTGCGCCATCTGTACCGACCTGCTCAATCTCCCGGTGCCTTGCAACGACGAGCAACGGCCTCAGTGTTGCCACACGTGCAACCTGGTCGACCAACGCCTCTCTCCCTCCTCCTCCTCCTCCTCCTCCACCCAGACTGCCCCTGCCTCTGCCACATCCCCACTCTCCTCAACCCCTACCTCAACTGCTGAAACTGAAGAAGAAGAGGAATGTGAGGAAATACTGGGGGTGGTCACTTGCGCGGGGGTTACCTGGCGGATGGGTTGGGGTGTGGGGGTGGGGGTGGGGTTGTGGGGGTTGGGGGTGATGGGTTTGGAGGCCGGGAGGTGGTGGTAAGGGAGAGCGAGGGTTGGAGAAGCTTGTGTCGATGGTGGCTTTTTTTTATATTGATTAAACCAGGCGCGAAGCAAAAAACTGGTTAATATTTACAGGGCGCTGTG
>CM065701.1:3738255-3788255 GCA_017654935.2 Phymorhynchus buccinoides | reverse complement strand
AGGGGAAAGGGTGTAATATGCAATCAGGCTGACGCAAAAAGAAAAAATACAAACAGACGCAAACAGAAACACCCCCCATCCCAACCTAATTCCCCCACCCCCCCCCCCACCCCTACACACGTTTCCATGCCAATCATAAACTAATCCCCCGTTAAAAAAACCCGTTTCAACAATAAAGAATAATAAAACTGTCACGGCCGCTACTATTGCTCCAAAATCTCTCATTACCGAAATTCAGCCACACAAGCATTGCATACTAGTAGGTGAAGACGGGGTAAAAAGCCCATGGGCGGGTAAGAAGCCCATGCCAATTATCTCATGAAATGAAGCAAATTTCAGTCCCATTTTGCCCATGAGACGAGTGTTAATGTTTAGCATTCGTCTCATGGGCAAATTTGACTGACATTTTCTTTATTTCATGAGATAATTGGCATGGGCTTCTTACCCGCCCATGGGAGTTTTACCCCGTCTTACCCTATGAATAATTGATTCAATCAAGCAAAATCTTTGCTGAGGCACTTGCACTTTTTGGAAGTCTGCAGCTCGCAGGCACGCCGGATGCACCGATTCTTGTAAAACACGGACTGCTTCATCACTTGATCCAGAGACGCGCCTTCTGGAACTTGACCCAACGCCTCGACCATTCTCTGCAGCCCACGACGAGAATCCCACAGAATCATGAACGCTCTTCCACGCTCCGTGCAACCTTTGACTCTTTTCCTGCTACCCCCGCACACTGATCTGACCTTGACCTTTTGACACTGGAGAACGTCCTTGCCCGCCACGCTTCCGCTGTCGCCTAGCAACAGCGGGTGAGCGTCTCCGCTGCCAGCAGCGCCGTCGTTTCGTTGGTTGCCTAGCGACGCGAGAAGGCTGAAGAAGGAGATTTGAAGCTTCTTCAGGGAGGTGATGACGCGAGGGAGGGAGGCGGGGTGGTGGGGGTGGGGGTGGCTGGGAGGGTGGTGGGTGGAGGATGAGGCGGAGGGGGTGGTGATGTGTTTCTTGTCCCCCACCTCCTCCACCACTCTTACGGAGGCGTGGATCCAGTTGACCCAGTAGATGGCCTCCCCTAGCAACGGCCTCTGGAAACGAAGAAAGTGACGATGTTATGAAAAGAAAGAGAAGAGAAAGCAAGGTAAGAATGGCAGTCTTGCACTTTAGACACCTGGCTCTCCCTCCCCCATCTCAAGTTTTCGCATTGAATTTGTTTTATGTTATTCTTGTGTGTGTGTGTGTGTGTGTGTGTGTGTGTGTGTGTGTGTGTGTGTGTGCGTGCGTGTGTGTGTGTGTGTGTGCGTGCGTGCGTGCGTGCGTGCGTGTGCGTGTGCGTGTGCGTGTGTGTGTGTGTGCGTGTGCGTGCGTGGGTGCGTGCGTGCGCGCGCGCGCGTGCGTATGCGTGCACGCATGTATATGTATGTGTAAGACTGAGACAAACAGAGACTGAGAGATAGAGACAGAGAGAGAGAGACAAAGAGAGACAGGGACAGAGAAACAGAGAGAGTTGGTCCAGTGTTACATTAGTATTTCAATGTAGTTAATATTCTGATAGCTCTTCAACACGCAGCCTTATGTTTCCAACTGAAATGTGTTAGAGTGCGCGTATAAGGTCTGTGTACACATTAACACAATTCACAAGATATGTATATTTCCCCATGGCAACACAATGACATGTAAGTCATATTTATATAAAACAAATTAAGGTCTGTGTACACGTTAACAATATTCACGAGGTATTTCTATTTTCCCATGGCAACACAGTGATAGCCCACTCTTAATAATGACATACAGCTCACTGTGTTGCTATGGGTAAATATAAATATCTTGTAAATAGTGTTAACGTGTGCACAGACCTTAAAGAGTGGGCTATCACTGTGTTGCCATGGGGAAATATAAATATTTCGTGAACAATGTTAAGGTATCGGTACACGTTAACATTATTCACGGGATATGACTTACAACTCACTGTGTCGCCATGGGGAAATAGAAATTTCCCGTGAATAATGTCAACGTGTACTGGTACCTTTAACGTGTACAGAGATCTTTAGCTTTATAGCTTGTTGCGCTCATGAAATAATTTGCGTACACTGCAAAACGTTATGTCAATAAAATGTGTTTAACCCTTTCACCGCCAACGTCACATTTTTGCACCACAATGATTTAACACCCATGTCACTAAAAGGCATCAAATCAGGGTCTGTTATCCAAAGACCCTATTCTCTTAATTTTGGGAGGTAAGGATAGGCCTTACTTTATAAATGTCACAGAGGAATCCCCAATATTAGAGGCAGATTTTTGTCTCTACCTAGGTCAGTTTAATGGACATTTTGTGCTGAAAAAATGGCTGGCGGTGAAAGAGTTAAAACAAAGCATTGTTCTACCTGTGTGTCGAAGGCTATGCAAAGTGTGTGTTTAAAACAAAGCATTGTTCTATGTGTTTAAAACAAAGCATTGTTCTACCTGTGTGTCGAAGGCTATGCGTTTGTGTTTAAGTGTGTGTTTAAAACAAAGCATTGTTCTACCTGTGTGTCGAAGGCTATGCAAAGTGTGTGTTTAAAACAAAGCATTGTTCTACCTGTGTGTCGAAGGCTATGCGAAGTGTGTGTTTAAAACAAAGCATTGTTCTACCTGTGTGTCGAAGGCTATGCGAAGTGTGTGTTTAAAACAAAGCATTGTTCTACCTGTGTGCTGAAGGCTATGCAAAGTGTGTGTTTAAAACAAAGCATTGTTCTACCTGTGTGTCGAAGGCTATGCAAAGTGTGTGTTTAAAACAAAGCATTGTTCTACCTGTGTGTCGAAGGCTATGCAAAGTTTGTGTTTAAAACAAAGCATTGTTCTACCTGTGTGTCGAAGGCTATGCAAAGTTTGTGTTTAAAACAAAGCATTGTTCTACCTGTGTGTCGAAGGCTATGCAAAGTGTGTGTTTAAAACAAAGCATTGTTCTACCTGTGTGTCGAAGGCTATGCAAAGTTTGTGTTTAAAACAAAGCATTGTTCTACCTGTGTGTCGAAGGCTATGCAAAGTGTGTGTTTAAAACAAAGCATTGTTCTACCTGTGTGTCGAAGGCTATGCAAAGTGTGTGTTTAAAACAAAGCATTGTTCTACCTGTGTGTCGAAGGCTATGCAAAGTGTGTGTTTAAAACAAAGCATTGTTCTACCTGTGTGTCGAAGGCTATGCAAAGTTTGTGTTTAAAACAAAGCATTGTTCTACCTGTGTGTCGAAGGCTATGCAAAGTTTGTGTTTAAAACAAAGCATTGTTCTACCTGTGTGTCGAAGGCTATGCAAAGTTTGTGTTTAAAACAAAGCATTGTTCTACCTGTGTGTCGAAGGCTATGCAAAGTGTGTGTTTAAAACAAAGCATTGTTCTACCTGTGTGTCGAAGGCTATGCAAAGTGTGTGTTTAAAACAAAGCATTGTTCTACCTGTGTGTCGAAGGCTATGCAAAGTGTGTGTTTAAAACAAAGCATTGTTCTACCTGTGTGTCGAAGGCTATGCAAAGTTTGTGTTTAAAACAAAGCATTGTTCTACCTGTGTGTCGAAGGCTATGCAAAGTGTGTGTTTAAAACAAAGCATTGTTTTACCTGTGTGTCGAAGGCTATGCAAAGTGTGTGTTTAAAACAAAGCATTGTTCTACCTGTGTGTCGAAGGCTATGCAAAGTGTGTGTTTAAAACAAAGCATTGTTCTACCTGTGTGTCGAAGGCTATGCAAAGTTTGTGTTTAAAACAAAGCATTGTTCTACCTGTGTGTCGAAGGCTATGCAAAGTTTGTGTTTAAAACAAAGCATTGTTCTACCTGTGTGTCGAAGGCTATGCAAAGTGTGTGTTTAAAACAAAGCATTGTTCTACCTGTGTGTCGAAGGCTATGCAAAGTTTGTGTTTAAAACAAAGCATTGTCTCTACCTGTGTGTCGAAGGCTATGCAAAGTGTGTGTTTAAAACAAAGCATTGTTCTACCTGTGTGTCGAAGGCTATGCAAAGTGTGTGTTTAAAACAAAGCATTGTTCTACCTGTGTGTGAGGCTATGCAAAGTGTGTGTTTAAAACAAAGCATTGTTCTACCTGTGTGTCGAAGGCTATGCAAAGTGTGTGTTTAAAACAAAGCATTGTTCCTGTGTGTCGAAGGCTATGCTGTGTGTTTAAAACAAAGCATTGTTCTACCTGTGTGTCGAAGGCTATGCAAAGTTTGTGTTTAAAACAAAGCATTGTTCTACCTGTGTGTCGAAGGCTATGCAAAGTGTGTGTTTAAAACAAAGCATTGTTCTACCTGTGTGTCGAAGGCTATGCAAAGTGTGTGTTTAAAACAAAGCATTGTTCTACCTGTGTGTCGAAGGCTATGCAAAGTGTGTGTTTAAAACAAAGCATTGTTCTACCTGTGTGTCGAAGGCTATGCAAAGTGTGTGTTTAAAACAAAGCATTGTTCTACCTGTGTGCTGAAGGCTATGCGAAGTGTGTGTTTAAAACAAAGCATTGTTCTACCTGTGTGTCGAAGGCTATGCAAAGTGTGTGTTTAAAACAAAGCATTGTTCTACCTGTGTGTCGAAGGCTATGCAAAGTGTGTGTTTAAAACAAAGCATTGTTCTACCTGTGTGTTGCGAAGTGTGTGTTTAAAACAAAGCATTGTTTTACCTGTGTGTCGAAGGCTATGCAAAGTGTGTGTTTAAAACAAAGCATTGTTCTACCTGTGTGTCGAAGGCTATGCAAAGTTTGTGTTTAAAACAAAGCATTGTTTTACCTGTGTGTCGAAGGCTATGCAAAGTGTGTGTTTAAAACAAAGCATTGTTTTACCTGTGTGTCGCTATGCAAAGTGTGTGTTTAAAACAAAGCATTGCTACCTGTGTGTCGAAGGCTATGCAAAGTGTGTGTTTAAAACAAAGCATTGTTCTACCTGTGTGTCGAAGGCTATGCAAAGTGTGTGTTTAAAACAAAGCATTGTTCTACCTGTGTGTCGAAGGCTATGCAAAGTTTGTGTTTAAAACAAAGCATTGTTCTACCTGTGTGTCGAAGGCTATGCGAAGTGTGTGTTTAAAACAAAGCATTGTTCTACCTGTGTGTCGAAGGCTATGCAAAGTTTGTGTTTAAAACAAAGCATTGTTCTACCTACCTGTGTGTCGAAGGCTATGCAAAGTGTGTGTTTAAAACAAAGCATTCTTCTACCTGTTTGTCGAAGGCTATGCGAAGTTTGTTGGTCGGGTTCAGCTCTTTGATCCCTTCACCAGAATACAGCTCTGACATCTGTGGCACCGTCTGTTTGTCATCATTGTTCACCTGTGTGTCGAAGGCTCATCATCATCATCATCATCATCAAAGCAACAACAAGGCATGCAAAGTGTGTGTTTAAAACGACAACATCATCTTCATCAACAACAAAACAAAGCATTGTTCACCTGTGTGTCGAAGGCATCATCATCATGTTTATCAGCATTGTTCTACCTGTGTGCTGAAGGCTATGCAAAGTCATCATCATCATCATGTTCTACCTGTGTGCTGAAGGCTATGCAAAGTGTGTGTTTAAAATCATCATCATCATCATCATCATCATCATCAACATCAACAACAACGACAACATCATCTTCATCAACAACAACATCATCATCATCATTATCATCATCATCTATCTGTTACAGGTTATGCAAAGTGTGTGCTTTTAAAACAAAGCATTGTTCTACCTGTGTGCTGAAGGCTATGAAAAGTGTGTGTTTCATCACTCATCATCATCATCATCATCATCATCATCATCATCATCAACAACAACGACAACATCATCTTCATCATCATCAACATCATCATGCACATTCAAAGCACTTTCATCATCATCATCATCATCATCATCATCATCATCATCATCATCATCATCATCATTATCATCATCATCCACATCATCATCATCATCATCATCATCATCATCATCATCATCCTTAGTTTTGTTCTGACTCTGAGTCAATGAAAAGAAAAAAAGAAAGAAAGAAAAACGCGCACACACACACACATACTCACTCTCCTGCTATTTTGTCGTGTGAGAGAAAAGATTATTATTCTGACTGCATTTGCTAAATATGTGACGGACGCTTTCCACAACGTAGAAAGAGGGAAATAGAACGTTATATTTGTTAGTGTGACAATTATTTATGTTATGCAAAACGTTCATCTAATTGTAGTTGTTTAATGGATGCTAACATTTCTTATACGTTTTCTAGATATGTGTTGGTTCTGTTAGCTTATGTCAAATGTACTCTTTGTATTAACTTCATGATTTTGTGTTTCTTAATTTATAGTATTGCACACGTACATCCTTGGCTTAAGGGTTGTATAACTATTGCGATACAAGCACACACACACACACACACACACACACACACACACACACACACACACACACACACACACACACACACACACACACACACACACACACACACACACACACACACACACACACACACACACACACACACACTCAACACTACCTTATTGTTAGCAGAGCTCATTCCCCTCAGCAGTGTGTCCAGTTGCTTGATGAGGCTTTTGGTGCTGTTCAGAATGGTGTCCACTATGTGTCTTTGCTCCCCCTCTCTCTCCACCCCCCTCCTCCTTTCACCCTCCGGGTCTATCAGGCTTGGCAGCTGGCACACGCTCTGCAAACAACAGTTTGGATGGAAGGTAGAGTCCAGAAGAAAACCGTCTCAAAATGATCTAGAAAACAAACTGTCTCTATATGGTCTGGAAAACAAGTCCAGAAAAAAACCCTTCTAACCGTCTCAAAATGATATAGAAAACAAACCGTCTATAAATAGTCTAGAAAACGATTCCAGAGGGAACCCACCTCTATATGGTCTGGAAGACGATTCCAGAGGGAACCCACCTCTATATGGTCTGGAAGACGATTCCACAAGGAAACCGCCTCCATATGGTCTAGAAAACGATTCCAGAAGGAAACCGTCTCCATATGGTCTAGACAACGATTCCAGAAGGAAACCGTCTCTCTCTCTCTCTCTCTCTCTCTCTCTCTCTCTCTCTCTCTCTCTCTCTCTCTCTCTCTCTCTCTCTCTCTCTCTCTCTCTCTCTCTCTCTCTCTCTCTCTCTCTCTCTCTCTCTCTCTCTCTCTCTCTCTCTCTCTCTCTCTCTCTCTCTCTCTCTCTCTCTCTCTCTCTCTCTCTCTCTCTCTCTCTCTCTCTCTCTCTCTCTCTCAGTGTGAATGATAATGAGTTAGTGCATCAGAATCATAAGGCAAAACCGAAGAGAAAATTAAGGAAGCAATGGACATTTCTATGTAAACAATCGAACCAAAGAAGATAATAAAAGATAGAGAAACATAAAGGAAGAAAGAGAGACTGAACGAAAGAAAGGAAGCAAGAAAGAAGGAAAGAAATTAAGAAAGAAAGAAGGAAAGAAAGAAAGAAAGAAATTAAGAAAGAAAGAAGGAAAGAAAGAAAGAAAGAAAGAAAGAAAGAAAGAAAGAAAGAAGGAAAGAAAGGAAGCAAGAAAGAAAGAAGGAAAGAAAGAAGGAAAGAAAGATAGAAAGGGAAAAAGCAAGAAAGAAAGAAGAAAAAGAAGCAGCAAAGCATCCACCGAATTCGAACAACCTTACATTCGCATTCTTATAAAAAGTACAAAAACAGCAGAGTAAAGCAAAGGCACTCACAGAATTGGTATAGTTTGCACCGCAGGGGCACACAGTGAAACTGACGGCCCTGCCCTTCCTTCTCGCATCCTTCCTGTTAGTTCTGGATCTGTGCCTGTGCTGCCTCTTTCTGTTCTTCCCTTCACCCCGTTTGCTGGGAGCTCCCTCAGAGCTGTGAAGGAGGTTGACCACCAGCACTGCTACCAAGAGGCCTGTCAACAGTGTTGTTGTTGTTAGTAGTAGTAGTAGTAGTAGTAGTAGTAGTAGTAGTAGTAGTAGTAGTAGTAGTAGTAGTAGTAGTAGTAGTAGTAGTAGTAGTAGTAGTAGTAGTAGTAGTAGTAGTAGTAGTAGTAGTAGTAGTATTATCATCATCATCATCATCATCATCATCACCATCATCACCATCATCATCATCATCATCATCATCATCATCATCATCAGTAGTAGTAGTAGTAGTAGTAGTAGTAGTAGTAGTAGTAGTAGTAGTAGTAGTAGTAGTAGTAGTAGTAGTAGTAGTATCATCATCATCATCATCATCATCATCATCATCATCATCATCACCATCATCACCATCATCATCATCATCATCATCATCATTATCAGTAGTAGTAGTAGTAGTAGTAGTAGTAGTAGTAGTAGTAGTAGTAGTAGTAGTAGTAGTAGTAGTAGTAGTAGTAGTAGTAGTAGTAGTAGTAGTAGTAATAGTAGTAGTAGTAGTAAGTTTTTAAGTACCAATTTTTAGGGTTAATTAAAAGTAAGCCATTATGGTGTTGTTGTTGTAGTTCTTGATGACAATGACGATGAAGATGAAGATGATGATGATGATGATGTTATTGGTTGTGTGGATTTCTTTTAACAGCTGGGATGAAAACATAAGAAGAAATGACATTTTCGAAGTTGGCAACAGTACCAATTTACTGCCAAACTGCCTTACTGAGTTCTAATATATAAAGTTCTGTCAGTTTAAAACAACATAAATATTATGTTGCCGTTTTTAAGTCGTTAGACATGCTTATATGCTTCCAATAAAATATTGGTATTTCTGAATGTAATTCTGAAGAAATTCTGATAACCTTTAGAGCAGTCACGAGAAGAAGAAGAAGAAGAAGAAGAAGAAGAAGAAGAAGAAGAAGAAGAAGAAGAAGAAGAAGAAGAAGAAGAAGAAGAACAACAACAACAACAACAACAACGACGACAACGACGACAACAACAACAACGACAACAACAACAACAACAACAACGACAACGACAACAACGATAACACCAACAACAACGACAACGACAATGACAACAACAACAACAACGACAACGACAACAACAACAACAACAACAACGACAACGACAACAACGACAACAACAACAACAACAACAACGACAACAAACAACGACAACAACAACAACGACAACAACAACGACAACAACAACAACAACGACAACAACAACGACAACAACAACGACAACAACAGCAACAGCAGCAACAATAACAACAACAACAACAACAACAACGACAACGACGACAACAACAACAACGACGACAACAGCAACAGCAGCAACAGAAATTCTGATAACCTTTAGAGCAGTCACGAGAAGAAGAAGAAGAAGAAGAAGAAGAAGAAGAAGAAGAAGAAGAAGAAGAAGAAGAAGAAGAAGAAGAAGAACAACAACAACAACAACAACAACAACAACAACAACGACGACAACGACGACAACAACAACAACAACAACAACAACAACAACAACAACGACAACGACAACAACGATAACACCAACAACAACGACAACGACAATGACAACAACAACGACAACGACAACGACAACGACAACGACAACGACAACAACAACAACAACGACAACAACAACGACAACAACGACAACAACAACAACGACAACGACAACGACGACAACAACAACGACAACAACAACAACAACGACAACAACAACGACAACAACAACGACAACAACAGCAACAACAGCAGCAACAACAACAACAACAACAACAACAACGACAACGACGACAACAACAACAACGACGACAACAGCAACAGCAGCAACAATAACAACAACGACAACGACAACAACAACAACAACAACGACAACAACAACAACGACGACAACAGCAACAGCAGCAACAATAACAACAACAACAATTTAAAGCCTTAAGACAAGTACAAAGAGACTTACCAGTCAAATATCTTCGAAAGTTCATAGCTAAAGATGTAAACAGGCCTACTTCAATCAGGCAAAACTCGTCGTCTTATATTCAACACAAAAGTGTCTGATAATCAGCTCAAATGCGTCTGGAGATTATATGGAATGGATGCAAAGGCATGCTAGCATTGTGCTTATATACTCTACCTTCGTGCTTGATACTTGAAGGGGATCTATTTCAATCAAGATCTTTCCATTTCGGGTATCGGTCAAGCGCCATCCCCTTTTGGTAAAAGTCTTGACCAGTTTAGGTGTGACTTCATTGATGTTTCGGGTACGTGTCGGCCTTTTTTACCCGAGCAGTATTATTGTATTTGTTCTGTTTCTCAACTGCGTGGGTATGCGGAAGCTAAAGCGTGTGCACGTATGAATACGTGTACGGGCATAGCTTATATATAAATTAGACGCCACCCCACCCCACCCCCAAACACACACACACACACACACACACACACACACACACACACACACACACACACACACACACACACACACAGACACACACAGACACACACAGACACACACACACACACACAGACACACACACACACACACACACACACACACACACACACACACACACACACACACACACACACACACACACACACACACACACACACACACACACACACACACACACACACACACACACACACACACACACACACACACACGCACGCACGCACGCACGCACACACGCACGCACTTTCATTTACAATCCAAAATCAATATTCCCCATGAGGGATATTCACACTGCCATTTCCACTTTCGAATTAACCGCCAGGACAAGTTTCAGTTTTAACGGTAGACTAGGGCTGCAACGAGTCACATGCAAACTCTTGGCATGTAAAAAAAATTCGATATAATTACTTTGATTATGTTGGTTAATTAAACCAGAGCAGTTGTGTCGTTTGTATGTGTTTGTCTGTTATCGTTCTTGTTCGCTAGCCAATCTCTTGCGTTTTGTAACGATACAACAATATATTGGTTGACTCTCTGTGACAATGAAGGCAATTGTACACTCTGTAACACTATATAGCACTGCGTAAATTACTCTGCAATACACAATGCTTCTTCTTTTTCTTCTTCTTCTTCTTCGTTCGCTCAGACAGCTTCCTGTCGTATGAGCGCAGTTGCGTCATGCTGCCGTTTTGCGCCTAACTAAGAAATAGTTTAGGTCCAGCAAGTCCGACTTCGGCTGGAGCAAAATCTTTGTAAGAATGCATAGACAAAAGGCAGGAGAATGAATGGACCAGTGAGATAGAAAGATAGCAGATGACAGTAAGCAAAGGGAAAAGGCAGAGTCAAAGAGAGTGATGGATGAGAGGAAGTTACAAGCACAGCACTTCAAAACGGTGGGGGAACTATTTGTACGAAAGACCCACGGTATCCCCACGGGGGGGGGGGGGGGGGGGGGGGGGGGGGGGGGGGGGGGGGGGGGGGGGGGGGGGGGGGGGGAAATACACACAATACAATACGGTACAATACCATAGAATGTAATTAAAAGCGATGTATTGCAACATGATACAATACATGTTTTATGTTATTGTTTTTTAGGCAAAAGGTGGGTTTTGTCATTTTACATTTGTTAATTTTCTTCTTTGGCTGCTTTATTTTGTTTCATGTTGTTGTTTGTTGGTGTTGTCTCACCCTGGCTTAAAGACTCCAGGGATCATCCCAACAGTCGAAGCACTTGAACACTTGAACACTATGGTACAAATGCACCAGCTAGGGCTGAGAACATTACGTGTGTGACCTTAATTGATTACCCCGCCACGTGGGCAGCCACTCTCCGACTTCGGAGGAGGCATTTTGCTTTATTTTCTGTGTCATCTGTCCTCTGTTTGCAAGTGTACAGTTGTTTTTGTTTGTTTATTTATTTATTTATATTTTTTGGTAAATGATATTTGATATGGAACTAAATGTTTTATCTTTTTATCTTTCATCATTAGTAACAACCCATTCTATGTCTGCAATCATAAAGTGCTCAAAGTTTGCATTAACACTGAGGAAAAGCAATACAGCGCTTCGTAAATAATATAGGGGTACCATTATTTTTTTTTCCTGTGTTCAATTCCCAATGGCTTGCTAAATAAATACATGATCTAGAAATATATTCTTAATTCATTTACTTTTTGCATACTCGTTTTGTTTCCTTTGCACGTAACATATACAGTATTCTTTGTGCATTTAAAAAAATCTAATTAAAAATAATAAGATCACAATTTGACAAGTCTTTTCATACATTTGAAGCGCAATGATATCGCTACTACCCTGTTGATTTTTTTTTTAAATGTGACGTTGAGTCTATTTTTAGACTATATGGCTCGTGCGACCCCCGCACACAAAACCGTCGTTTAGGGGATTCCCCTACTATCGTTACTCAAGCAGCTGAGACGAGACGTACAATGCGTGCGTTATATTTCCGGGTTATGCTAGGACCGGCATTTAATTAATAGCTATTAATTAGCGTCTCCTGGTTGAACGGAGCAACTTGTTATCACAGTTGTAAGACATGAGTTGTGCGCTAAATTAGAACACAAAGAAAAACAGGTTTTAAAATAAATGTGACAAAGCAGGTTAGTGTTAGACAAAAGAATCTTGGCTCTGCAAACACGTGGCATACACAGACTACCAGGATTACATGTTTACTTCATAGAATGCCATGACCATCGTCTTAGTGCCAAGTCCTGTATTTTAAAAAAACTTACATAAATTAGTCACTAGAGTATTGTTGCCTAATAGTCTTGGCATTAAAAACAAAGACAATTATTTGTTAAGAGCTTTCATTTGCAATACCTTGCACCAACCCAAATTAATTGAAAATTCAATAGGTTCAAATTGAGAACATCCATTGATAAAGAACCGGTTTCGACACCAGTGTGCGCTGTATCAGTGTTTTCTGGTTTGGGGGTTTATTTTCTTCGAGGGCATGGCGTAAAAAGAACTTATGCTTATCTTTCAACTCTCGATAAACATACGTATTGGTATTAGTATTCTTTCACAAAACAAATACGTTAATTTAGTCCCATGTCCCTTACAAGGCATTTGACAGCTACTTTCCTAAATCCCCAGCAATTAAGTCAATGATGGTATTGCTGGCAATGTATTGAAACTAACCTACACATGAGTACTGAGCAGGCCAACAAAACACCCACCGATCGTGAATATAAACACCTTTAACTGACGATTAGAATACCCCCACCCCCACGCCACTCCACACACACATACACACACACACACGCACGCACATGCACACACACACACACACACACACACACACACACACACACACACACACACACACACACACACACACACACACACACATAGATATATGTATATATATACACACACATGCACACACACACACACACACACACAAGAACGCACGCACAAATATACACACAAGCACACTCGAGCGCACGCACACACACACATACACACAGACACAAACACACATACACACACACACACAAGAAGTAATTTTTTAATGCACCTCAATATCTTTTAAATAAACTTCAGAGTACTGACTGCAAAGCTTACAAAATTGCTCTGGGAGTTCCCACACATACATCTAACTTAGGGACATATAGCGAAGTGGGAGTTTTACCTCTCACAGAACTCCGTAAAGCTTCTGCTTCAAAATTTGTTTTGAAAAGTTTTTCTCAAAACAATTTTTGCTCAGAAGAGGTATGTTTAAATTCTGAAAAGGATTTTGGAAAACGTGCACAGAATATTCTATCCACAAAATCTATTTATTCGTTTTCCTCCGATCTTCTAAGCGATACAAAACTAAATAAAAGTAACATCACTAAAAAACCCACATTTTCTCCCATTCCAAAATGGGAGCAATCGAAAGCTGTCTTTGATATTGATTACTCTCATTTATCTAAAAAGGGTTCTCCCAATATTTTGAGAACGTCTGTGTACACGCACTTAGAACATACGTACAATCAATATTTAAAAATATTCACAGATGGTTCAGTGTTAGAAGATAATAACTCGGGAGCAGCTTTCATTATTCCTAGCTTAAAAGTAGAAAAGTTGTTCTATCTTGGTAAAAATTTGTCTATATATAGCGCTGAATTATTTGCTATGACTTATGTCCTTGGATTTCCTTTTAAGTTTTCCTATAAATAACAGACACATCTTAATATGTGTTGATTCTAAAGCAGCAATGTATGCTATTATGTCTCCCAATTCATGTATCCGACTTGACATGATAATTGAAATTAAACATATAATACACATTCTTTCCTTGAAAGGCATCACCATTACTTTTTGTTGGGTGCCTTCTCATTGCGGAATATCAGGAAATGAACGGGTAGACCAAGCTGCAAACAATGCAGCTCAAAATAGTGACGACGCAGTATCAATTAATGTTCCTTTAGATCTGACAGAATGTTTCTCAATTATAAACAAAACTTCTCATGAAAATGTCAAAACTGAATTGATGAACTCAGACGTTCAATATTATAATAACTGTATTAAATCTAATGTTAGAGACAATGAGATAATATTACACAAACGTGTTACTTTCTCGTCCAGGGAGATTGAAAGTCTAATCCATAGACTTCGTTTGAATTCATTTAAAACAAAATACTGTATTAATGTTAAATGCATGTGTGGTGAATCCTTGAGTGTCAGTCATTTACTGATTCAGTGTCCATTAGCAAGAGAACTTTTCAAGAATTCGGGTATTGATGGTTTTATTGATGGATCGACGCCATTGTCTCTACCCAGTATTCTAAACAATTATTCTGTTCTTGATTCAGTTTGTAAATGTTTATTAAGTAGTTCACTTAGTATGTATCTTTAACATTGTTCATTTATCGGTTATATTCTTTAAATGTAATTTTTTTTTTTTTTTTTTTGGGGGGGGGGGGGGGGGGGGGGGGGTATGATTAGGTCTGCATCACTATCCTATCACTTACTCTAATGCTTACACACATTTACACACACCCACTCACACACTCCAACACACACACTCACACCAACATCAATCTACAATATATATTCTGAATCACTTTTAGTGGAAGGACGTTAAACTGAAGAACACACACACACACACACACACACACACACACACACACACACACACACACACAACACACACACACACACACACACAACACACACAGGACGTTACACACTGAACACACACACACACACACACACACACACACACACACACACACACACACACACACACACACACACACACACACACACACACACACACACACACACACACACACACACACACACACACACACACACACACACACACACACACACACACACACACACACACACACACACACACACACACACACACACACACACACACACACACACACACACACACACACACACACACACACACACACACACACACACACACACACACACACACACACACACACACACACACACACACACACACACACACACCACACACACACACACACACACACACACACACACACACACACACACACACACACACACACACACACACACACACACACACACACACACACACACACACACACACACACACACACACACACACACACACACACACACACACACACACACACACACACACACACACACACACACACACACACACACACACACACACACACACACACACACACACACACACACACACACACACACACACACACACACACACACACACACACACACACACACACACACACACACACACACACACACACACACACACACACACACACACACACACACACACACACACACACACACACACACACACACACACACACACACACACACACACACACACACACACACACACACACACACACACACACACACACACACACACACACACACACACACACACACACACACACACACACACACACACACACACACACACACACACACACACACACACACACACACACACACACACACACACACACACACACACACACACACACACACACACACACACACACACACACACACACACACACACACACACACACACACACACACACACACACACACACACACACACACACACACACACACACACACACACACACACACACACACACACACACACACACACACACACACACACACACACACACACACACACACACACACACACACACACACACACACACACACACACACACACACACACACACACACACACACACACACACACACACACACACACACACACACACACACACACACACACACACACACACACACACACACACACACACACACACACACACACACACACACACACACACACACACAAGCTAATTATAAGTTTCTTGGTTTCGTGTTGGTCGTGACTGCGATAATAAAAGATTGCACTACACGGTCTTTACCACTAAAATCTACCACACACAATCACAGCACAATCCCACCAAGGCAAACCTATTATAAAAAAAAGTCCCCATCATTTGTGCTCAGGTATGGAGGTTGAAGATGTCAAAATAAATAGAAGTAGAAAGGAGACTTTTATCCAAATCCAAAATATTTCCAGTTATGTGTAACGAAGTACTAGACTATAGTGGAACCTCCCTTATAAGACCTTCACAAATCATCCAAAATGAGGTCTTATAAGGGAGAGGTCAACTAAGGGAGGTAAATGTAACACTTACTTACCGTCCATCAGGGTCATCTGACCGATTAGACGCCAATCTCATCACCACCATCAATACTTACACAGAAGGGCAATGTCTCAGAGAAGTGGGTCTTATGTGGGAGGGAGTCTAATAATGGGAGGTTTTATAAGGGAGGTCCCACTGCATTAACATCAAATAAAACTTAATTAAATGGGTTTTTTTTCATATTGACGAACATCATAATTAAGAACAAAGGAGTGAAAAGTTATTTTTTGCCTCCTACGAAGTCGGAGTGTGGCTGCTCACGTGGCGGGGTAATTAAAAACGGTCACACACATAATGTTATCATCCCTAAGCTGGTGCATGTGTACCCTAGTGTTCGGGTGCTTCGGCTGTTGGGATGATCCCTGGAGTCTTTAAGCCAGGGGCAGGACAACAACAACGACAACAACAACATGTGTCACCATTACTAAGAGCACTCTCTATATTAATTTTCTCCGGAACCAAATAAGAGAAAACAAGAAACATCCGAAGGTGTCAATGGGTCCCGGAGACCCACTGCCCTACCAACACAAGAGCAACATGCGCTCTATCCCTTTAAATAATATGATTAAATCCAAACTGGCAGGTACATTGATTTTCTTTACTGATTGAAAGGCTAACTTTCACCACCTACTATGCACATTTTCCACTGTGATCACCCAACCCAAACCCTGGTGAGTTTCCCAATTCTACCATTGTCGTCCCTATACACATTTATTTATGCACTTCTTCTTTGATCGCTCAGACAGTTTCCTGTCAATTGTGAGCGCAGATGCGTCATGCCGCCGTCATGCGCCTAACTGAGAAACAGTTAAGCCCAGCATGTCCGTCTTCGGCTGGAGAAAAGCTTTATAAGAATTGCTTGAGACAAAGGCAGGAGAATGGACCAAAAAGGCATAAACATAGTAGATGACAGCTAAGCGAAAGGAAAAGGCAGAGTCAAAGAGAGTGACAGATTAGAGGAAGCTATAAGCACAGAACTGCCAAAAAGTGAAAATCTGTTTAACACCCTCCGGTCTGGAACAGACAAATATGGGACATTAGTAGATATAAAGATGGTGGGAACGATCCTGGAGGCAATGCCCGGAGGCAGAGCAACGGGAAGGTCCTGAATTTTTAACAATACAGATAATGCAATTAGTGAATAAAACCGAACTGCCAGAAGGTGTGGGAACTATTTGTAAGAAAGACTCCCCGGTATCCCCATGGGGGGAATGTATACATTTATTGATTAATTTGTTTATTTACTTTCTTGAGGTGGGGGGGGGGGGTGTTGTTGTTGCTGTTTTGTTTTATTTTTGTTGTTCTTCTTTTTCCATTGCAATGGGCTTGTTCACGGACCAGTTGTTAAGTTCAGTAAATCGGTTTACTTAATTTAGGAAGTAACAACGTTTAGTTTCCCACTTAAGCTTTAGTAGAACTTCATAAAATTAAGGGCTGAAGAAAATGTATACATATACTTGTGGCGGTACCATAGCCGATGAGGTTTAGCCGAGGCGTGGTTACTGCTACTGTATTGTTTTAAAAAATCGGGACGTTACTGGTGTTGCACTGCCTCTGGGCATTGCCTCCAGTATTATTCCCACCATCTTTGTATTTACAAATGTCCCATATGTGTCTATGACCGAGAGGACGTAAAACACAAATTTTCATTCATTCATTCAGAAGACAAATGTGAAAACGCAAAAGCAGGTATAGGTAAAACGTGAGTAGAGCGAAGCCATCCAAAACAGTTACATCCCTTTTCCCGTTGTATTATACATGCGGCTGAAATGTAAGAAACGACAAGATTGACCGAGTGTCGGGCTGCTCTATCTATAACTATAGTCCTTTTCCCGTTGTATTATACATGCGGCTGAAATGTAAGAAACGACAAGCGGGAAGATTGACTGAGTGTCGGGCTGCTCTATCTATAACTATAGTCACAAATGAGGCGCACCACACAAAAAAAAGAAGGGTGTTTTAATTAATGTTACTGAAACTGAAAAGAAACGCGTGTGTAGTATCCGAATTAAACGCACGTATATTTACATCCTGTTTCAATATGGTGACAGAGGCGAATTAATGGGAGGTAGGGGTGACTTCACACACACACACACACACATGGGGGGGGGGGGGGGGGGGGGGGGGGGGGGGAAGGAGGGGTCAGAAATTCCGAAATATAAAAATAGTAAGAAAATAATAATAATAATAATAATAATAATCAACAACTAAAATAAATAAATCCAAAACGAGTGGTAAATAGGCCCCACGTGTTTCATGTAGTTCCGTGCCAGAGTGTTAGTCGATTTTCCCACGAGAGGACTTCAATGCTTCTTTTACATTCAAATTATTATCTGATTCTGCGGAGCGGGGGGGGGGGGGGGGTGGGACGGGGGTTTGGGGGTACTTCACACACACACACACACACACACACACACATACACACACACACACACACACACACACACACACACACACACACACACACACACACACACACACACACACACACACACACACACACTTAACTATGTTTCAATAAATTGCTTGATATTGCAGTCTTGGTTTGTTTAGTTGATTGTGGGGGGTTTCTGAACGGGGTGCATCTCTCTCTCTCTCTCTCTCTCTCTCTCTCTCTCTCTCTCTCTCTCTCTCTCTCTCTCTCTCTCTCTCTCTCTCTCTCTCTCTCTCACTCTCTTATGTATATCTGTTTCTAATACTAATACTATAAACTGTTTCTAATACTAATACTATAAACTAAGAGAGAGAGAGAGAGAGAGAGAGAGAGAGAGAGAGAGAGAGAGAGAGAGAGAGAGAGAGAGAGAGAGAGAGAGAGAGAGAGAGAGAGAGAGAGAGATGTCGTACGTAATCCAGATTCAAGGGAAACTATTCCGCATTTGAAAGTGAAATGAAACATCATGATTAACTCCCTTATTTTGTCACAAAACACAAGATCAAAATAAGTAAGCAGAATATTATAAGTAAACTTTCTTTACTTAAATTGAGGATTGGATTAACGCACGGGATTCCGTGTATGTGTACACATTCCTCTAGTCATCAACATCATCCATATTCATGATCATCATTTTACAATATTTATGAAGGCTTGTCATGTGTATTATCCATGATCATGATCTTACAATATTTCTAAAGGCTTGTCATGTGAATCATCCATATTCATGATCATTGATTTTGCGATATTTATGAAGGTTTGTCATGTGTACCATCGATGTTCATGATCATCAGTAAGTGGGATGGTGCTGATAGGAAAAAGAACGTTGGCCCGCAGATTTGAGACGGATGGAGGGAAGAGAGAGGAGACGAGTATAATTATGAAGACGAGCGTAGCTGGCGTATTGGGACATAGACATGAAGAAAGTCAGAGAGATATGAGTGAGCCTGATCATTCAGTGACTTGAAGACAAGGAGGTGAATCTTGTAGTCAATACGCGATTGAACTGAGAGCCAATGAAGGGAACGAAGAACCGGAGTGATATGATCTGATCTAAGGGAGCGAGAAATGAGACGAGCAGCATTATTCTGGACCCATTAGAGCTTAGAGTTAAGAGTCGATGGACACACACACACACACACACACACACACTCGCACCCCACCCCCGCACGCACACGCACACGCACACGCACACGCACGCACGCGCGCGCACACGCACACGCGCACGCACGCACACGCACACACACACACACACACACACACACACACACACACACACACACACACACACACACACACACGGAGACACAGACACACACACACACACACACACACACACACACACACACACACACACACGCGCACGCGCGCGCGCGCGCGCGCGCGCGCGCGCGCGCGCACACATACGCGCACACTCACACACAATGTGTGGAACTTAGTTAATGTTAAGGCAGGGAAACAGGACAAGGACGAACTCAAAAATATTGCTGGAAGAGGTGAGTTTTAATAGCGGTTTTGAAAGATTAGAAAGATTTAGCAGAACGAAGTTCACAGGGTAGGGAGTTCCAGATAGAAGGGGCACTGAAAAAATGAACGTTCACCATATGTCTTAGTGTTTATACGAGGAATAGAAAGGATAAGTTTGTCAGAAGAGAAACGGAGAGACCAGAAGGGTGAGCACAGACTGGTGAACGAGATCAGAGAGGTAGACAGGACCAGATTAATGGACAGCATTGAAACAGGCAAGCAATTTTATACTTTATTATTGCCTCGACTGGAAGCCAGTGTAAGGTATTGAGGTGCGGTTTGATGTGGTCTGTACGAGGGACTTTAAGGATTAACCGAACTGCATTGCTTTGCACTTTCTGAAGTTTGTTGAGGAGGGTTTGCGTACAGCCTACAAGTAAGGAATTGCAATAATCGATGCGAGACAGTACAAAAGCTGACACTAGAGTCTTGGTGGCTTCAACTGTGAGGTAGTGACGAATGGCACTAATACGACGGAGTTCAAAGTTCACATTACGAATCAGAGTCATGACATGAACGACCATAGTTAGTTGACAGTCGAGGGTTACACCAAGGTTCTTAGCTGATTGACAGAAAGGGACAGTAGCATCGCCAATGACAAGAGAGTCAGGAAACTGAACACAGGTGGAAGTAGAAGAATAATTGGCAATATATCAAATGACCGTCAATTTTGTGTGAGTAGTATAGAACTAGGGAGTACAACAAGTATTGCCTTATATATTAGTGCATTCTAAAGGCAGGCAATTGGAGATGGTGTAAGGAACGAAAAAAGACCGTTTTTTGCAGGTGGCAGGAAGAACAGATGCCATGGTCCAATTTATCGTCTGTTCGCCACACAGCGAGGTGTTAAGCTCACCCGGCTCAGTTTGCGATATCTTATACTGTACATGTATGTAGTGAGTGGTGTGTATGTGTGTGTGTGTGCGTGCGTGTGTGTGTGTGTGTGTGTGTGTGTGTGTGAGAGAGAGAGAGAGAGAATGAGAGAGAGAGGGGGGGGCAGAGAGAGAGAGGAGAGAGAGAGAGAGAGAGAGAGGAGAGAGAGAGAGAGAGAGAGAGAGAGAGAGAGAGAGAGAGAGAGAGAGAGAGAGAGAGAGAGAGAGAGAGAGAGAGAGAGAGAGAGAGAGAGAGAGAGAGCACTGAACACCGTACACTGATAGGCCATAAGCCCGTTACTAAGGGGAGGAACATTGCGAAAACCACATAAGAAAAACGAATAATTATATGCCATAATTCTAACCAATTACATATCAATATTTTAATTGCAGATTATCGAAAATATGTTTCCACATTTGTACAGGTATATATATAGCTAGATGTTTTTCAGGACAGAGAGAGAGTGAGAGAGAGAGAGAGAGAGAGAGAGAGAGAGAGAGAGAGAGAGAGAGAGAGAGAGAGAGAGAGAGAGAGAGAGAGTGAGAGAGAGAGAGAGAGAGAGACAGAGAGAGACAGAGAGACAAAGAGAGAGAGAGACAGAGACAGAGACAGACAGAGAGACTCAGGCAGATGGACAGACAGCTGCATTGAGACACAAACGACATGAAGGGGAAGAAAGAAAGAAAGAAGAAAAAGAAGGAGAAAGAAGAGAGAGAGAGAGAGAGAGAGAGAGAGAGAGAGAGAGAGAGAGAGAGAGAGAGAGAGAGAGAGAGAGAGAGAGAGAGAGAGAGAGAGAGAGAGAGAGACAGAGACAGACAGAGAGATACAGGCGGATGGACAGACAGAGGCAGAGACGCAAACGACATGAAGGGGGGTGGGGTGGAGGAGATGATACAGTGTACTAGGGATAGAGGGACAGGCAGAATGACGAAACGGGGTAGGGGAGAGAGAGAAATGATTTGACAACACAAATGGTAGGAGAGGACAGAGGGAGACTGACAGAGAGACAGACAGACAGACAGACAGAAAGGCGGAAACACACGCGCGCACGCGCACGCACGCACACGCGCACACACACACACACACACACACACACACACACAGACACACGCACACACTCACTCATTCACATACACACACACGCACGTACGCACATACACTCACACTCACTCATTCACACCCACACCCACACCCACACATACATGCATACACACACGCACACACACGCACGTACGCACACGCGCACGCACGCACACGCACACGCACACGCACACACACACGCAAACACACCAGGGGCGGACCAGATGATTGGTAAGTGGGGGGGGGGGGAGGTCGGACGTTGGCTAAAGGATCTGCATAGCCAGCCGGCTAGCCCAGGAATCCTTCCACCAGGATTTTCCACCACCATTGGAAGCTCCTTTCACGGCCTACCTTGCCTTCTTAAGCCTAAAATCGAGTCATTTTCGTACTAAGGTAAAGATGCGCCCCCCCCCCCCTCCTCCATTTCTCGGTTGTTTCCACTTTTTCAGTCTTGCCTTTCTTACTGCAGATTGAGTACTTCATCCTCTATCGTTTGCTATATTTAACACTAATTTTCATCCATTTACATAATTAAACACATGCATTCAATAATAGTAGAAGATAAAGGCAAGACGGAAAAAACGCAATGAACCAGGACTGTGACAAATGCTCCGCGGCTGTTGTGTGTACTGCACTACAAGGGGGGGGGGGGGGGGGGCCTATTAGATAATGGCCTTTATCATGACTGCGATTAATTATTCAACAAAGATAATTAGCTGAAAAGGTTCATAAAATACAGCAATGTTTGGTAAGAAAGGCAAGTGTGAAAATGCGGAGAGAGCCGAGAAATGCAGGTGGGCGGGGCACATCTTGACCTTTACCTTGTTTTGGTTGGGGCCGGGGGGGGGGGCGGAAACACTGTAACCCCCACCCACCCCGATCCGCCCCTGCACACACACACACACACACACACACACACACACACACACACACACACACACACACACACACACACACACACACACACACACACACACACACACACACACACACACACACACACACACACACACACACACACACTCAGATAATATACACGCAAAATCAACAATCTACAGCTGCTTCTCAATCAAAAAGCAGTTAGTCCAACGGTCGTTCACCCATACTCTAAAAAGCAGTGAAGTGAATCGTATACGGGACTGTCACTACACCGTAGACAACTTGGTCAGTAGGCTGGATCTCTCATCCCTGGATTGGTTTAGTTTGCGTGAAGTCATAAAACTGGGGTCGTTTACCTGGGAACAATTTTTAGCACATTAGGTTGAGTGTAGAGTGGCACAGTGGTAGCGCGTTCGCTTCGTGTCAAGTAAACCCGAGTTCGAACCTGGGTACAGGGGATTTTTCCTCTCACTTTGAACTAGGCCTTGCGGTCTGAACGTGGAGTCTTTCGGATGAGACGATATACCGAGGTCCCGTGTGCTCATGCACTTAGCACACGATAAACCCAGTGGCAACGAAAAAGTTGTCATTTGGTCAAATTTTACCCCCCTCCCTTCCTTCCTCATCAGTCACACAAAAATCGCATGCAAACATTTTTTTTTTAAATTGGGTGGCGCGCCTCTGGCTGCGACGCGCTCTCCAGGTGGGGGCAACCCGAATTTCACAGAGACGCCTCTGTGACTATAATGTACATAACCTACCTAACCTAACCTTATAAGCCTATTCTTGTTGTCTTACAGTGTTCCTACAAAATGTCAGCGAAATGGAGAGAAAGAATTTGTAAGATCTTAAACATTAACCCTTTCACCGCCAATGTCACATTTATGCTCCACAATGGTTTAACACCCATGTCATTAAAAGGCATCAAATCAGGGCCTGTTATCCGAATACTTTTTTGTCTTAAGTTTGGGGGGTAAGGATGGGCCTAATGTTATACATGTCTGAGAGTAATGCCCAATATTGCAGGTGGGTTTTGTTCTCTCCCCAGTTAAGTTTAATGGTACTTTCTGGCTGAAAAATGGCTGGCGGCGAGAGGGTTAACACCATCTCAAATCTGAAGTTTCTCTTCAAGTTTGGGTGTTGTAAAGGGAGGCTATTCAGATCACTGATATATGTTTCCCTCCCTTTGTTCGTTTGAAATTAACGATCTTACGGCCGCTTTGCACGGACTCACGTAGCACGGACGTATAAATCAAAATCTCACATACGAGATCATGTTTCTAGTATCCACGCGCATATAATAATATATGTAATATGCTTGTACATTGACAGACAACAGAAGCCAGAAAGCCTACACTCTAGTGTACCCGCATGCATACAAGCAACTGACATGCATGAAAAGCACAGGGATAACATGCGCGCGTGCACGCATATTTACACGCGCGGGCGTAAACTCTCTCTCTCTCTCTCTCTCTCTCTCTCTCTCTCTCTCTCTCTCTCTCTCTCTCTCTCTCTCTCCTCTCTCTCTCTCTCTCTCTCTCTCTCTCTCTCTCTCTCTCTCTCTCTCTCTCTCTCTCTCTCTCTCTCCAAATACCGTTATAAAATAAAGGTTCATTATCATTCTTATCATTCTCTCTCTCTCTCTCTCTCTCTCTCTCTCTCTCTCTCTCTCTCTCTCTCTCTCTCTCTCTCTCCCTCTCCCTCTCTCTCTCTCTTTCTCTCCAAATACCGTTGTAAAATAAAGGTTCATTATCATTATCTCATTCTCTCTCTCTCTCTCTCTCTCTCTCTCTCTCTCTCTCTCTCTCTCTCTCTCTCTCTCTCTCTCTCTCTCTCTCTCTCTCTTGTCTCTCTCTCTCTCTCTCTCTCTCTCTCTCTCTCTCTCTCTCTCCAAATACCGTTGTAAAATAAAGGTTCATTATCATTATTATCATTCTCTCTCTCTCTCTCTCTCTCTCTCTCTCTCTCTCTCTCTCTCTCTCTCTCTCTCTCTCTCTCTCTCTCTCTCTCTCTCTCTCTCTCTCTCTCTCTCTCTCTCTCTCTCTCTCTCTCTCTCTCTCTCTCTCTCTCTCTCTCCAAATACCGTTATAAAATAAAGGTTCATTATCATTATTATCATTCTCTCTCTCTCTCTCTCTCTCTCTCTCTCTCTCTCTCTCTCTCTCTCTCTCTCTCTCTCTCTCTCTCTCTCTCTCTCTCTCTCTCTCTCTCTCTCTCTCTCTCTCTCTCTCTCTCTCTCTCTCTCCTCTCTCTCTCTCTCTCTCTCCAAAATACCGTTGTAAAATAAAGGTTCATTATCATTCTTATCATTCTCTCTCTCTCTCTCTCTCTCTCTCTCTCTCTCTCTCTCTCTCTCTCTCTCTCTCTCTCTCTCTCTCTCTCTCTCTCTCTCTCTCTCTCTCTCTCTCTCTCTCTCTCTCTCTCTCTCTCTCTCCAAATACCGTTGTAAAATAAAGGTTCATTATCATTATTATCATTCTCTCTCTCTCTCTCTCTCTCTCTCTCTCTCTCTCTCTCTCTCTCTCTCTCTCTCTCTCTCTCTCTCTCTCTCTCTCTCTCTTTCCAAATACCGTTGTAAAAATAAAGGTTCATTATCATTATTATCATTCTCTCTCTCTCTCTCTCTCTCTCTCTCTCTCTCTCTCTCTCTCTCTCTCTCTCTCTCTCTCTCTCTCTCTCTCTCTCTCTCTCTCTCTCCAAATACCGTTGTAAAATAAAGGTTCATTATCATTATTATCATTCTCTCTCTCTCTCTCTCTCTCTCTCTCTCTCTCTCTCTCTCTCTCTCTCTCTCTCTCTCTCTCTCTCTCTCTCTCTCTCTCTCTCTCTCTCTCTCTCTCTCTCTCTCTCCTCTCTCTCTCTCTCTCTCTCTCTCTCTCTCTCTCTCTCTCTCTCTCTCTCTCTCTCTCTCTCTCTCTCTCTCTCTCTCTCTCCAAATACCGTTGTAAAATAAAGGTTCATTATCATTATTATCATCATTCTCTCTCTCTCTCTCTCTCTCTCTCTCTCTCTCTCTCTCTCTCTCTCTCTCTCTCTCTCTCTCTCTCTCTCTCTCTCTCTCTCCAAATACCGTTGTAAAATAAAGGTTCATTATCATTATTATCATTCTCTCTCTCTCTCTCTCTCTCTCTCTCTCTCTCTCTCTCTCTCTCTCTCTCTCTCTCTCTCTCTCTCTCTCTCTCTCTCTCTCTCTCTCTCTCTCTCTCTCTCTCTCTCTCTCTTTGGAATGCTTGTGTGTATGACATTAAATTTCACTATCTTATGTTTGTTAACTGTATCATCTTCATTTACGAAATGTTCGTCTGCTTCAACATGCGTGTGCCTATAACAATAGGTTTGATTTTATTATGTATTATGTATGACTGTGTTTTGTATGCGCTTTATATTGCTTTGTTTGTTCTTTTTTATTATTTGTATTTTAAGAGAGCTGGATGTATAAAAAAAAAGCATGTAAGCTTACTATTTCCTTCTACAGGATTACTATAATTTCAAGTGCCCCAAATGGCCCTTTGGCCCAGAAGGCGTTAAATCTCTATTTTTCTCTTTCTCTACTATTTGCTTATTCTATTACCCTGTATAAATAAAATCAATTCAATTCATTCTATTCAATTCTCTCTCTTGTCCTCTCTCTCTCTCTCTCTCTCTCTCTCTCTCTCTCTCTCTCTCTCTCTCTCTCTCTCTCTCTCTCTCTCTCTCTCTCTCTCTCTCTCTCTCTCTCTCTGTGAGAGACTGACTGACTGACAAAAAGACCACACACACACACACAAAAAACATTTCCCACTAGTACTCAGGCTTTCAGGAAAGCATGTCGTTAAACATTAAACCTTGGGACAGGACAAAGCTCATAGAAGACACGGTGAACACTATCGATTAGGAACAACGATTGTGCAAGGAACAACGTAGGCCTCTTAAAGGTGCACCCTGACGGAAGAGTTTTTGCCAGAAACACGTCGCGATCACCAGAAAGACAGCCTTTTCAAGGATCGGAACACTCGCTGTGCTCTGGTTCCCTAGAAATCAAACCGTCAAAACGGCGATTCCTCCTTGGCGGAGATACCGGAGAGAGACGCCATTTTGGATGGGGTGGGTGGAGGTCACTCATTGTGGTTGAAACTTTTTATTTTTTGTAGTGCAGTAGAAAAAAAAGAGCTATTTTCTTTGCTGTGAGCGAAGCTCCTTTAGGTAAACTGTATAAATTTAAAACAATAAATAAATAAAAAGGCTTCTATTGTGAAAATTTCATGCAAGCGATTTGGTCTAAACGCATGCGACCATTAAAAAAGAGAAGGCACATGGCTTCTATTTCAATAAAAAATAAATTGACTTCCAGCACCTCCGCCAAGGAGGAATCGCTTATTTGACGGTTTGATTTCTGGGAAACCAGAGCAAAGGGAGTGTTGCAATCTTTGTAAAGGGTGATTTCCTGGTGATCTCGACGTGTTTCTTGCAAACAAAACTCATCCGTCAGGGTGCCCCTTTAACAGAAGACCAGATTCGACCAGCCATGACATGACACACCACAAGACAAAACCAGTCTTTATGTCATAGAGTTCTGGAAATGTGTGTTATTATTGTTCAGAACAAAATATGCAAAATAACACAATAATGCATAATGCAATAATGCATAAGAACAAAATGAATATGCATAATGCAAGAATGCATAAGAACAAAATTAATATGCATAATAAGAACAAAATATACTAAAATAATGGGTGCACGGACAAAAGTCCACCGGACATAAGCCCACCGGACAAAAGACCACCGGACATAAGTCCACCGGACAAAAGACGACCGGACAAAAGTCCACCGGACATAAGCCCACCACTTGATCTGGGAAAACATACAAAAGCCCACTCAAGCGGTGATATGATACATATTTCTGTTTTTCCGTCTCTCTCCAGACACTGTCTCTGTCTCTGCGAGTTTCTGTCTCTCTCTCTCTCCTTCTGTCTCTCTGTGCCTGCCTTTCTCTCCAGCGTCTCTCTCTGTGCGAGTCTCTCTCTCTCTCTTCGAATATAAGTCAACCAGACTTTTTCTCTGTCTCTGTCTCTCTCTTGCTTTCTGTGTTTCTGTTTCTCTCCAGATATTGCCTCTGTCTCTTTGCGAGTCTCTGGTTCTGTCTCTGTCTCTCTCGTTCCTTCTGCTGTCTAGCTCTGTCTCTGTCTGTCTCACTCTCTCTCCTGGGTGATCTCCCTTGTTGAATGGTAGGAAGATTATTTTGCTCCGCAATATTGTGAAGTTATCAAGCACCATGACCACTGTTGGCCTACCAACAGTACTGGAAGTGACTTTGGGTGCTCTGCTGCAGAATAGTCACCCCACCTCCTAGAAGGTGTGTGGAGAAGGCACTACGAGCACTGTCATAGTGATTCGTTTCAAGAATGACCCAGAAACTGACAACAACATGGCGTGTCAACAAGCCAACGCAGGCCAGCACTATCGCAAGAAAGCTCCATCGCAATTAAGGAGAGACAGAAAGCGAGCAGAGGACAGAATCAGGGCTGCTAGAAAGACGCAAGAAGATCAAAAGGCAAGTGAAAATGTCGATGTCAATGAACAATCTGTATTTATGCCTACCCCTCCGACACTGCAAAAAGTGTCCAACTTCAACACTGAGCCGCCATATAACGACACACCGCTGAGAGCAAACGCACGTGAATTTCGCCTGGGCACGCAATCTGAAATCGACTTGTCGGACACAGAAATGTGTATAGATCAGTGCACTGCAACTGGCGTAGCTGATGTAGGCCTTTTGGGAAAACAACACACAACAGAAGTCCGTACGGCTGGCTACAGTGTAGACATCATCAAAGACTATGTCGGTCAGTTGACTGACAAATCACTGCAAAGAAAACTGAGAAACGCTTCAAGAAACCTGTAGTTCCGTCACGTGTTTGCCTCAGAGGACAGTCCTAACACACTTCTCTGTGAAAGTGACGATTTGTTGTGTGCAGTTTAGCTGGACCAGTGCCGACGCCACCCCCTCTAATGTCTTCTGGTTCGCCAAGAGGGACACCGGAACAGCCTACCTTTCTCTGTCCTCTTTTAAGTCTCAGCTGAAAACTCACCTCTTCTCTCTGTCTTACTCTTTGCACCGAGCCCTGTGTGGTCCTCAGCTAACTGCAACCGTGGTCTGGGTGTGTCTTACTCCTAACTTCTGTTTGGTCTCATGGGTGTGTCTTACTCCTAACTGCACCGAGCCCTGTTTGGTCCTGGTACCGTGGTCATGGGTGTGTCTTACTCCTAACTGCACCGAGCCCTGTGTGGTCCTGGTACCGTGGTCGTGGGTGTGTCTTACTCCTAACTGCACCGAGCCCTGTGTGGTCCTGGTACCGTGGTCGTGGGTGTGTCTTACTCCTAACTGCACCGAGCCATGTGTGGTCCTGGTACCGTGGTCATGGGTGCGTCTTGGGCGGTTGATGCGGGTGGTGTGGTGTGGATTGGACTAGGCTGGCAGAACGACTGGCAGTTTGGTCTGGTTTGCATTTTGCTACCCGCGTTGGCTGACTGGGTCGCACTCATGATGTCATTGAATAACAGACCCTGATTTCAAGGGTTTTAATGACATGGGTGCTAAATCATTGTGGTGCAAAAATGCGACATTGGCGGTGAAAGGGTTAAAATTGACAGAGAGAAGTCGGAAGTCGGGGAGAGAGAGAGAGAGAGAGAGAGAGAGAGAAGAGAGAGAGAGAGAGAGAGAGAGAGAGAGAGAGAGAGAGAGAGAGAGAGACGGGCGAAACGAACGAAATTTTGTTTAATCACAGAGAGAGACAGAGACAGACACAGAGAGTGAGAAAGAGAGAGAGAGACAGAGTCAAAAACAGAGACAATGAGACTCAGAGAGACATAAAGAGACAGAGAGAGATAGTGATCTGTTATAATTATATACTACATATATAGCCTGGGGCATTTTAAAATTGACAGGGACTTTTTTCCGACTTTAAAACAGTTTCCTACATGATCGTGACTTGTCCCCCATACCATCGACCTCCCAAAGTTTGATGTAGACCTGATTATCATTCAAGTTAACTGGAAACTCTTATTGCCGACTCTAAGCGCTTTACAATCACTGGTTCCCACAATAGGCTGCTTTTGTCTAACAGAGGCTTCATTTTTGTTAACTGTCAGATGCTGATTTTGTTTTCTTGCCAAAGAAGATTTCGACGATTTATTTTTCATCAAATATCAGGATATAAAACAAAGAATATGACATGCAACTACATTTAAGTTTTCTTTGGGTTTTTATTTTGCTTTCAATGTTTAATACCAGAACCTCTAGTGACAAACATACTGAAACCAGGAAGTTACTGCTACACATGCGTAACATTTCGTAAAGCTTTTTTTCTAATTCTTCTTGTTCTGCGGTACCCAGGCCTTATGGCCACAGTGGAAAAAGGTACGCGTGTGTCCGGTTTTCATTTTTCATTGGTCTCCTCCCTGCATTCAGCCGACACATTCCGATTTCGGAGGAGTTCAAAGCAGAAAATTATCCGGGAAATTAAAAACAATAGGTAGGAGATTGAACCAATAAGTCAGAAAAATAGTAGATGATACAACAAAGGACTGGTAAAGACAGAATCAAAGAGAGTGACAGATTAGAGGAAGTTGCTAGCACATAATTTCCAGAACTTGGGAGAACTATTTGTACTGAAAGACACCCCCCACCCCCCCTTCCCGCCCCCCTCTTGGTATCCCCACGGAGAGACTTGAAGAAGGCGGGGTCGTCCAGCTCCCCGTATGGAGACACGAGGCATCCACCCACTGCCCCAGATAAGAAAAGCCTTTTGAAGACAGAACGTTTGCTACCATCCACCACCACCATCCGCCACCACCATCCACCACCACCACCACCCTCCCCTTGCTTCACAACCCACCCACCCACCCCTTTCTTCTATCACTTGTTTCTCACTTTCTCTCCCCCACCCCTCTCTATCTTTGCTTTTCATTCTCCTTCACGCCTGACAGGAGGCACAGCCTCTCAACACACATGCATTGTATTCCGTTGACATAGTTGTTATATGTACACAGCAATATCCTTGCATAGTCATTCTGTCTCCCTGTCTCTGCCTCTGTCTCTGTCATTGTCTGTCTGTCTCTCTCTCTCTCTCTCTCTCTCTCTCTCTCTCTCTGTCTCTCTCTCTCTCTCTCTCTCTCTCTCTCTCTCTCTCTCTCTCTCTCTCTCTCTCTCTCTCTCTCTCTCTCTCTCTCTCTCTCTCTCTCTCTCTCTCTCTCTCTCGCACTCTTTGTGAAGAGATATGTGGGTCTTGCCTGTTTGATACACTGAAAGGCAAATAAGAGCCCCTTGAGATGATTAGCCTCAGCAGGGTTTCAAACTCAAGTGGCCCAGTGAGTTGTGTCGGTGTTGGTGTATACAATATACTTTTTATATAAATGATTCACTATTATTATTATTATTATTATTATTATTATTGTAGTGGTAGTAGTAGTAGTAGTAGTAGTAGTAGTGGTAGTAGTAGTAGTAGTAGTAGTAGTAGTAATAGTAGTGGTAGTAGTAGTAGTAGTAGTAGTAGTAGTAGTGGTAGTACTAGTAGTAGTCTATCACGCAAGCTTCAGTCAAACAGAACACAGGTTCGCAGCTTAAGGAGCCGATCAACACATACAACTGCTGTCTTACGGCTATCTAACTGCGATATTTTGTGAGGCATGATTCTGATTGTTAAACAAAATGCCTACTGTCTAAATGAAGCTGATGAAATCTTATTCGTTTCGTTCACTGTAATTGTTTGTAGATCCTTACAGGCGAATCTTATGACATGACTATATTTCTGTATCAGACAGTTTTTGATTCGTACTCTTACATAATACATATGTATTGTTACTAATTCGGGACTTTCCTGGTGTTGCACTGCCTCCGGACATTGCCTCCATGATCCTTGCTAAAATGTTTTTCAGTGATCAGTGTTCCCACCATCTTTATATCTACTAATGTCCCGTATGTGTCTGTTTCAGACCAGAGGACGTTAATCAGATTTTCATGATCAGATTCGTGTGTTCCGGGGCATAGTCTGAATGAAACTGGTAGGATTTCATCAGATTCACGTAGTGTCATTTCATCACAATCATGCCTCACAAATGTCCTCACAGTTGCATGGTCGTACGACTGAAATTGGATGCTTGCCTGTGTCCCCTTTAGCTCAGTACAGCTAGTAAATTCTTCTTCTTCTTCTTCTTCGATCGCTCAGACAGTTTCCTGCCAATTCTGAGCGCAGATGCGTCATGCTGCCGTTATGCGCCTAACTAAAAATATAGTTAGGCCCAGGAAGTCCGACTTCGGCTGGAGGAAATGTTTTTGAAAGTGTGTTGTGAAAAAAGGCAGGAGAATGGACCGGAAAGTCAGAAAGATAGTAGATGACATTATGTAAAGGGAAAGGCAGAGCCAAAGAGAGTGACAGATTACAGGAAGATACAAGCACATGACTTCCAGAAGGTGGGGGAACTATTTATACAAAGGACCCCCCGGTATCCCCACGGGGGGAACAGCTAGTATAATAGTAGTAATAGGGGTTTGGAGGGGAAAATCCCCAACTGAACGCTGAAAGGGATTTAACAAAAGCCTTCCCTCAAAGATACGTCAACTTTCACCTGCCACCCCCATTCCCCCCCCAAGCCCCCCCCCCCCCCCTCAATCCTACCACCATCCTATTACGCATTTTGCCCCTCCCCCAAATACTGCCTTACCTATTGTGTTCGAAGCGCGAGGTCACGTGACCAAGTGCACCCGACCTTGTCCATTTTTAGGCCAGCCAGCTCTGTAAAAAATAAAAAGGAGTGGTTTGCAATCGAAACGAGGGTATTTGTGTCTGTCGGTGTTTCTGTCTGTCGGTCAGTCTGTCTTGTCTGTATGATTGGCCGTGCCGTGGGGTGTGTGTGTGTGTGTGTGTGTGTGTGTGTGTGTGTGTGTGTGTGTGTGTGTGTGTGTGTGTGTGTGTGTGTGTGTGTGTGTGTGTGTGTGTGTGTGTGTGTGTGTGTGTTTGTTTGTGGGGGTGTGCGTGTGCGTGCTTGTGCGTGCTTGTGCGTGCTATTTATGTCAAATGTGTGTATTGTTTTTTTCTTGCTCATCCATGCATAGCGTATTGTGTGTGTGTGTGTGTGTGTGTGTGTGTGTGTGTGTGTGTGTGTGTGTGTGTGTGTGTGTGTTCGTTCTTTAGTTTAACGTCTGTTCACCCGCAAGTGATATTAGACCCCAAAAAAGAAAGAAAAAAAGAGAAAAAAAAGAAAGAAGTGTGTGTGTGAAATGAATGAAGCCTACAGCAGATAGCTATTGAAGTGAGAGTGTGTGTGAGTGCGTGAATGGTAGTATTATTTATGTGCTTTCCCTACACATCTATTCATACAAATCTAACTGAGTGCATATACAAATTACATTAACAGATATTTAAGATGGGAGGGAAGGGAGAACATACAGTAACATTTCAAACTGACTTATGTAACATGAAGAGTTAAACAAGTGTGTCTTAATTTCTAAATGGCTAACAACAAAAATATAATAACACAATTTAAACCAACAATTAATTAGTAACTCCAAAAAAATGCCAACAGGACTTATGTGCAGGATTTCTGAAAAACGTTTATGGAGATTAAAGTTGTTTCAGATTTGTTCAATGGTTAAAGGATGGTTCAGCAATTCACCATCAGTTTTGTTGATTTGTTCTTTAATTCTAGGACAATATAGGAGCAAATGATTTATAGATATTTGATTTCCACATATACACTTAACGTCTTTAGAAATTTTTGTTTTAAAAGCATTTAAACGAAGTTTAAACATCAACGATACGATTTGTCTTAAACTTGTATCTTTGAGTTGTTTAAAAAAATTAATTAAGTAGGAATTCATTGTACTTCAGCCTTTTATACAATAGCGTGAATATTGACTGTCTGAAGTCATTAACATGCTGTCAAAATTTTCTTTGGATACTTTTTCAATATGTTTATAATATTCATGCAGATCTAAATTCACATTAAGATGAATCGTTCCCTCGGAATTACGCGCTGCACTTCTAGCTGCTCGATCAACCAATTCATTTGAGTATATTCCACAATGGGAGGGAACCCAATAAAAAGTTACACTAATGTCTTTACTCGATAATTGATTAATTAAATGTTTGATCTCTAATATCATTTCAAGGCGGATGTTAACATTTTGACCTTTAATAGCTTGTAATGCTGATTTCGAATCTACACAAAGTAATATTTTACAAGCATTTATAGGTAATTCTGCAGTATATTGTAATGCCATTAAAATAGCTAACAATTCTGCAGTAAAAATGGAATAATATTTACCTATATAATATCGTTTCTCTATTTTTAACGAGGGTATTACAAATGCTGCTCCTGTATTCCCATTTTGAAGAACAGACCCATCTGTGTATATTTTAATACATCCACTATAACAACTTTCCATATGTAAATTAACTAAGTTTTTTAATATGTTTGGAGACTGACTTTTGTTAATATCTGTATGATCAATATCAAAAGCAGGTTTAATTTGTTCCCAAGGCGGTACTGGCGAAAACGATGCCTTAGCTGCAATTTCTTTATTTGTTAATTCTTTACAATTAATAAAATCGGAGACAAAGGAATTAATTGGTTGCAAAGATTGAATTGTTTCAGCTCTTTTAACAAAATCATGTTCAGTATCTAACTTAACTTCTTCTTTACAAAATGTGTCATATACTATTGATTTTAATACCAATTTTGCATCAGAAATCTTTCTATATTTATCGAGAGGTAGAATACCTGCTTCTTTATATGATCCTAGATTATAAGCATGAGTTGGTATCCCAAGTGCCAGTTTAAAAGCTTTACAATCGATGCATTGTAGTTTGCTTAACAAATATTTTGGAGCACAAAAGAAAATTTCCTGAGCATAAATTAATCGAGATCGTACAAGAGAATTAGCAAGACATATAAGCGCTTTTGTATCTTGTCCCCAACGCTGTTTACTTATAATTTTGAGAAAATATAAAGCCTTTCTTGCTTTATTTAATATGTAATCTATATGTTGATTCCAAGTAAGTTTTGATGAAAGGAAAACACCCAGAAACTTCACACTCTGCGTATAATTGATTACTGTGCCATTGATGGTAAAAACTGGAAGTTTTTCTGGGTTGCATCCCGAATTAAAAAGTACTATATGTGTTTTGTCTAAACCATTTTCTTTTATAAATGTATTTATTTTATCTAATTCACGTTGATATAATTTTTTGGTATAGTTCAAGGATCTAAGTGGAGTTTTACGCTTCATTGTTACCTTCATCCACATGCAGATATCGTCTGCGTACTGAGCTAAGACTGTCTTTAGATAGATTATTTGGTAGATCTGCTATCAATATATTAAACAAGATAAGTGAAATAACTGAACCTTGTGGAAGACACATCTGAAGTTCTCTGGGATTTGAATATGTACTTCCAACTCTTACTTGTATAAATCTATCTGATAAGAAATTTTCTATATAGTTATACATATTACCTGTAACATTGTGATTTTGAAGTTTTTGTAATAGTCGATAGTGCCATACTTGGTCGTAAGCTTTTTTCACATAAAAAAAAGTTGCAAGAATATTTTTGCGCCTTGCAAACTGTTGCTTATTTTGTGTCGTGAGTTTTACTAGGTGTTCTGTAGTAGACCGGCCTTTTTGGAAACCTGCTTGATTATTAGGTATAATGCTTTGTTTTTCACAGACATGAATTAATCTATTTAATACGATTTTTTCATAAGTTTGCATACATGAGACGTCAACGAGATGGGTCTGTAGCTGTTTCTATCAGACCTAGGCTTGCCTTGCTTATGTATAGGAATAACAATTGAATGTTTCTAGATAAGGGGCATTTCTCCATCAGCCCAACATTTCTGGAAAATTACATGTAAAAAACTGATGACATTATGTGGTAAATGCCTTAACATTTCATACGATATCCTATCTAATCCAACAGATGTTTTGTTTTTACTAAGATGTAGAATACATTCTTTAACTTCATCTACAGTAATATCGGCATTCACATAACTTTTTATTGTGGGCTTGTTATTATCTTCATCTGTTGTGGTCTTATTTTTCTCTTCATTTTCTCTATATTGTCTATTTTCAGCAGATAATCCAGTAGTTCTACTGTAATTTGCAAACATATCAACAAACGCTTCTGCTTTTTCTTGATTAGAAGGTAGGTCTGAATTTTCAAGCTTTATTGGACACTGCGGTAAATGTATTCCATTCTTCATGGTTTTCATTTTCCCCCATACCTGTTGCATATCTTTATAGCCATAAACTTCATTAGTACAAAAAGATGACCAGTACTGTCTCTTTGCTTATGCATTAACCCTGTTTGCTCTATTTTTTGCCCTTTTTGACTCTACATGATTTGGGAGAGAGTGTTCTTTTATGTAAACTTCAAATTTTGTCTATTTTTCTGCTCTAGCGTTTCCACAGTCTTCACTCCACCAGATATTACCAGAATGTTTATGAGACTTCTTTGACTTACTCATAGAGATGGACTCATTAGCAGCGCCAAGAACTGCATTAGAAAATTTAGAGTACAACTCATGAACGTCTTTATCATTTGTGTCACCAAAGTGAAGTGTTGATAGTTGTTGTGAAAACTTATCCCAATCAGCAAGTTTGTAATTATATTTGGGGATTTTTTCCTCTGTTGTATCTGTGGATCCCCTATTAATAAACTCAAAACTGGTAATAACTGGAATGTGGTCACTATTTAGGCTATGCTTTAAAGTAGCCCATTCACAAATTGGAGCTAGATTGGGAGATACAAGAGTCAGGTCAATAGCGGTTGCCCTGTGATTAGGATTATCGGGAATACGTGTTACTCGACCGTCGTTCAGAAGATATAAGTATGAATCAACAATATTTTCAATAAAGCGATTGCTTGTAATGTTTTCACAGTTCTTCTCCCAGAACGGGGCGTGTGCATTAAAATCTCCTGTTATGAATACTTTTTTTACCTTTATCTGCTTGAAATGTACGGATCCATTCAGTGTTATTATCATCTGGTCCCTTTGGTAAGTAAACAGAAATGACAGTTAATAAGATGTTATCAATGTGAACTGTCACAGCACAGGAATGTACATTAGGTAAATCTGATGGAACAGGGCTAGGGCACAGAGTGTAATTTACCCCTGTATACACGTAAATGGCTGTATTAATTTTCCCGTTAGTGTCTTCCTTTTGAATGATAGGAGGGAACTAATAATTATCTAACTTAGGAAGCTTTTCTTTCTTAACATTCAGTGACTGGAGACTTAAAACATGATACTTTTCATCAGCAAGATGTTGCACTAAATGGTCTTAGTTTGTGGTGATTGATCGACAATTCCATTCAAAAACACGAAAGTTGTTACCCAAGTTGTGTGTGTGTGTGTGTGTGTGTGTGTGTGTGTGTGTGTGTGTGTGTGTGTGTGTGTGTGTGTGTGTGTGTGTGTGTGTGTGTGTGTGTGTATGCGTGTGTGTGTGTGTGTGTGTGTGTGTGTGTGTGTGTGTGTGTGTGTGTGTGTGTGCGTGCGTGCGTGTGCGTGCGTGCGTGTGCGTGTGTGTGTGTGCTATTTATGTCAAATGTGTGTGCGTCAAATGTGTGTGTGTGTGTGCTGTTTATGTCAAATATATATATATATATATATATATATATATATATATATATATATATATATATATATATATATGTATGTGTGTGTGTGTGTGTGTGTGTGTGTGTGTGTGTGTGTGTGTGTGTGTGTGTGTGTGCTATTTATGTCAAATGTGTGTATTGGTGTTTCTGCTGATCCATGCATAGAGTATTGTGTGTGTGTGTGTGTGTCTGTGTGTGTGTGTGTGTGTGTGTGTGTGTGTGTGTGTGTGCGTGTGTGCGTGCGTGTGTGTGTGTGTGTGTGTGTGCGTGTGTGTGCGTGCGTGCGTGCTTGCGCGCAATGTGTGTATGTTTGCGTTCATGCGTGCTTGTGATTGCCGCGTGATGCTTATGCGCGCGCGTGTGTGTGTGTTGTTGTGTGTGCGTGCGTGCGTGCGTGTGCGTGTGTGTGTGTGTGCGTGTGCGACTGGGTGATCATAGTTCTTTTCCCATCCGTAGCCAACTATCAACTGTAGAGTCGTTTATACGTTCGCCATCTTCTTTCCTTTTCTTCACTCCTACAATGTTTGACCGCTTCGAAGACAAACGACCTTTAGTTTAAGACACAGACACGCAGTTGAAATCGCACGCTCGGGCGAAGTGACATACGCAAGCAAGCAATCCCTTCCTTTTGATTTATATACGTGTTGTGATGTTGTTGTGAAGACATTTTCAAAAGCAAGTTGAACACTGGTGCGACGTGTAGGTGTGCTGAAACGCAGGTATGTACTGCGTAATGTGTGGCCTATTTTCCTGCCTTAAAAATAATCTTTCGTATAGTTTTCTCCTTTGAGCTCCTCCGTGTCGGCTGAATGCAGCGAGGACACCAGCGAAAACTGGAAAACGGACACATACACACATTTATCGACACAGACTCCTTATTCATCTGTCATTCAGTAAGCCATAGCAACTGAGTTGCACGGACTGACCACATACACCAACACACATGTATGCACAAACATTAGAGGATGCACATGTGTGTGTGTACAAATACACTCACACACAACGTACGCACGCAGACAGACACACGTATAACATACACATGCGTGCACACACAACACACAAAACCAAAACACACACAAGCACACACGCACTCATGTACGCACGCGCGCACGCACACGCACACAAACACACACACACACACACACACACACACACACACACACACACACACACACACACACACCACCACCAAACACAGCACAAACCTCTTATTCAATCTTCCCTCGCGTGCACACAACGATAGACAACTGATCACATATTTAGGGCGCAGCAGGACAAAATGGGTTTTAAGAGAGGCTTTGAATGAGGAGACTGAGTTGGAGTGTCGGAGAGGAGAAGGAAGAGAATTATAAGTACACACAGTACACACAGTCACACACACAGACACACAGACACACAAACACACACAAACACACACACACACACACACACACACACACACACACACACACACACACACACACTCCTATCAATAGGTTCGCCTCTTATACAAATCAATGAAACAGCCAGTCAACCGAAACCCTTTACGACTTCGATTGAATGCATTACGTGTCTGTGTTTGTGTTACCGTTAATCATATCAACCAAGTACAGTGTATATCTTACACACCTTGTATCTTTCATTATGTCGGTTTATTTCATGCCTAGATATTTACGGCTTGCGTCAGAGATGTAAAATATGACGATCTAGACGACCTTTGCAATGATCGCACCTTAGGTTTGCAAGTGTGGGTTATTTATGTTTTAGTTACTAAGTCTTAATTTATGTAATTACGATGTAGCCTTGTTACGTTTTTGTTTGTGGCACAAGCCACAAACCTATAACTCACTTTGTCGGTCTGTCGGTCTGTCGGTCTGTCCAAAACTGTTGCACGCCACAAACGATTGCGAATCCGCGCTTGTTTAAGCAATGTATTCGGTGTATGTAACCTTGTGACTATGGAACAAAATAATACTTGCATGAAATGGTTATTGAAGCTTCACCTAATAGATTAAAATTTCAAATTCAATGGCCTATAAATAAAAAACCCACTAGTTTACAACGTGCACGCGCTCACGCACGTGCGCAAGCCAACACAAATATCAACACATTTATTCAGGAATACAAGATGAACAATCGTTTCAAACACAATTCGTCTCCTGCAGACGAATACACGAGAAAGTTTAAACATCAGATTGATTTGTTTTGTGCACAGGGCATGAAATCAGCATAGACAGGCTAGTTCAAAGAATGACTCCTACACAAAAGTCATTAGTATCATACATAAACAAACAGCTGGAATGAACTTCGATGTGTGATTTTGTGCACACCCACACCCACACAGAGCGAGACAGAGAGAGAGGGGAGAGGGGGAATGAGAGAGCGGAGAGAGAGAGAGGGAGAGAGAGAGAGAGAGAGAGAGAGAGAGAGAGAGAGAGAGAGAGAGAGAGAGAGAGAGAGAGAGAGATGGGGGAGAGGGGTAATGAGAGAGAGAGAGAGAGAGAGAGAAACAGGGAGACAGAGACAGGGAGAGGGGGAGGGAAAGTCATAGACAGAGACAGAGAGAGAGGCAGTTTATTTATCACAATTTCACAATTTCATGCCTTTTACTCTTTCACAAGGCAGCTTTAATTTTGTACAATTAAAACAGATAGCTTGAAGGGTTTTGTTGTTGGTGGTTTTTTAAGCGTATTTCATACACCCACTTCATGGGACGAGATTATGTGTCTCGCAGTCTTACCAGAAGACTGAACTACTGAACTACTCGCAATAAGATTTACTATAGTGCTTCCTCGTTAATCAAGAACGAATCCACTTACCTCGGTTCATCAAACAAGTCAGACGATCAAATCCAAATCGAGGCGTGAAAGCCAGAAAATAGTATTATAGACCTTCATTATTTCTTCTTCTGCTTCTTCTTCTTCTTCGTCTTCTTCTTCTTCGTCGTCTTTTTCTTCTTCTTCGTCTTCTTCTTCTTCTGCGTTCCCAGGTCATACGGTCATAATGGGTAAGGTACGTATGTGTCCGGTTTTCAGTTTTCACTGAACTCCTCGCTGCATGCAGCCGACACATTCCAATTTTGGAGGAGCTCAAAGGAGAAAGCATAATTGTAAGATTTTGTTAAAGAAGGAGAATGGGCCAACATGTCAGAAAGATAGTAGATGATAGAAAGCAAGTGGAAAAGGCAGAGTCAATGCCGTCTGGAATTGGCACCTTGACATTTTGTTTGTTTTTTAAAATCAAATGCTTATAGATGCTAGGTTGATTAACCTTAGTTTGGGGGCCTTCCCTAACACCAATTCCCGTCCTCAAATCCCTTTGGCCGAGAGAGTGGGGATATACCCTGGGCAAGGGATCTCCACTATAAACAAATGTTATCCCAGCCCGCCAGAATAACAGCTTTACCCCCTCGTGCTATCTGGCAGTCATTGTCGGAAACGACAGACAGGCAACATCATGTTTTGATTGCTACTTCCTGTTTTGCGTTTTGTTTAATTAACAGATACAGGATTGATGACGCGGCGCTGACGGAAGCTGAGAGAGAAACGTCAGCCAATCAATCAATTGATCAACCATTCAATCAACCGACCTCATTGTTTGAGCAGCCATGCCATCGATCACCAAGAAAGAGTTCGACCTACTCAGGACACAGCTGGACCAATTTTTCCTGATTGTCATGGGCATGGTGGTGTATTGTGAGTAACATGATGTGGTGTATTGTATTATATTGTATTGTACATATATTGTATTGTATTGTATTGTAGTGTACATGTATTGTATTGTATTGTAGTGTATTGATTTGTAGTGTATTGTATTCTATTGATTTGTATTGTAAGTTTTGTATTGCGTCGTATTGTTTTGTATTGTATTGCGTTGCGTTGCATTGCATTGTATTGTAAACTAGCGCAACGCCGAGTACCGGTAACGCCTAGTAGTGGTAACGCCTAGAAACAGTAACGCCAAGTACTGGTAATGCTGAGCACAGCAAATTTGAAGCGATTCGGTTAAGAAACGACGGAGGTATAAGGCCCCGTTTCCCGTTGGCGCTGCTCTGAGAGTGACGCGCTATCCCTAGTAACGGTAACGCCTAGCAACGGTAACGCCAAGTACTGGTAACGCTGAGTACAGCAAATTTGAAGCGATTCGGTGAAGAAACGGCGGAGTTATAAGGCCCCGTTTCCCGTTGGTGCTGCTCTGAGAGTGATGCGCTCTCCCTAGTAACGGTAACGCCTAGCAACGGTAGTGCCAAGTACTGGCAATGCTGAGTACAGCAAATTTGAAGCGATTCGGTTAAGAAACGGCGGAGTTATAAGGCCCGGTTTCCTGTTGGCGCTGCTCTGAGAGTGACGCGCTCTCCCTAGTAACCATAACGCCTAGTAACAGTAACGCCAAGTACTGGTAATGCTGAGTACAGCTAAATTGAAGCGATTCGGTTAAGAAACGGCAGAGTTATAAGGCCCCGTTTCCCGTTGGTGCTGCTCTGAGAGTGACGCGTCCTCCCGATTCTCTTCAAATTTAGTGGCAGGCTTTGCCCCGGCCACAGCAAGCTTGTCAGCAAATTGGAAGCGATTTGGTTAAGAAACGGCAGAGTTATTTGTGAAAAGGTGAAGCGGCGTATATTGCGCGCGTTTATGAATCGATTCACTTCCGGTTTGAAAAGGATTGCAACACCTATCAATGCTGAATCATTTTCTAACCTTAGCTAGAGCCTTCGGATAATACAGGCCCACCCTGGCCCCGTACATGTTCAAATCCACAGCCATCTAAGTCACTGTGCTCAACAGCACAGAAAACAACAAACAGGTCAGGGCAGACAGAAACTGCAAGGGTGGGGTCACATCATGTCTCTCAAGAAAACTAATGAAGTACAGCAAAAAATGATAAAGTGTGGAAAAACTTAAATGAACTGTTTTTGTAAAATAAGAAAAGGTGCACACTTGGTGCAGCACAATGTCAACAGGTTCAAAAGCTCTAACAAAGTAAGGATTGCAAAAGGTGCACACTTGGTGCAGCACAATGTCAACAGGTTCAAAAGCTCTAACAAAGTAAGGATTGCAAAAGGTGCACACTTGGTGCAGCACAATGTCAACAGGTTCAAAAGCTCTAACAAAGTAAGGATTGCAAAAGGTGCACACTTGGTGCAGCACAATGTCAACAGGTTCAAAAGCTCTAACAAAGTAAGGATTGCAAAAGGTGCACACTTGGTGCAGCACAATGTCAACAGGTTCAAAAGCTCTAACAAAGTAAGGATTGCAAAAGGTGCACACTTGGTGCAGCACAATGTCAACAGGTTACAAAAGCTCTAACAAAGTAAGGATTGCAGAAAACAAAGGGGAAGCAATTATTTGTTTGCTGATAGTACCCAGTTCCAGCAGAGTTTCTCCCCTTGTATTGCTATTTGCTGATGAAAAGGGAGTACGGTTTATGTGTCCTTGCCGTCCTGTTCCATCCTTTTATTCATTCTTGATGTGTTTTTATTTTTCATATTCTTTCCTTCCTCTTTCTCTTTCCTTTTTGTTTTTCTTTATATTTGTCTTTTCGTTCGTTATTTCCTTCGTTTTCTTTCTTTCTTACTTTATTTATTCATTTATTTTCTTCTTCTTTTTTGTCCTTTCTCTCTTTGTTTTTAATTTGTTTTTCTTCATTGATTATTTTTCTATTTTGTCTCTTTATTAGTCACTTCTTTCATCTTTCTATGTTCTTTAATGATGCTACCTCCCCACCCCCACCCCCTTTCATGCTTTCGTTTGAGTTTTCATGTCTGAGTTTATGTCCTAATTGTTTCTTGTCTTGTTTCATATGGCAATATTTGTTAATGGAGATAAGACAATTAGCGGTTTAAAAAAAGGATTCATATGTGACATTCCAGCAACTGTGTTGTGCATGCATATATATGTGTGTGTGTGTGTGTGTGCGTGCGTGTGCGTGCGCGCATGCATGTGTGTGTGTGTGTGTGTGTGTGTGTGTGTGTGTGTGTGTGTGTGTGCATGCATATGTGTGTGTGGTGGTGTATCTGTGCATGATTGTATAATGTGCCTGTCTATAATTATGGTGATGAGTACTGTTAAAAAAATGTTTTTGTTGGTTTTTGTTGTTGTTTTTTGTTTGTGGCTCAAGCCACAAACCTATAACTCACTTTGTCGGTCGGTCTGTCTGTCGGTCCAAAATTGTCGCACATTTTGACAAAATTGTCGCACTTCAAATCGAGGCTACGCTTCAAAATTAATTGAGGCCACTTTTTAAAATGATGTATTTTAAAAGCGCACAAAATAATAAACATATGTAATACAGACACTACAACAGACACGACGAGTATGCGGTGCTTCTTTTGATGAGCATAAGTAGGGTACATAGTTTTAAATGTTTTCCAAAAGATATAAAAAGTTACGAAATGGTGCAGAGATAACATTCTAGTTTACAGATTAAAATTATTGAAAAGCCAGGGGAGGTAACTCATGATTGGAGTGGTAAAAAAAGACCGCGTGCCACAAACTATTGCGATTTTCGCGCTTGTTTGTTTGAAGCCCATGTAATACTATGTTGATGTGTACTGTTATGGGGTCTGTTGGGCTATTGTTTGTAATGTTTGATGCCGCAGGTGTGAATGGTACGTGTATTCATTTTCTTGTGCCCTCAGGTTTTTAAAAAATAAAGTTGATTTGATTTGATTTGTTTTCTTTCTTTTTTTTGTCTGTTGGTCGTTTTTTCTTTCTATCTTTCTTTCTTTTTTGTTTATTTTTGTTTTGTTTGTCACCTTCCGTGTCAGATGCACTGCGCTCAGATCGGATGTCCCTTAAAATGTGGAGAGATTGGGGTCTTTGCAACTTTATGTTTGCGTGCAAAATGCCAAGTAGATGAAAGACCCTAGATCTTGGTCAAAAAAGACAGAAAGGAGGGAAAACAAAAAGAAATAAGAGGGGTGAAGGAGAAAAACAAAAGAAGAAACGGACGAACGAACAAAATGCAGACAAACAGAAAGTCAGGAAGAAAATAAAGAAGGGGGAGGAAGGACTGATAGTATTATAGTAATAACGGGGAAGAATAAGACGTAGAAAAGCAATTTTGTTTTTAAGAAAGGAAGGGGGCGGGGGTGGGGGGGGGGGGGGGGGGTCATTCAACAAAATAAGATAAGTCAAGAGGGGGAAAAAGAATGAATGAATGAGAGAGAGAGAGAGAGAGAGAGAGAGAGAGAGAGAGAGAGAGAGAGAGAGAGAGAGAGAGAGAGCGCAGAGAGAGAGACAGACAGACAGACAGGCAGACAGAGACGCACGCAGGGGGGGGGGGGGGGGGGGGGGGAGAGAGAGGGGCAGGGTGTAGGGATGTGAATTGGCCTGACCCAGTTGCAATGAACTAATGCTTAAAAAGATTCATAAACGGCAGCAGGTTTTGTTAACTGGGGTAGAGCCGTCTCCTCTCGAATGACTAAAGAAAGGAAGGTGGGGTGGGGGAAGGGGCTGATGGAGGTGGGGAATCGGAAGAGTGGGGTTGGAGTGGTGGGATGTACATGGGGATAGGGGGTGGGGGTGGGGATAAGGGTGGAGATGGGTGTTCACTTTTGTCCACGTCTCCTTCTAAAGACCCACCAGATCTTGTGTCAAAATCACGGGTTTCACGTGGTTTCCCTCTCATACCTGGTAAGAAATCTTTTTCACGATTTTCGGATTCAATTTCCGACCAATGAGCCACTTAGCGGGATTTTTGCCCGCCAGGTGGCATAGCGCTCGGGTGGCGCTAATCCTCTCTATATTCTTAGTTGGGGATAAAGAGAGAGAGAGAGCGAGAGATAGGGAGGAGTCCAACCCTCTCTCTCTCTCACTACGCCCAACTAAGAATATAGCGTGATAAGCACCACTCGAGCGTTATGCCCCCTGGCGTGCAAAGAATCGCCATAAGTCGACCATTCATTGAACTATTATTGATACTAGTAACGGTTACGCCTAGTAACGGTAACGCCAAGTACTGGTAACGCTGAGTACAGCAAATTTGAAGCGATTCGGTTAAGAAACGGCGGCGTTATAAGGCCCCATTTCCCGTTGGCGCTGCTCTGAGATTGACGCGCTCTCCCGATTCTCTGCAAATGTGATGCCAGGCTTTGCCCCGGCAACAGCAAGCCTGTCCGCAAATGTGAAGCAATTTGGTTACAAAACGGCGGAGTTATTTGTGAAACGGTGAAGCGGCGTATATCGCGCGCGTTTATGAATCGATTCGCTTCCGGTTTGGCACACGGATAGGCACCGTCCCCTGTCATCTACCGTCCCAATTCGCAGGCAATCCATCCAGAAATACCAGAGATACTGGCGCCGAGAGGCCGGCGGATACGCGTTTCGCGCATTTGCCAAACAGCGCAAATGACACGGCCGCCTTGGTTGCTGTTGCCATCGCCCCGCTAGGGCTCATAGCAAATTTGAAGCGATTCGGTCGAAAAAACGGCGGAGTTATAAGGCCCGTTTTGTGTTTCACACACACACACACACACACACACACACACACACACACACACACACACACACACACACACACACACACACACACACACACACACACACACACACACACACACACACACACACACACACACACACACACACACTTGCCTTTTTATTATATGATGGCTGACCATACCCAACCACCCAGAGAGAGAGAGAGAGAGAGAGAGAGAGAGAGAGAGAGAGAGAGAGAGAGAGAGAGAGAGAAAGAGAGAGAGAGAGAGAGAGGGAGAGAAAGAGAGAGAGAGAGAGAGAGGGAGAGAAAGAGAGAGAGAGAGGGAGAGAAAGAGGGAGAGAGAGAGAGTGGGAGAGAGAGAGAGGGAGAGAGAGAGGGGGGGGAGAGAGAGAGAGAGGGTGAGAGAGAGAAAGAGAAAGAGAGAAAGGGGGAGAGAGAGAGAGAGAGGGGGGGGGAGGGGGCTGGGGAAAACTAAAAACATTGCAAGATAAAGACAGAAACATTGCAAGATAAAGACAGAAACAGTTATAGATAAAGACAGAAACAGTTAAACGCCAAGAGATAGAGAGAGGCACATAGAAAGAGAAAGACGACGTAGACATAAACTTATATTATATTTTAAAATGATTTATGGTCTGTGCCCTGATTATCTCTCAAATTTAATCCCTGATTTGGTTTCTGCAAGAAATCCGTACCATAGGCGAAGACCTTCAGAGAGAATTGTTCCACCTTCTAGAACAGAATTGTATCATAGGTCATAATTTTATTCCATCCACTACAGAACTCTGGAACACTCTTCCCGAAAATTTTAAAAGTTGTGATTCCCTTAGTGCTTTTAAACGCAGTCTATCAGCACAGGACACTGTTATACCTGCATATTTCTATTTTGGCAACCGCAAAGAACAAGTTTTGCACTGTTGTCTTCGCCTTGGCATTAGTGACCTGAATTATGATTTACTCACCCGTCATTTATTGGATGATCCAGGTTGCACTTGTGGTTTTGTACGCGAAACAGCTGAGCATTATCTCTTAGCATGCCCCCTGTTTAATGTTGTTCGTGCTAACACCTTATTTAACCTTTCTCCTGATTATCTTAATTGTGTGTAGGCAAAATCTTCCATATGAAACCAACATGTTAATATTTGAAACTGTACATCTCTTCATTTCTGGTTCGAATCGGTTTTAAACTTATTTCTAAACTGTTTTCAATTATCATGTCAAATCAAACATTCCAATCATTTTTGTGTGAAAGCGCAGGTGCACCTCTATATTGGTCTAATTGATTGAATAACTTGTTCTAGATATGTAAGTATGGTTGTAATTACTTTTGTGGGATGTTTTAATGAGTGTCATATTGAGTCATCAAATTGTTGATTAATTTGTCTCTCAATCCCCCTTTTGTTTTCCTCCTTCCTTTCTTTTTTTTCTTTTTTTGTGGTGAGTTTTCCAAAATGTGACTTATTTCTTTTCTGGTTTTTCTATTTTGTTCACTTTGTTTGTTAGTTTGTGAATAATGTTTCTAAATATTGAAATAATATTTTCTAATTGGTGAGAACACACCTTCCGTCATTTGAATCATATGTCATGTATTGTGTACGGGTACGTTATAAGCTATATGCTTGTTGTTACCCAGTTACCTCGTTATTGTTTATAATTTGACATTGTTGAATTAAAAAAACCCGTTTAAACCAAAGAGAGAACGAGAGATGGAGACAGAGAGACAGAGACAGAGAAGTAAAGAAACAAGCGCGAAATCGCAATACGGTTTGTGGCACGCGGTCTATTTTTACCACTCCAATCATGAGTTACTTCCCCTGGATTTTCAATAAATTTAATCTGTAAACCAGAATGTTATCTCTGCACCATTTCGTAACTTGTTATATATTTTGGAAAACATTTAAAACTATGTATCGTACTTATTCTCATCAAAAGAAGCACCGCATACTCGTCGTGTCTGTTGTAGTGTCTGTATTACGTATGTTTATTATTTTGTACGCTTTTAAAATACATTATTTTAAAGAGCGGCCTCAATTAATTTTCAAGTGTAGCCTCGATTTGAAGTGCGACAATTTTGTCAAAATGTGCGACAATTTTGGAACGACAGACCGACCGACCGACAAAGTGAGTTATAGGTTTGTGGCTTGAGCCACAAACAAAAAGAGGGGGGTTTGGGTGTGTTTTTTGCTTGGGTGCTGTCTTTCCCGCTGAGACTGTGTAATGTCTACAGACTAATAATAGGAGCCGTACACATTATGACGTCAAATGGCCGCGTGTACGTCAATGCAAATGAGCTAGTCTGTCACAAAGACCTTCCGACAGAGCAACAACAGACATACAAGGCGAAAGCAAAACCTAAAAGCAAGCACAGAACACTTGAAACTAAACAAAGGAACAAGTAAAAGAGAAGAATATTCAAAAAAATGCGATCGATTCAGCCAACCACTTGTGCTAATACTCAAGTAAACGCACGCTCGCACAAAGCACACACGCACGCGTGCACACGCATACGAACACACACACATGCGCGCGCGCGCACACACACACACACAGACACACACGTGCGCGCACGCACACACACACACACACACACACACACTTTTCCACGCATGCACATTCTCTCTCTCTCTCTCTCTCTCTCTCTCTCTCTCTCTCTCTCTCTCTCTCTCTCTCTCTCTCTCTCTCTCTCTCTCTCTCTCTCTCTCTCCCCTCCTATCTCGCACACATACACCCGCACGCACACACGCACAATGATATGCACACACAGTCGCATAGGCATACGCGCACGCATCATGCACATACGTACACATGCACACACACACACACACACACACGTGCGTTCGCAAGCACACACGCGCGCGCTAGCACTCACACACACATGTGCGCGCGCCCGATCTATGCACAGATAGACAGACAGACATATAAATAGATAGATAGATGGATAGATAACATTCAAACAAAAAAAGAAGAAGAAAAAAATGGGAAAAACTATTTGACATTTATTAGCAAATATTTCGGACTAGTGTTGTCTATAGATATGTTGATAGATAGAGACAGACACACAGACATATATAGATAAGTAGGTAGGAAGATAGATAGACAGACAGACAAGCACACAAGCAGATAAACACAAAATAGACACTCAGACAGATAGATTTATGTATATATATATAGATAGAGACAGGTAGTCACACAGACACACATCATATAATAAAAAGGCAAGTGTGTGTGTGTGTGTGTGTGTGTGTGTGTGTGTGTGTCTGAAGCACAAAACGGGCCTTATATCTCCGCCGTTTTTTACCGAATCGCTGTGAGCCCTAACGGGGCCGATGGCAACGGCTGTGTCATTTGCGCGGTTTGGCAAATGCGCGAAACTTTTATCCGCCGGCCTCTCGGCGCCCGTATCTCCGGTATTTCTGGACGGATTACCTTTAAATTTGGTAGGTAGTTGACCGGTGACGGTGACTATCGGTGTGCCAACCCGGAAGCGAATCGATTTAGAAACGCGCGCGATATACGCCGCTTCACCTTTTCACAAATAACTCCGCCATTTCTTAAACGAATCGCTTCAAATTTGCTGTACTCAGCATTGCCAGTACTTGGCGTTACCGGTACTCGGAGTTGCGCTAGTTTAGATAAAT
>CM065701.1:3718255-3728255 GCA_017654935.2 Phymorhynchus buccinoides | reverse complement strand
TAGTAAAGAGTGATGAGAGTGGTCAGTACTGTTGTCTATTGTTTTGATAGTAAAGAGTGATGAGAGTGGTCAGTACTGTTGTCTATTGTTTTGATAGTAAAGAGTGATGAGAGTGGTCAGTGTTGCTGTCTATTGCTTTGACAGTAAATAATGATGAGAGTGATAAAAAAAAAGAAGAAGAAAGAATGTTACAAAATATCTCTCTCTCTCTCTCTCTCTCTCTCTCTCTCTCTCTCTCTCTCTTTGTCTCTCGTACGTATTCAGTCTTCGTTTCTTTTCTTTCTCCATTTTATTGGACAAATAAATTTTGTGATTGTGATTGATTTTTTTAATGTTAGTCAAAGACTGATAATTTTATTTTGTCAAGATCATAGCATTATTTGCCTTTCTCGTTTTCAGACATTTTTATACGGGGAAAAAAATAACAACTTTCATGATGCCACTCTTAAGACTTGAATTTTTAATTAGGCCTTTCACTTTCAAGCCGCGAGTTTCAACGCGGTTCAGGTGAGATAACCTACTCAATAGCCTAGATGGTAAAAGACTAAATTACTTCCCTTTTCTGGCAGTTGAAGCGATTTATGTAAGACTTAAAATTTATCAACCAAAAAAAGGAATGGTGCCAGCAAAACAATAGTATAAGTGAATGGCTTTGTACATCGATTTCTCGGCAAATATGTAGATTTACACCCTCCTGCTCTATTTCTTGGTTCTTTCCGTGGTTAGGGTTAGCGTTAGGGATAGGGTTAGGGTCAGATGGTCTTTTCTTTTGCCACAGCATCTGTTTTTTGTCAAAATCATCTAGTTGTTTTTGGCATTAAATCGCTGCCTTTATGTAAAATCTGAAGCTGTTTCTCAGCAAGTTTTTGGTCGATTTTGATGCAGTGCTTTGCAATTAAAATTTATTTTAAAAACACAGCGTTGAGCAAGGACGGCTGAATCTTATATTAGGATCAATAGGAAATGTTTGGTTTTGTTGTTGTAAGTTTTTTAGTAGGCCTACGTGCCTTGGTATCGAAGATATAAGTAGGCTCATGCTCGTATGTATGTTATCTGCATGTCTATGGGTGGGCATGCCTGAAGGTAAAATTGGTGATCAGTTACGCATTGTTGCAGGACAAGTACAAATTGTGATGATATGATTACTTATTCATGTTTCACATATCATGTTCTCTCTCTCTCTCTCTCTCTCTCTCTCTCTCTCTCTCTCTCTCTCTCTCTCTCTCTCTCTCTCTCTCTCTCTCTCTCTCTCTCTCTCTCTCTCTCTCTCTCTCTCTCTCTCTCTCTCTCTCTCTCTCTCTCTCTCTCTCTCTCTCTCTCTCTCTCTCTCTCTCTCCGTCTGTCTGTCCGTCTGTCTGTCTGTCTCTCTCTCTCTCTCTCTCTCTCTCTCTCTCTCTCTCTCTCTCTCTCTCTCTCTCTCTCTCTCTCTCTCTCCCTTTCTCTCTCTCTCCCTCTCTCTCTCTCATTCTTCCTCCTTTTTCTCTTCTTGTCTTTTGTCTCTCTCGATTATCCGTCGCATGCTGGCATGCATTGAAACACTGCTTAACCGCCACATTGTGACGTGCGAAGAGGGGTAAACAAAGGCAATATTTTCTGACAATTACTTCATTTTTAATTATTGCTGCAGATTTGTTGTGTGTTTTGTATGCCATTTGGGTATTGTAATGGAATACGAGTTGGATATTCATCAGCGCCATGTGATCCATGACAATCAAGTTGATCAAACGACCAGCTTAAGTGATTATGGCGGACATTTGATGACGGTTTTTGTAGTTTTGGTGATTTGGACAATGTGTGGGATCAATCGTGTTGTTTATGACGTATATGGTTACAAGATAATGTCAGTTCCCCCAAAATCTCGACCTGTGTCATTCAATACAATGTACACCATTTTATTGCGTAGTATGCATGTTATGTCATTGTTATAAGCTATTGTCGTTGATGCAATTTGCCACATGATCCCAGTCTGTGTCATGCAATGCAGTGTACACCAATTCATCGCCCGGCATGCATGTTTTGTCATTATGATATAGGTTGTTTGGGGGGGGGGGGGGGGGGGGGGGGGGGGGGGGGGGGGGGGGGGGTTGTTTTCGCTACAAGGATTGTGTTGTCCATTACATACACTTTTTTTTGTGTTTTTTTGTTTTTTTGTTTGTTTTGTTATTGTTGTTGCAAGCGGGCGAATTTGCATGTATGCTAGATGCATAAACTATACATTTGGCATGGCAATGTGTATCTGGATATATATGTGTATGAATTGTTTGTGTATAAATGACATGCACAAATCTGTCCATTCAAAAAAGAGGAACAAGAAGGGCAAATAATGTAAAATAAATCTCTCTCTCTCTCTCTCTCTCTCTCTCTCTCTCTCATCTCTCTCTCTCTCTCTCTCTCTCTCTCTCTCTCTCTCTCTCTCTCTCTCTCTCTCTCTCTCTCTCTCTCTCTCTCTCTCTCTCTCTCTCTCTCTCTCTCTCTCTCTCTCTCTCTCTCTCTCTCTCTCTCTCTCTCTCTCTCTCTCTCTCTCTCTCTCTCTCTCTCTTCTCTCTCTCTCTCTCTCCTCTCTCTCTCTTCCCCCACCATCTCTCTCTCTCTCTCTCTCTCTCTCTCTCTCTCTCTCTCTCTCTCTCTCTCTCTCTCTCTCTCTCTCTCTCTCTCTCTCTCTCTCTCTCTCTCTCTCTCTCTCTCTCTCTCTCTCTCTCTCTCTCTCTCTCTCTCTCTCTCTCTCTCTCTCTCTCTCTCCCATGCACTTAGCATACGTTAAACCCAGTGGCAACGAAAAAAAAAGTTGTCATTTGGTCAAAATTTACCCCCCCCCCCCCCTCCCTTATCAGTGACAAAAATCGCATGAAAAAAAAAAAATTGGGTGGCGCGCCTCTGGCTGCGACGCGCTCTCCAGGTGGGAGCAACTCGAATTTCACAGAGACGCCTCTGTGACTATAAAGTACCTAATACCTAATACCTCTCTCTCTCTCTCTCTCTCTCTCTCTCTCTCTCTCTCTCTCTCTCTCTCTCTCTCTCTCTCTCTCTCTCTCTCTCTCTTCTGCTTTTCCTTCACCTCCCCATGCTTTTAGGAATAAATGGCCATCTCTTGTGGCTTGGAATACAGACGTTACCCACATGTATGCATATATCTATCAATAATTGATTAATAGCATTATGCATTCTCGTTTGTTTCATTTTACATATCTTCCTACTTTATCTCGTACCCTCTGATGTTTAGAAAACAAACAAAATGGCAAATGTGAATCTACTTGTGTAGTTACTGATAATAATTAGAAGGGTATACAGGAGCTCTCACATGAACGCATGCATGCAGGAATGCGAGTGTGCGTGTGTAGAAACGCGTACGTGAGTATGTGGGTATATGTGTGTGTGTGTGTGTGTGTGTGTGTGTGTGTGTGTGTGTGTGTGTGTGTGTGTTTTGGCATGGGTGCGCGTGTAAATGTTTGTGTATTTGCGTGCGTGTGTACGCTTGATGGAGGGGTTTCCGAATGAAGGTCCGGTGTTTGAAGGATTCTGAAAATTGATGAAATTGATTACGGTGTTTCATTACTTGTCCTTGACAGTTTAAAACTTATCCATGCAATGGAATTAGTTTGTTTTTTTCTTCTTTGCCATGCATCTCGTTGTACAGGTTTTTTGGTGCGTGCATTCTGTCATCAGCTTTATTAACAATATAGCGTTCTTTCTTTTTCCCCTCTCCTTTCATTCCTTATACGTATATTGGATAATAAATCGCGTGTGCGATGTCGAGTCACATCTTTAGACGTAAGTGAAGGCATTTGTGCATGTATAGACTTTTGTTTGTTGGGACAATAATGTGTTTTTGTGTGTGCTTTAGAATGTGCATCCGTAAGCTAGTTTTTGAACTGTAATATTTTTGGCAAACGTAGGCTTACAAACATGATGGTTTTGTTTTCTTACTGCTGTTGTACACCAGTAGAGTTTGCATCACGTTCCCCGACCCTTTACCTGCCCCATGCAATAGTAATCATTTTGCTTCATTGGATTCCAGGAGTCCTGCACGGTGAATGTGTAAACATATTATGTTTGTATATCTGTATTGACGGCGTGTCTTTATGGGTTGGTGGGTGTTGTTATGGGAGGTGGGAATGGGAGATAACTATGATGATGGTAAGAAAATTGGAAAGAGTGAGTTTCATGAAGGGTTGATTTGCTACAAAATGTACAAATGGTTGAATATATATTTTTCTGGACCTAACTGTTGATAATTTAATTGTTGGATGCATGGAGGAATTTTGGTGTACATTATTGTTATTCCTGTCATCATATCATCAAATGCGTTTTCATTGATGACCATTTTTTTAAATTAATTTTTTATGTGTGTGGGCATATTATAATACAATTATTGGAATTGAAATAATCAGGACATTAGGCAAATGGCTATGAACGTCGTTCAGGTAAAACATCTGTGTGCTGAGCGCACTTTTAACATTAGTTTTACTGCTTTAGTTTTGTTCTCTTTTGTTTTTTGTTGTTTGTACGTCATATGTAGACCTAGTTTTTCTACTTCCAAACCCAATTTCAACGTTAGAGACACATTGCAAAGCGATACTATGCTGGTCATTCCATACACCTTGCTCGGGCTGATTGTTGTACTTTTACTGATACCATGTCTGACGGATTACCCCTGCTCATGTTCCTTGGATTGTTGTAACTGGACGGTTATACCTATGGCAGCCTATGTGCTCATTTCTTGTACCCTGACAATTCTTTATACATTGACATCAAACACAAATGGCGTCACTAACCGATTCATTTAAAATTTACTCATTTAACTGTAACGGCCTAAATGATTCGAAGAAAAGGAAGGATGTCTTTGATTACATTCGTTCAAAAAATGACTTTCATATTCTGTGTTTACAAGAAACACATTGGCCTGTTCGAACTGAGCCTGTAATACGTGCATGCTGGGGATACAATGTATGGCTCAGTGGGTCAGAGACCAACAAAAATGGTGTGGCAATACTTTTTAATAACAATTTTGAATATAAAGTTCTTGATGTGATAACAGACCCCCATGGATGCTTTGTTGCAATGAATATTGAAACCTTAAAGAAAAAGATGACATTGATAAACTTGTATGGACCTAGTAGTGGGGATAAACCAGAATTTTTCGAAAAAATATGTAATTGTTTAGATGAGTTTGATAATGATGTTATTATTATTACAGGCGATTGGAATTGTACACTTAGTACCAAGTTAGATGTTCGTAATTACGCCAGTACAGAAAATCGCCCCAGGACCCGGAAAAAGATTTTTGATATTATGTCAAAGTATAATTTAGTTGACGTCTATAGGGACATGTATCCCGATAGGCGTGCATACACTTGGCGCAGATTTCATACTATAAAGCAAGCAAGATTAGATTACTTCTTGATTTCTAATGATACTATGGCTGATATAACAGACACACTGATTGAACCGGGATACCGGTCAGATCACTCTTTTGTCTCACTGGCGCTTAGGAAGGAGCAATTTAAAAGGGATCGTCCATTTTGGAAATTTAATAATAGTTTATTGAGAGACAAGAATTACGTATTAGAAATTAAAGAAACCATACGAAAAGTAAAAAGGCAGTATGTGGTTCCAGTTTACAATTTAGATAACATTGATAGCATTTCAAATGACTGTTTAATATTTTGTATCAGCGACCAACTTTTTTTGGAAACTTTAATGATGGAAATAAGAGGCAAAACCATTTCATATGCTACATTTAAAAAAAAAAGCAACTCATTAAACAGGAACAAGACTTAGAGAAAAGTATCAAAACTATTGAAAAGAACCTACAACCAGATGATATGCCAGTTTTAGAAGAGTTAAAGTCTCAACTACAGGAACTAAGGGAGTTTAAAATACAAGGAATAGCTGTTCGTTCTAAAGTTCGGTGGATCAGCCAAGGAGAAAAAACTAATAAATATTTTTGTAACTTAGAGAACAGAAATTTTGTTGATAAGGCTATTTCAGTTCTTGAAAAAAGTGATGGTTCTGTTATAACAGAGCAGAAGGGTATATTACAAGAAATTAAAGATTATTATGAACATTTATATAGTCAGAGAGAGGTTAGAGATATTGACTTGACTACAGAACTGCCTGGTGCGCCAGTGTTGACGGAGGAGGATCGTGACAGTATTGAAGGCCTAATTACCTATGAAGAAGCACAATTTGCCTTGAAAGAGATGAAAAACTTTAAAAGTCCGGGTCCTGATGGGTTCACTGCTGAATTCCTTAAATTCTTTTTTACTGATGTAGGCCAGTTTCTTGTGAGATCGATAAACGAAGGATTTCACAATGGGGAATTGTCGGTCACACAGAAACAGGGAACTATCATTTGTATTCCTAAAGAAGGGAAATCCAAAAGATTTATTAAAAATTGGCGTCCTATATCCCTCCTTAACGTAACTTACAAGATTACCTCTGCGTGCATAGCTATTCGTCTAAAAACAATCCTACCTATAATAATTAATGAATGTCAAAGAGGCTTTTTGAAAGGTCGGTTTATAGGTGAAAACATTAGACTTTTATACGATACTTTATTGTATACAGAAAAAGAACATGTTCCTGGTATGCTTTTTGCAGTTGATTTTGAGAAGGCCTTTGACAGTGTTTCGTGGTCGTTTTTGAACAAATGTCTACAGTTCTTTAATTTTGGGCCGGATATGATAAAGTGGGTGAGTGTTTTTTACTCTGATATAGTATCATGTGTTTCCATAAATGGTCAGTATTCTCCATGGTTTGCTATAAAAAGGGGTGTGAGACAGGGGGATCCGTCATCTCCTTATCTTTACCTGATTTGTGCGGAGATTTTGTCGCTTATGATCCGCAGGAATCCAAACATCAAAGGCATAAGAGTTCGAAATAAGGAAGTATTGTTGTCCCAGTTTGCGGATGACACATCTCTATGTTTAGATGGCAGCAAAAATTCATTTACAAATGCTGTTTTTACTTTGTCTAGATTTGCTGAAATATCTGGCCTTAAGATTAACTTTGACAAAAGCCAAGTAATTTGGATTGGGAGTATGAAAAATTCGAGTGTAAGATTTATGAGAGATAAAAATTTCATTTGGGACCCTGGCACATTCAAAATTTTAGGCATTTTATTTTCAACTGATGTAAATTCCATAACAAAAATTAATTTTGAAGATAAGCTAGAAAATATGAAAAGAATCTTAAATACTTGGAAAAAACGACAATTGACACCTTTTGGCAAAATAACTGTAATCAAGACTTTGGTCATTTCCAAAATTGTACATTTGTTAATAAACTTGCCAGATCCATCCGAAGAATTTATTAATACCTTAGAAAAGGAGCTATTGTCATTTCTGTGGAACGACAAACAAAGTAAGATTAAGAAAAGCATAATCTTCAAACAATATAATGAAGGAGGACTTAGAATGGTAAATGTAAGAGCTTTCATATCTGCCATGAAGATTAATTGCTTAAAAAGACTCTTAGATGACTCTGAATGGAAAGGTTTTACATTTAACATGTTCCCTCTTTTAACAAATTTATCCAATTTTGGAGTCCAATATGCTACTGTAGTGATTAATGAAACAGAAAATCCATTCTGGAAAGATGTAATTAATAACACTATAGGAAACTGTATTTTAAATGTGTCCCAACAACAGTCCATGATTTTATGGGAGAGTGTATTCATTACAATACACATATATTAAGAGATGGAAAATTTATATACTTGAAAGAATTATGCGACCATGATATTTTCTTTGTTAGTCAGTTAGTTAACGTTAATGGCTCTTTCATGACTTTTGACGAATTTGTAAATAGTTTTCCTGATATCAATATAAACTTTCTAACTTACCAAGGTATTTTGAATGCAATACGAGCCTACTGTCAGAAGCTAAGTATAACAATAATTCAGAGGTTTAAGCTAACAGGAAATAAAACTTGGTTTTACATCAAGAAAGGTAGCAAATTAATTCAGACAATCCTTAATGATAATGAAAGCTCACCAACTGCTATTCCTAAATGGAACTATTTGTTTGAAAACTTGAATTGGAAGAAGATTTTTTCAATTCCTTATAAAATATCTGGTGACGTACAACTCAGATGGTTCCAGCTAAGATTACTTCACAGACTACTCCCAACCCAACGATTCTTGTTCTTGCGTCGAATAGTCGACTCTTCTTTATGCAACTTTTGTGAACAAACTGAACAGACCATGTTGTCATATGCTATTTGATTGTGATGTCATACGTCAGTTTTGGTTAGGCTTGCAGCACTTTGTTGCACAGAAGTGTTTGCATTGTCAAAACTTAAGATTAGAAAAAGAACTGGTCTTGTTTGGCACAAAACAAAATGTATACACAGACGCGGTTATAGATTTCATTATTTTATTTGCAAAATTTTATCTATACAAATGTAAACTACAAAACGCTCTTCCAAGATTGCCTACATTCATTACCTTGCTAAAAGATAGATATAAGATTGATCGCTATATTGCTACTATAAATGGATCGCTTACACAGTTCGAACAAAAATGGTCTTTATATTTACCTGTCATTGAGAATGACCATACATAGATATGCATATTACCTTACATGATATACACAAACGATATGGGTGAAGTAGAAACCAATTATGTACTATTTCCCTCTCTTTCTTTTTCTGTCTCTCTCTCATCTTTCTTATAATTGTATTTTGTTGTTGTTACTCGGTTTATTTATTATGCTTATTTACTTAAATATGTGTGTACAAGGTAGTACATATTTGATTATAAATGATTCATGATATATTTCATTTCTTCTTACTCTTGTATGTTTTATGTTTCTTTCATTTACATGTTATTATGTTTTCGAGAAAAAAAGAAGCAAAAAGTATTAAATAAAAAAAATAAAAAAAATGGAACCAAGAATATTAATATGGCTGTCAGCAGGTATACTTCCACACAAAATGTGTTTGATTTCCTGACAATAACTGATTAAAAGTGTGTGGAAAATAAAGTTTATGAAATTATTGTTCAACCCAATCATGACACTAGTGGTTCAGACCAGAATTTTCATTCCTTTTTTATTTTTATTTTTATTTTGTCTTTTTTTTTAAAATCTAGATTATTTCCCCCTGATAATGAGTTATCTTACCCTGTCAACATTGACAATTCTAATAATTGTGTTATCCGTGCATTTTACTTCAATAAATAAACCATGCACCGTTATAGTCATTACTGCATCGTTTCATGTTGAGGGATTTTTCTTAGAGTTAGGTAGCTTGTTTGCTAAAAGTGCAAATCAACCACGCTAATAACGGGCTTCGATCACGATCCCCGGGGGGATGCCGCCGATACTTGTGTACGAACAGTTCCCCCACCTTCTGGAAGTTCTGTGCTTGTAGCTTCCTCTAATCTGTCACTCTCTTTGACTCTGCCTTTTCCCTTTGCTAATCTTTCTGTCTTGCTGGTCCATCCCCCTGCCTTTAAATAAAAACACCCCAGCATTCTTGCAAATATGTTCTGCAGCCGAAGACGGACATGCTGGACCTATTTTTAGGCGCATAACGGCAGCATGACGAATTTGCGCTCATAATGTTGGGATGATCCCTGGAGTCTGTTAGCCAGGATACGTCAACAACAACAACAACAACAACAACATATGCTTTCAGTCGTGGCGGGCGTGGCCTATTGGATCTTCGGTTACGCCTTCGCTTACGGTCCTGGCAACCGGTTTATCGGTTACGAGTGGTTCGCCTCGTACGATATGCCGGACACGGAATTCGCCTCCTTCTTCTTCCAGTACGTTTTCGCGGCCACCGCAGCGACCATTGTGTCCGGGGCTTTAGCGGAACGCTGCGAATTCGTGGCCTATTTTGTCTACAGTTTCCTGATCACTGGTAAGTTTGGACCCTTTCACCGCCAGCCATATTTCAGCCAAATGTTCTGTTAACTTTAACTGGGTAGAGAACAAAATCCATCTGCAGTATTGGTGATTCTTCTGTGAAATATATCAAATAAGGTATATCCTTA
>CM065701.1:3700755-3713255 GCA_017654935.2 Phymorhynchus buccinoides | reverse complement strand
AGGGGTGGCAGCCTTCATGGGCGCGCTCATCATCGGTCCTCGCATCGGACGGTTCCATCCTGAGTCCAAGACAGTGCTGGAACTGCGAGGCCACTCCGTGCCGGTATGATATTCTTCCTGTGTTTTCTCTCCTTGTTTATCGTCTTCATCAACGTCGTCGTCGTCGTCGTCGTTGCAGTTGTCGTGATCATCATCATCATTTTCGTCAACATTTTGTACACTCCTTATTTCTTTTTTTTCTTTTTTTTCTTTCTACCTTTCTTCTTCTTCTTCTTCTTCTTCTTCTTCTTCTTCTTCTTCTTCTTCTTCTTCTTCTTCTTCTTCTTCTTCTTCTTCTTCTTCTTCTTCTTCTTCTTCTTCTTCTTCTTCTTCTTCTTCTTCTTCTTCTTCTTCTTCTTCTCCTCCTTCTCCTCCTCCTCCTTCTTCTTCTTCATTCTCGTTTCCTCGTCCCTATCATGATCGTCATCTTCTTCTACTTGTCCTCTTTTTTCTCCTCCCCTTCTTATCATCGTCACCCTTGTAATCATCATCATCATCATCATCATCATCATCATCATCATCATCATCATCATCAACATCGTCATCATCATCATCATCATCATCATCATCATCATCATCATCATCAACATCATCATCAACAACAACATATCTTCTTCTTCTTCCCTTCTTCTTCTTCTTCTTCTTCTTCTTCTTTTTGTTGTCTTCATCATCATCATCCTCATCCTCCACCTCTTCTTCTTTTTCTTCTTCTTCTTCTTCTTCTTTTTTTTTTCTTCTTTTTTTTTCTTCTTCTCCTCCTCCTCCTCCTCCTCCTCCTCCTCCTCCTCCTCCTCTTCCTCTTCCTCCTCTTCCTCCTTCTTCTTCTTCTTCTTCTTCTTCTTCTTCTTCCTCTATCATCTCCTCCCTCCCCGAATCATCACCATCGTCACCATCATCATCATCATCATCATCATCATCATCATCATCATCATCATCATCATCATCTTCATCATCTCTTTCTTCCTTTTCTTCTCATCTTGTCTTTCTTGCTTCTGATGTTGCGTCTTCTTCTTCTTCTTCTCTCTCTCTCTCTCTCTCTCTCTCTCTCTCTCTCTCTCTCTCTCTCTCTCTCTCTCTCTCTCTCTCTCTCTCTCTCTCTCTCTCTCTCTCTCTCTCTCTCTCTCTCTCTCTCTCTCTCTCTCTCTCTCTCTCTCTCTCTCTCTCTCTCTCTTCTTCTTCTTCTTCCGTCTTCTTCTCCATCCCCCCTTCCTCTGTGTGGAAGGGGCGCACATATGAACGCAGCACCCACACATACTCTGTTATGCGAGTGGTGTTAGGGTAGGTGTACTTTGAGCAGCGTGCAGAAAACCTCTCTTGTGTTTTAACTAAAGTTTCTACACAGGTATGTTGCCCACACATTTATCTAAATCTTGGTATTAAAACGGCGTTTATACTTCAATTAGTTTGGCAGTTATAACCTCAAAAGCTCACAAGTAGGCGGACCTGTCCCGTTGTCCCCTACTTCATTTCTCTGTCTCCTTTTTTCTTTCAGTTTGCTGCTCTGGGCGGGTTCATTCTACTGTTCGGATTCCTGGCCTTCAACGGGGGTCAGATCTGAGCTGTTAGCTTCTCACTTTTGTATATCAATTCATTTCTCCATCTCTTTTTTTCTTTCAGTTTGCTGCTCTGGGCGGGTTCATCCTACTGTTCGGATTCCTGGCCTTCAACGGGGGGTCTGAGCTGAGCATCAGCCATGAGGACAACGGGGCCCACGTGTCCATCTCCGTGGTCAACACCATCATCTCCGGCTCCGTGTCCGCCTTCTTCACCATGCTCATGCAGAAAACCGGCCTCTTCGGGAATTCCCGATGGAGCCTGCTGTCCACGCTTAATGGAGCTTTGACTGGAATGGTGAGTGAATGAGATTAGGGAATTTCCGATCCCCTCTTCACCATGCTCATGCAGAAATTTGTCCCTCTTCAGGAATTACCGATGGAGCCTGCTGTCCACGCTTAATGGGGCTTTGACTGGAATGGTGAGTGAAAGGGTGTGCATTCAAGAAGCTGGCCACCACCACATAAGATCCAAAACGAAATTAGAATAAATGTCCCGCATGTGTCCAAGTGGACCGAGAAAACCTAAAGCCTAATATCCATTCACCACAGAAAAAGAAGAAGAAGAAGAGTGTGTGGGAGAATGAGTAAGCTTACGTCGTGTTCGGGAATTTTCAATCCACTCTTCATCATGCTCTTGAAGAAAACTGTCCCTCTTCGGGAATTCCCGATGGAGCTTGCTGTCTCTATCTTTCTCTCTCTCTCTCTCTGGTTGGTTTAACGTCTAATTAGGCGTAGCCTCTTATAGACAGTGTTCTATAAGCCTGCTGTCCACGCTGTAATGGGCCTTTGACTGGAATGGTGAATGAAAAAGTGTGTGAGAGATTATAATGATGATGATGATGATGATGATGATGATGATGATGATGACAACAATGATGACGACGACGATGATGACGACGACGACGACGACGACGATGATGACAACGACGACGAAGACCACAACGACGACGACGATGATGATGATGACGACGATGATGTTGTGGACAATGCCACGTTGTTCAGGTGGCGGCCTGTGCGGGGTGCAACGCCTACCATCCCTGGGGGGCCGCGGTCCTGGGCTTCTTCGCCTCCATCACCTACAAGGTGTCCTCCTGGATGATGGTCAGAATGAGAGTGGACGACCCCCTGGATGCTGTGGCTGGTACTGTGGGATAGAGAGAGAGAGAGAGAGAGAGAGAGAGAGAGAGAGAGAGAGAGAGAGAGAGAGAGAGAGAGAGAGAGAGAGAGAGAGAGAGAGAGAGAGAGAGAGAGAGAGAGAGAGAGAGAGAGAGAGAGAGAGAGGAGAGAGAGAGGGAGAGAGAGAGAGAGAGAGAGAGAGAGAGAGAGAGAGAGAGAGAGAGAGAGAGAGAGAGAGAGAGAGAGAGGGAGAGAGAGAGAGAGAGAGAGAGAGAGAGAGAGAGAGAGAGAGAGAGAGAGAGAGAGAGAGAGAGAGAGAGAGAGAGAGAGAGAGAGAGAGAGAGGAGAGAGAGAGAGAGATGGGCTTGGTAGGATGGAGATAGGAAGAGAAGATACAAAAATGGAGAAAGAGATAGGCAGGATGGCAGAGATAAAGAAACAAGAAGAAGAAGAAGGAGGAGGAGGACTAGGGACAATAATAAGAGCTAGAGATGGAGGGAGGGGGCGGGAGGTAGAGATTGATAATGATATTATGATAGTATCATGATAGCATGAGCGCGCACGTATCAGTTACTCCCCGTGATAAACGCGCTAGATTCCATTACATCGTAAAAGACATTTCTAAAACTAGGACGGAAGGTCTTTATAACAAAATATTTTAAAAAATCACCCACGTCTCACCAGCACCCTTTCCCTCTCAAACTACGACCCACACCCGTAAGGCCTAGTGCAGAGTGAGAGGACAAATCCTTAGATGTCTTCTCTATCCCCATCCCCATTCCTATCTCTGGTATCATCTGTCACAAAGGCCCTGTATGGAGAAGACAACAATGACGTCGGTTACATTTGTTGTTGTTGTTGTTGTTGTCGTTGTCGTGCCCTGGCTTAAAGACTCCAGGGATCATCCCAACAGCCGAAGTTCTTGAACACTATGGTACAAATGCACCGGCTGGGGATGAGAAAATTTACGTGTGTGACCGTTTTTGATTACCCCTCCACGTGAGCAGCCACACTCCGACTTCGGAGGATTTTAGACTGATGATGGTACTATGCTAGGAGCTTGTTAAAGAAATCGCCGTATAACTATGCAGAGCATAACAACATTTTGATGTAGCCTTGGTGTTCTAGTTTATGTCAATCGGTCTGACACAGCCTTATGCCAAGCCGAATCGTTTACAGTGAGAGGCCATGTTGTATTATAGCCTACTGCTTTATTCTTTATCGACTTTAGCCCATCTTGTTCTTTGCGCGTCCTCTCCTCGAAGTTTCGCTGAGAAGCAACATTTTTACCATCTCAGGAAACAGATAGAGTTAGGATCAGCCTAGGGGCTGTTTCCATACAATTGAAAGAAGCAGACTTTAACATTAGAGGTCGTTAGCATGAGAGTGGGGGGGGGGGGGGGGGGGGGGGGGATTGGGGGGGGGGGGGGGGGGGACTACAACGTTTCTTGCTAGTGTGTTGCGTTGACAACATTTGGTATTGTGGTATTTGGTATTTTGTACTCACAGAGGCGTCTCTTTGATGTTCGGGTTGCTCCTACATGGAGAGCACGTCGCAGCCAGAGGCGCACCACCCTTTTTTTTAATTATTATTTGACTGGTGAGGAATGAAACCGGGGTAAAGTTTTACCAAATGACAACTTTTTGGTTGCCACTGGGTTTAACGTGTGCTAAGTACATGGGCACACGGTGCCTCGGTTTTTCGTCTCATCCGAAAGACTCCACTTTCGGACCGTAAGGCCTAGTGCAGAGTGAGAGGAAAAATCCCCTGTACCCAGGTTCGAACTCGGGTTTATTGCATACGAGGCGAACGCGTTACCTCTGTGCCACTCTACACCATCGGGGGCTAAATTTCAGCGTGAATATCGTCAGGCTTGTCATAACATTACCTATGTCTGTTTTTCTGTTTAGAGAGGGAAAATGTGAGAGGAAAAAACATGTCCCTTGAATCGTGTATTATATAACTTGAGCAACTTTAGGAAATTACGTCAACAACAATTATATTGCTTCATCACTTTTGTTCAAGGTTTTGAAAGAAAGTTGAAGACCGATTTTGGGGGGATAGTTTGGCAACCATTATGGTTACAGAGTTTGAGTTAGGCTCATCTTGTAAGCAAGACAACATGTGTGGGATCTTGGACAGATTGAGTGATGCTTGTAAGAATAAAGACCCACCAGATCACGTGTCAAAATCACGAGTCCACGTGATTTCCCTCTAATAGCTGGTAAGAAATCTTGTTTTGACCAGGTTTGACTCCCATGCAAATGCCCCCAAATTGAAAACGAAACATCATTTTAAAGAGCAGCCTCAATTTGAAGTTGGTAGCATTTGTATGTGGGTCACAGCTACCCAGAAAAAAACAAGGGACTTAATCGAGACTAACTTATCTAAAAGTGGCCGTCGCTTGACGCTCTCTGAAGAATAATACTGACATCAGACAAGCGGTAGATGAAAATACAGGTAACATTACGAACGCGCGAGCGCGCGCGCGTGTATGTGTTTGTGTGTGTGTGTGTGTCAAGTCAAGTCAAGTCAAGTCAGAATGATCTTTATTGAGGATAAAAGGAATAAGCTTAAAAGCTTTTTTGTGTGTGTGTGTGTGTGTGTGTGTGTGTGCGTGTGTGTGTGTGTGTGTGTGTGTGTGCGTGTGTGTGTGTGTGTGTGTGTACGTGTGTGTGTGTGTGTGTGTGTGTGTGTGTGTGTGTGTGTGTGTGTGTGTGTGTGTGCGTGTATGTGTGTGTGTGTGTGTGTGTGTGTGTGTGTGTGTGTGTGTGTGTGTGTGTGTGTGAGTGTCTGTGTGTGTGTGTGTGTGTGTCTGTGTGTGTGTGTGTGTGTGATGTCTAGTGTGTGTGTGTGTGTGTCTGTGTGTCCATGAGTGTGTGTGTGTGTGTGTGTGTGTGTGTGTGTATGTGTGTGTGTGTGTGTGTGTGTGTGTGTGTGTGTGTGTGTGTGTGTGTGTGTGTGTGTGTGTGTGTGTTCTGTGTGTGTCTGTGTGTGTGTGTGTGTGTGTGTGTGTGTGTGTGTGTGTGTGTGTGTGTGTGTGTGTGTGTGTGTGTGTGTCTGTCTGTGTGTGTCTGTGTGTAGGTAGGTGTGTGTGTGCGTGTGTGCGCGGGTACGTGTATAATATGTGCGTGCATGTGCACGCGCGCGTGTGTGTGCGTGTGCATCCGTTCATGCGCGCATTGATGTGTGCAAAATATGTGTATGTTCATGTGTATGTGTCTGTGTGCATGCGCACGTGTCTGTATGTGTGCGCGCAGCGCGCGTGCATGTGCGTTCTCAAGTCAATCGGCCAACTTCAACGTGTTGAAGACAACTAGCCGTTTGTGTGTGTTATCCGTGTGTCAGTGAGTGTCACGTCAATGCTGGTGTCGTGTGATCTGTTGGTCAGTTCACTTCGGGGGAGGCACGTGGGGGGTCATCGCGGTGGCCTTTCTGGACAAGGACGCGGGGATCCTTCTGCACGGGGACAAAGAGGCCGGCCTGGTACGTATCAATAGGGCATTGGCTGCGTGCCGACGACCTTGAATTTCACTGAGATGAATTTAGAGATTTGAATTAGAAAGGTCAGCGTAACTCGGGCAGAACGAGTGCGGGCAAATTAGTAGTCTAGTATAGAGAACGAACACTCGTGGCAAATGTTCTATTCCGCTGGGGTATTGTCCGGTGGGGTATTGTCGGATGGGGTATTGTCTGATGGGGTATTGTCTGATGGGGTATTGTCTGGTGGGGTATTGTCTGATGGGGTATTGTCTGATGGGGTATTGTCTGGTGGGGTATTGTCTGATGGGGTATTGTCCCGATGGGGTATTGTCTGATGGGGTATTGTCTGATGGGGTATTGTCTGATGGGGTATTGTCTGATGGGGTATTGTCTGTGGGGTATTGTCTGATGGGTATTGTCCAATGGGGTATTGTCTGATGGGGTATTGTCTGATGGGGTATTGTCTGATGGGGTATTGTCTGATGGGGTATTGTCTGATGGGGTATTGTCTGATGGGGTATTGTCTGATGGGGTATTGTCTGATGGGGTATTGTCTGATGGGGTATTGTCTGATGGGGTATTGTCTGATGGGGTATTGTCTGATGGGGTATTGTCTGGTGGGGTATTGTCTGATGGGGTATTGTCTGATGGGGTATTGTCTGCTGGGGTATTGTCCGATGGGGTATTGTCTGATGGGGTATTGTCTGATGGGGTATTGTCTGATGGGGTATTGTCTGATGGGGTATTGTCTGATGGGGTATTGTCTGGTGGGGTATTGTCTGGTGGGGTATTGTCTGATGGGGTATTGTCCGATGGGGTATTGTCTGATGGGGTATTGTCTGATGGGGTATTGTCTGATGGGGTATTGTCTGATGGGGTATTGTCTGATGGGGTATTGTCTGGTGGGGTATTGTCCAGTGGGATATTGTGAGGTGGGGTATTGTCTGGTGGGGTATTGTCTGATGGGGTATTGTCTGATGGGGTATTGTCTGGGGGTATTGTCTGGTGGGGTATTGTCTGGTGGGGTATTGTCTGATGGGGTATTGTCTGGTGGGGTATTGTCCGGTGGGGTATTGTCTGGTGGGGTATTGTCTGGTGGGGTATTGTCTGGTGGGGTATTGTCTGGGGTATTGTCTGGTGGGGTATTGTCTGATGGGGTATTGTCTGATGGGGTATTGTCCGATGGGGTATTGTCTGGTGGGGTATTGTCTGATGGGGTATTGTCTGGTGGGGTATTGTCTGATGGGGTATTGTCTGATGGGGTATTGTCTGATGGGGTATTGTCTGATGGGGTATTGTCTGATGGGGTATTGTCTGATGGGGTATTGTCTGATGGGGTATTGTCCGGTGGGGTATTGTCTGATGGGGTATTGTCTGATGGGGTATTGTCTGATGGGGTATTGTCTGATGGGGTATTGTCTGATGGGGTATTGTCTGATGGGGTATTGTCTGATGGGGTATTGTCTGATGGGGTATTGTCTGATGGGGTATTGTCTGATGGGGTATTGTCTGATGGGGTATTGTCTGATGGGGTATTGTCTGATGGGGTATTGTCTGATGGGGTATTGTCTGATGGGGTATTGTCTGATGGGGTATTGTCTGGGGGTATTGTCTGTCTGTGGGGTATTGTCTGGTGGGGTATTGTCTGGTGGGGTATTGTCTGATGGGGTATTGTCTGGGGTATTGTCTGGTGTATTGTCTGATGGGGTATTGTCTGGGGGGTATTGTCCAGTGGGATATTGTGAGGTGTATTGTCTGGTGGGGTATTGTCTGATGGGGTATTGTCTGATGGGGTATTGTCTGTCCGGGGTATTGGGTGGGGTATTGTCTGGTGGGGTATTGTCTGATGGGGTATTGTCTGGTGGGGTATTGTCCAATGGGGTATTGTCTGATGGGGTATTGTCTGGTGGGGTATTGTCTGATTGTCTGGTGTATTGTCCAATGGGGTATTGTCTGGTGGGGTATTGTCTGGTGGGGTATTGTCTGGTGGGGTATTGTCTGGTGTATTGTCCAATGGGGTATTGTCTGGTGGGGTATTGTCCGATGGGGTATTGTCTGGTGGGGTATTGTCCGATGGGGTATTGTCTGGTGGGGTATTGTCTGGTGAGGTATTGTCCAATGGGGTATTGTCTGGTGAGGTATTGTCCAATGGGGTATTTTCTGGTGGGGTATTGTCTGGTGGGGTATTGTCTGGTGGTATATTGTCTGGTGGTATATTGTCTGGTGGTGGTATATTGTCTGGTGGGGTATTGTCTGGTGGGGTATTGTCTGGTGGGGTATTGTCTGGTGGTATATTGTCTGGTGGTATATTGTCTGGTGGGGTATTTTCTGGTGGGTGGTATTGTCTGGTGGGGTATTGTCTGGTGGGGTATTGTCTGGTGGGGTATTGTCTGGTGGGGTATTGTCTGGTGGGGTATTGTCTGGTGGAATATTGTCTGGTGGGGTATTGTCTGGTGGTATATTGTCTGGTGGTATATTGTCTGGTGGGGTATTTTCTGGTGGTATATTGTCTGGTGGAATATTGTCTGGTGGGGTATTGTCTGGTGGTATATTGTCTGGTGGGGTATTGTCTGGTGGGGTATTGTCTGGTGGGGTATTGTCTGGTGGTATATTGTCTGGTGGGGTATTGTCTGGTGGTATATTGTCTGGTGGGGTATTGTCTGGTGGGGTATTGTCTGGTGGGGTATTGTCTGGTGGGGTGTTGTCCAGTGATGTATTGTCCGGTGGGGTATTGTCTGGTGGGGTATTGTCTGGTGGGGTATTGTCTGGTGGGGTATTGTCTGGTGGGGTATTGTCTGGTGGGGTATTGTCTGGTGGGTTATTGTCTGGTGGGGTATTGTCTGGTGGGGTATTGTCTGGTGGGGTGTTGTCCAGTGATGTATTATCCGGTGGGGTTTTGTCTTGTGGCTATTTTCCCGTGCGCCATATATCACACACATGGAGTTTAGTGTGTGTGTGTGTGTGTGTGTGTGTGTGTGTGTGTGTGTGTGTGTGTGTGTGTGTGTGTGTGTGTGCGTGCGCGCGCGTGTGTGTGTGTGGTGTGTGTGTTTATGTATGTTCTTGTGTGTACGTATGTGTGTGTGTGTATATTATATGCAGGTATGAAAAATGTTAACTTTTCGACGACAATGCTGTATCAAATCGTTTATTGTGGCCTATAGCTCTAACTTTGCTATTGGCCGCTACTACAGACTGTATTTCAGGGTTGTGTTTTCTTCACCAGAAACTAGCATGGCAGCTGTGCGGATGGTCCGCCATTGCAGCGTGGACAGGAGTGCTGTCCCTTGTCATGTTCGGAGTGCTGAGACTGCTGGGAATTCTGCGGGTGTCCGAAGAGATAGAGAGGAAGGGTGAGAGCAAGAGAAGAGAGAGAGAGAGAGAGAGAGAGAGAGAGAGAGAGAGAGAGAGAGAGAGAGAGAGAGAGAGAGAGAGAGAGAGAGAGAGAGAGAGAGAGAGAGAGAAAGGGAGGGGGGGAGAGGGAGAGAGAGATAATTGCGTTTAATGAATGTTATTTATAGAGGATAATAGAATAAGCAAATAGGACAAGCTTTTTTACATCCAGCCCTCTTTAAAAAAATATATATATAAAAAGGCACAAACAAAGCGAAATAAAAAGCATGCAAAATACAGTCATGGCGATGATGATGATGATGATGATGATGATGATGATGATGATGATTATGACGACGAAAATGGTGATGATAATGATGATGATGATGATGATTACGACGATGATGATGATTATGACGACGATGATGATGATGATAATGATGATGATGATGATGATGATGATGATGATGATGACAATGACGATGATGATGATGATGATGATGATGATGATGATGATGATTATGATGACGACAATGGTGATGATGACGACGACGACGATGATGACAGCAATGACGACAACAATGATGATGATGATGACGACAATGATGATGATGATGATGATGACGACGATGACAACAATGATGATGATGACGACGACAATGATGATGATGATGATGATGATGATGATGATGATGATGATGATGATGATGATGATGACGACAATTATGATGATGACAATAATGATGATGATGATGATGATGATGATGATGATGATGATGATGATGACGACGATGATGATGATGACGACGACGACGATGATGATGATGACGATGATGATAACGACGATGATGATTACGACGACGACAATGATAATGATTATGACGACGAAAATGGTGATGATGATGACTACAATGACGATGATGACGACGACGACAATGACGACGATGATGATGATGATGACGATGACGACAATGATGATGATGACAACGTCACATCGCCAGGTCTGGACATTCCCAAGCACGGGGAGCCAGCCTACCCCCTGGAGTCGTACGGCCACGGACACATCGAACGAGTGCTGAGAGTGCTGGAGTCTGGACAGCTGGAGTACTCCACCCAGGGTATGCATGTGGACACCAGTGTACAGTGGCACAGTGGTAGCGCGTTCGCCTCGTGTCAAGTAAACCCGAGTTCGAACCTGGGTACAGGGGATTTTTCCTCTCACTTTGCGCTAGGCCTTATGGTCTGAACGTGGAGTTTTTTCGGATGAGACGATAAACCGAGGTCCCGTGTGCTCACGCACTTATCATACGTTAAACCCAGTGGCAACGAAAAAGGTTGTCATTTGGTCAACCTTTCCTTCCTCATCAGTCACACATGCCAAAATCGCATGCAAAGACGTTGTTATAATGTATACCACAAAGCACCCCTACAATTGTGATATACACAGTTCGACTTAATAAAATGCAGTATAATGCGATACAATACATTTGGTAATTTGGTATTTGGTATATTCTAGTCACAGAGACTTATCTCTGAGAAATTCGGGCTGCTCTCCCCCAGAGAGCGCGTCGCCGCAAGTTTGTGGTCAATGTCGCCTACCCAATGTCCATGGCTTTTTTTTTGGCTTGTGGTCAGTGGGTTTGTGGTCAATGGGCTTGTGGTGTCCATGGGCACACTTGTGGTCAACCATAGCTATCAATTTGTGGTTCATACCATGGCAGTGGGATTTCTCCCTGGTTCTTACCATGACTTTGGTCAATGTCTGCCTTGGGAATTTTATGTTGCGTAAATGGCGCACCATAGGTGTGGTCAGAATAATAATAATAGTGAATCATTTTTATAGTCCCATTCCTCCAGGACTCGACGTTCAGTTCGATTTTCAACAACAAAACTAGAAGCAACAAAGGGCGAGGCACGGGATTCGAACCCATGCAAATAGGTCACTACACGCTGCAGTCACGCATTACATTTGGCAGGCGAACGTCTTAACCACTGTGCACACCTTTCTCTGCCATCACACACATGTGTTGTAATATAATACCTTTCGCTGCGCTACAGAACAGTACAGATCGGTAGTAATCAATTCTGTAGACAGTGCAGGGCAGTTTGTTTTCCTTACTTTCTACTGCCAATCTTTTCTCCGTGATTAGTGTTCGTGTGTTTCTGCTTGGTGTGCGTCATTGGTAAGCTATCGAGCATGTTCTTCTTTTCCATTAGGTATTAGTTTGGTTAATGTCCGTTCTCCTTCGACCAAGCTCATGGCTTATGTTTCATTGTCATGATTTATGTTCATTTCCGTGCTTCATGGTTCATTTCCATGGTTTGTGGTCCATTTCCATGTGGTTTTTGGTGGTCCATTGTCCATGGTTTGTGGTCCATTTCCATGGTTTGTGGTTCATTTCCATGGTTTGTGGTTTGTGGTTCCATGGTTTGTGGTTTCCATGGCTTGTGGTTCATTTCCATGGTTTGTGGTTCATTTCCATGGTTTGTGGTCATGGTGTCCATGGTTTGTGGTCAATTTCCATGGTTTGTGGTCCATGGTTCCATGGTTTGTGGTCCATTTCCATGGTTTGTGGTTCATTTCCATGGTTTGTGGTCAGTGTCCATGGTTTGTGGTCAATGTCCATGGTTTGTGGTCCATTTCCATGGTTTGTGGTCAATGTCCATGGTTTGTGGTCAATGTCCATGGTTTGTGGTCAATGTCCATGGTTTGTGGTCAATGTCCATGGCATTTCCATGGTTTGTGGTCAATGTCCATGGTTTGTGGTTCATTTCCATGGTTTGTGGTCAATTTCCATGGTTTGTGGTCAATGTCCATGGTTTGTGGTCAATGTCCATGGTTTGTGGTTCATTTCCATGGTTTGTGGTTCATTTCCATGGTTTGTGGTTCATTTCCATGGTTTGTGGTTCATTTCCATGGTTTGTGGTTCATTTCCATGGTTTGTGGTTCATTTCCATGGTTTGTGGTTCATTTC
>CM065701.1:3693255-3695755 GCA_017654935.2 Phymorhynchus buccinoides | reverse complement strand
CATACTCACACTCACTCTCTCTCAGGATCACCCTCTCTCTCTCTCTCTCTCTCTCTCTCTCTCTCTCTCTCTCTCTCTCTCTCTCTCTCTCTCTCTCTCACCCTCTCTCTCTCGATCTCTCTCACACACACACACACCATTTTACTAACATACTAGCAATCCAGAACCTACATCCTTGCAAGCATATATTATTCCCTGTTAGAATAGAATAAACAATGGACAACAAACAAACCAATCATCCAACATCATTGCGAGCATATAATATTATTTTATAGGAATAAAAAACAATAGCATACTAGCAAACCATCCATCTAGTACCCGCATCGTTACGAACAATAAATTATAGTATTCATTTGCTCAATTTTAGGCTGGACAGCAACACAAAAATGGCAACTATGATATTTTCGGTATCAGCAGTGGCAGTATAGTATCTTATATAATATTATGATTATGTATTAGCATTTGTTTTCCGAAGATTAGTTGCTTCTGCAATAAACCTAGCAAAACAAATAATCCATTCTTCTTTCTCACTCAATAGAAGTGGAGACAAATTTATTCCCTGTATGACTGGCTCTTTAAATATACTACACCTTCCCCGAATTTCTTCGTATGCTGGACAGTCAAAAACAAAGTGTATTTCATTTTCAATACAGTTTGGGGCTGAACACATTAAGCATGAATTTTGAGAGGAAACTTCAAACCATTTCTTATTGGCATTGAGGCCTAAAGTCCGTGTACGGAATTTAGCAAGACTAGCTCTATGATACCTGTGCGAAATTGTCATCAGATATTTTTCCATCTCAAAAGTATTTTTGAAGGACATAAACCAATCATATTTAAGGTTTCCATCTATATTTGCATGCCAGTTTTGCTTGCAGCAACATATTAGCCTATCTCTAAATTCAGAAACAAATTGAACTGGATTTCCTACCCCTTGAGATACCCAGACTATCCCAAAACCATTTTCAGTTAACACTTTTTTGACATATGAAACCCAATTATATTTTCCTTTTTCATGCTGGATAACTAACATTTCATAAGCTTGTCTAGATATGAGAGAGAGAGAGAGAGAGAGAGAGAGAGAGAGAGAGAGAGAGAGAGAGAGAGAGAGAGAGAGAGAGAGAGAGAGAGATTGCCAGATGATGCTTTCAATGTAAAGATACATTATACAAGAAACATGTTTCACTTAATATTCTTTTTCCATGAGTTCGATTCTAAAAGAATGCCTATGATTTTAGAAAAGTTTTCCTTAACATTCCTGTGTCATCTTTAACAAATTTGAAAACAAAAATAGAAGCTTTTTTTATCAACCAAGTAATGGTACTATTTGATATTTTGTTTGCTCAATAAACCAGCATGTCACTGATATTGTCTTCGAATATGAATGATGTGCAGGTGTCATTATGTTGTGGTTGTGAAATTTATGATTCTGAACAATATTCTCTAGTAGGCATATTGTGCATATGTTATGATGTGGTTGTGAAATTTATGATTCTGAACAATATTCTCTAGTAGGCCTATTGTGCAACAACATTAAGGGGTTATCTTTATTCACAAGAAGACAAGACAAGACAGACATTACGTGTGATTTAGAACCGTCAGTAACCTTATCTATGCAGCACTAGGAAATCTGTCTTAGTTTTATCATTTCTATGTCTTTGTGTTCCAAGGTTTCATCAACGGACAGGCCAACACAGGTAAAACTTCAGGGAGATTTGTTTTTGTTTTTTTACTTCTTTCTTCTAGTACCCGATTTTCTAGCCATTCGATTCTGAATCTGCTTCTTTTCAACGCATCTTCTTCTTCTTCTTCTTCGATCGCTGAGAGAGTTTTCTGTCAATTATGAACGCAGATGCGCCATGCTGCCTGTCGCGGACCAGAAGGGTGTGAACAATGAAAATAAAACAAACCCACTCTAGCTAACACCCCAACAACACAGACACAGTGATTTCAAGTAGGCGTAAAAGCAACAAAGCAATTTATTTAAAACCAAATCAATAATATCTCTTTCACACAATCAAACCGCCAAGTAAACAAACCCCAGGCAATTTAACACACTAAATAAATAATGTCCCGTTACAAATATTACACACCAATAATAGCATCCCAATACAAATATAATACAACCTCCACTTAATAACCCATTCAAAAAACAACAACCGTTGAATTTAAAAAAAACAAGAAAGGGAAACGGCAGCTAAAGGCTTACTAAATTATTACTTTTAAAAACCCTGACTTCTCTCCCTTTAACTTACTTTGTCAATGATCAAAACAAAGTAGATGACCCAGGAATAGCTCAAGGCCAGATCACATGCAATGGTGCCAAGCAAATCACCAAACTTATGCAGTGACCCACCTACCCAGCTAAACCCCTGTCAACTATTACTTATAATTACATATATTTAGAAAGAACAGATGGTTGAAGTATAGTTAAAAGACCAGATCACACACAAAGGTGTTAAACAGTAATGATCTGTCTTCCAACTAAAACTCCCACCAA
>CM065701.1:3625755-3683255 GCA_017654935.2 Phymorhynchus buccinoides | reverse complement strand
CGTTAGTATCATGTGTTCTTGTGTCAGTAAAGAGCGAGAGAACAGATACAGATGTCACGTTAGTATCATGTGTTCTTTGTCAGTAAAGAGCGAGAAAACAGATACAGATGTCACGTTAGTACCATGTGTGTTCTTTGTCAGTAAAGAGCGAGAGAACAGATACAGATGTCACGTTAGTACCATGTGTGTTCTTTGTCAGTAAAGAGTGAGAGAACAGATACAGATGTCACGTTAGTATCATGTGTTCTTTGTCAGTAAAGAGCGAGAGAACAGATACAGATGTCACGTTAGTATCATGTGTTTCTTTGTCAGTAAAGAGCGAGAGAACAGATACAGATGTCACGTTAGTATCATGTGTTTCTTTGTCAGTAAAGAGCGAGAGAACAGATACAGATGTCACGTTAGTACCATGTGTGTTCTTTGTCAGTAAAGAGCGAGAGAACAGATACAGATGTCACGTTAGTACCATGTGTGTTCTTTGTCAGTAAAGAGTGAGAGAACAGATACAGATGTCACGTTAGTATCATGTGTTTCTTTGTCAGTAAAGAGCGAGAGAACAGATACAGATGTCACGTTAGTATCATGTGTGTTCTTTGTCAGTAAAGAGCGAGAGAACAGATACAGATGTCACGTTAGTACCATGTGTGTTCTTTGTCAGTAAAGAGCGAGAGAACAGATACAGATGTCACGTTAGTATCATGTGTGTTCTTTGTCAGTAAAGAGCGAGAGAACAGATACAGATGTCACGTTAGTACCATGTGTTTCTTTGTCAGTAAAGAGCGAGAGAACACATACAGATGTCACGTTAGTACCATGTGTGTTCTTTGTCAGTAAAGAGCGAGAGAACACATACAGATGTCACGTTAGTACCATGTGTTCTTTTGTCAGTAAAGAGCGAGAGAACAGATACAGATGTCACGTTAGTATCATGTGTTCTTTGTCAGTAAAGAGCGAGAGAACAGATACAGATGTCACGTTAGTACCATGTGTTTCTTTGTCAGTAAAGAGCGAGAGAACAGATACAGATGTCACGTTAGTACCATGTGTGTTCTTTGTCAGTAAAGAGCGAGAGAACAGATACAGATGTCACGTTAGTACCATGTGTGTTCTTTGTCAGTAAAGAGCGAGAGAACAGATACAGATGTCACGTTAGTATCATGTGTTCTTTGTCAGTAAAGAGCGAGAGAACAGATACAGATGTCACGTTAGTATCATGTGTTCTTTGTCAGTAAAGAGCGAGAGAACAGATACAGATGTCACGTTAGTACCATGTGTTCTTTGTCAGTAAAGAGCGAGAAAACAGATACAGATGTCACGTTAGTACCATGTGTGTTCTTTGTTAGTAAAGAGCGAGAGAACAGATACAGATGTCACGTTAGTACCATGTGTGTTCTTTGTCAGTAAAGAGTGAGAGAACAGATACAGATGTCACGTTAGTATCATGTTTTCTTTGTCAGTAAAGAGCGAGAGAACAGATACAGATGTCACGTTAGTATCATGTGTTCTTTGTCAGTAAAGAGCGAGAGAACAGATACAGATGTCACGTTAGTATCATGTGTGTTCTTTGTCAGTAAAGAGCGAGAGAACAGATACAGATGTCACGTTAGTATCATGTGTGTTCTTTGTCAGTAAAGAGCGAGAGAACAGATACAGATGTCACGTTAGTACCATGTGTTATTTTGTCAGTAAAGAGCGAGAGAACAGATACAGATGTCACGTTAGTATCATGTGTGTTCTTTGTCAGTAAAGAGCGAGAGAACAGATACAGATGTCACGTTAGTACCATGTGTTCTTTGTCAGTAAAGAGCGAGAGAACACATACAGATGTCACATTAGTGCCATGTGTGTTCTTTGTCAGTAAAGAGCGAGAGAACAGATACAGATGTCACATTAGTACCATGTGTGTTCTTTGTCAGTAAAGAGCGAGAGAACAGATACAGATGTCACGTTAGTACCATGTGTGTTCTTTGTCAGTAAAGAGCGAGAAAACAGATACAGATGTCACGTTAGTACCATGTGTTTCTTTGTCAGTAAAGAGCGAGAGAACAGATACAGATGTCACGTTAGTACCATGTGTTCTTTGTCAGTAAAGAGCGAGAGAACACATACAGATGTCACATTAGTGCCATGTGTATTCTTTGTCAGTAAAGAGCGAGAGAACACATACAGATGTCACATTAGTATCATGTGTGTTCTTTGTCAGTAAAGAGCGAGAGAACAGATACAGATGTCACGTTAGTACCATGTGTGTTCTTTGTCAGTAAAGAGCGAAAGAACAGATACAGATGTCACGTTAGTACCATGTGTGTTCTTTGTCAGTAAAGAGTGAGAGAACAGATACAGATGTCACGTTAGTATCATGTGTTCTTTGTCAGTAAAGAGCGAGAGAACAGATACAGATGTCACGTTAGTATCATGTGTTTCTTTGTCAGTAAAGAGCGAGAGAACAGATACAGATGTCACGTTAGTACCATGTGTTTCTTTGTCAGTAAAGAGCGAGAAAACAGATACAGATGTCACGTTAGTACCATGTGTGTTCTTTGTTAGTAAAGAGCGAGAGAACAGATACAGATGTCACGTTAGTACCATGTGTGTTCTTTGTCAGTAAAGAGTGAGAGAACAGATACAGATGTCACGTTAGTATCATGTGTTTCTTTGTCAGTAAAGAGCGAGAGAACAGATACAGATGTCACGTTAGTATCATGTGTTTCTTTGTCAGTAAAGAGCGAGAGAACAGATACAGATGTCACGTTAGTATCATGTGTGTTCTTTGTCAGTAAAGAGCGAGAGAACAGATACAGATGTCACGTTAGTATCATGTGTGTTCTTTGTCAGTAAAGAGCGAGAGAACAGATACAGATGTCACGTTAGTACCATGTGTTATTTTGTCAGTAAAGAGCGAGAGAACAGATACAGATGTCACGTTAGTATCATGTGTGTTCTTTGTCAGTAAAGAGCGAGAGAACAGATACAGATGTCACGTTAGTACCATGTGTTCTTTGTCAGTAAAGAGCGAGAGAACACATACAGATGTCACATTAGTGCCATGTGTATTCTTTGTCAGTAAAGAGCGAGAGAACACATACAGATGTCACATTAGTGCCATGTGTGTTCTTTGTCAGTAAAGAGCGAGAGAACAGATACAGATGTTACATTAGTACCATGTGTGTTCTTTGTCAGTAAAGAGCGAGAGAACAGATACAGATGTCACGTTAGTACCATGTGTGTTCTTTGTCAGTAAAGAGCGAGAAAGCAGATAAAGATATGATTATTTGGGGGGGGGGGGGGGGGGGGGGGGGGTCAGTAAAGAGCGAGATAACAGAAAAAGAAGATGTTTTGCCTAACGTTGGTTCATGTTTTGATGAAAATCTGTTTAACGTCCTCTGATCTGGAAGAGACACATAATATGGGACATTAGTAGATATAAAGATGGAGGCAATGCCCGGAGGCGGTGCAACACCAGTAAGGTCCCGATTTTTGTTTATCAATACAGGTATGTATATACTTTCATATCTGTCGACCTTTTTATTCTTTAATTAAAGAATAATCTCCTTACCGAAAAACGAATGATTTCTTTCTCAGTGTCAATGTGTTCATGGGCGTATTTGTGTTCAGCTTGGTATATATATTTCTTCTTCTTCTTCTTGTTCTCTTTTCCTGTTGGAAACTGATATAGAAACCGATGTCAAATCCAAGTATATGTATGTTGCTCGATCATTCTTATTTTACCCCAGAATTGATGTTAGTGTTTGTTTCTTCTTTTAACCCTTTCACCGCCAGCCATATTTCGGCCCAAAATTCCCATTAAATTACCTGGGTAGAGAACAAAATCCATCTGCCGTATTGGGGATTCTTATGTGACATATAATATAAAATAAGGTCTATCCTTACTTCCCAAAAATAAGACAATAGGGTTTTGGATAATAGACCCCAATTTGACGCCTTTTAGTGACATAGGCGTTAAATCAGTGTGGTGCTAAAATGCGACTTTGGCGGTGAAGGGTTAAAAATGGCACAGGTGGTTTACATGCGTGTGACTGTGCGTGTTCTTAATAATGTATTGCTAAAGTGTATTTGTTCCATTGTTTATTTCACTAATTCCAGTTTTTTAGATTTTTTTTAAATCTTGTTTTTATTTGAATAATACATTATGGTTAGTTAGTCCATTTTTCCCACTATGGAGACAGATGCTTGTATTTGTGCCTGCTTGTATGTGTAATGTGCACAGTAATGAATAAAAACATATTTTTAAAATGCACACTTATCAGTGAATGAAAGTTGGGTTTTACGTCCACTCGGCTGCAAAACAGCACATATGGGACGAACCATCAACCAACCATCATTCAATTCACTTATCACTGAGTTTATTTTAATTAAAAAACAAAAACGTTTATGTGTCGAAAAATATCCATTCATTCTTAAAACTTACATTTGTTTCTTTAATGTTGTCATGTGGGTTTTGTGTTGGTGTGTGAAACAATTAATTAGAAATTAAAGTATTTTCAATGCAGTTCTTCTTCTTTCCTTTAAGCGACCACAATCAATTGCTGATTATTCTGTCACGGAAAAGATAGTTGAAAAGATAGTTCATTTTTAATCTGGAAAACTTGCTAACTCAATTATTTTAGTTGTTTCTTTTTGATTTTGTGAAACAACAGATGTCAATAAAGATTGAGAAAAGAAGAAAATAAAAACGACTGTCATTGAGTTTGTTTTGCGTCCCCCCCCCCCCCCCCCCCCCCCCCCCCCCCCCCCCCCCCCCCCCCCCCCCCCCCCCCCCCCCCCCCCTTCCCATTCCATTTCTGACTTAAAAAATCATTTTATGGTGTCTGCCTGTCTCTCTGTGTGTGTGCGTTCGCGCGCGCCGCGCGCGCGCGTGTGTGTGTGTGTCTGTGCTCGTGTGGCAAGTGTGTGCTTACCCAAACCTTATGTGCGCCCCCCCCCCCCCCAACCTTCCACACGCACACGCACGCACACGCACGCACACGCACACACACACACACACACACACACACAGATGCTCTACAGTTCAAAATTCAAATCAAACGGAACTCGGTATAAGGTCTGACATCCATTTTCCTAAACGTGCTAAACGCATTCGTTCTAATAAAACTATATTAACATTTTCTTCTAAACTGTTGACAAAATCAGGTGTAAATCAAAAGAAGTTGGCTGTGCGTTTTCCAGTAAGTCCCATTCCAAACTGGGAGCTTTGCAAGGCAAAATTTGATTATAACTACACAACTATATCTAAAAATGATAACATTAACATTCTTGCCTGTGAGGCTAAATCTCATATCAACAATTGTTATCCCAATCATTTCAAAAAATTTACTGACGGTTCTTTACTAGACAATAATGCAGGCTGTGGATTTGTCATTCCCACTTTAAAAATCGAAAAATCTTTTTATCTTGGTAAAGACTTCTCCATTTTCACAGCTGAATTAGTAGCAATTTTAATGGCTATTCAGTATGTTATAGATGTTCCATTTAACTTCTACGGTGTTCTTTTTTGTGTAGATTCTAAATCTGTTCTTCAAGCTTTAGAATCAACAAGTCCAAAAACCAGGGCTGAAATCATTACAGAAATTAGAATACTTATCCATATTCTTATATTAAGAGGCATCACAGTTGATTTTTGTTGGATCCCATCTCATTGTTCGATTTCTGGAAATGAATGGGCTGATCGTACTGCTCGGGCAGGGGCAAACAAATCTGCTAATTCTACGGATATTCACATTCCCTGGAGTTTGCAAGAAGGCTATTCTCTCTTACAAAGAGCTTCTTTTGAACATTTTGATAAAATCTACAAAGAATCTATGCTTCACAAAATACATAAACCTGAATCTTCCATAAAGTGTTGTTTAAACTCCCGATCATGGAAGTCTCAGAAAAGAGATTCCTTAGTAAATTATGTATTTCTTAATAGAAATGTAAACAAACATCCAAGACGCCTTAAAAAGTTTGTTTCACTACTTTATAGACTTAAGCTAAATGCTTTTAAAACTAAATTCACAAAACATCTTCAATGTGTATGCGGTGCTATTGATAATTGTACAACAACACACATTCTATATTATTGCCCTTATTTTGAATCGGCCCTTTCAGAATTCAGAAAAGATGAATCCAAATGTATATTCCAAGATGCCGTATCTCTTTTGAATTTTGTACAAACTTTAATGTTAAGTCCATTTGGCTCGTTTCTATGATTGCTGTTGGGTTTTTGTTTATAGAATGTTTGCATTTTGATTTTATAATAGTTCAATTCTGGAGTTTTTATTTTATCTTATTATTATTATTATTATTATTATTATGGGTTGTTTTTTTAAACTGTTTTAACTAAGCATGCATCCCCTAATGTTACTTATAAATAATATGCACTTTAAGCACACACAGATACACATGCACATACCCACACGCACACACTCACACACACACTTTCATGTCTAATATCACTTCTAAGTGAAAAGACGTTAAATTAAAGAAGAAGAACAACACACACACACACACACACACACACACACACACACACACACACACACACACGCGCGCGCGCGCGCGCGCGCGCGCGCGCGCGCACGCACGCACGCACGCACGCACGCACGCACGCACGCACGCACGCACGCACGCACGCACGCACGCACGCACACGCACGCACACGCACACACACACACACACACACACACACAAACAAATTTATTCAGGGAAACAAGACGAGCATGATAAACACCACACAATTCATCTCCTGAAGACTAAGAATAAATGTCAGACAATTACACACAAAATCAGTATAGATAGGCTTAGCTTACAAAGTGACAGGCAAAAAGTAGTGACAATGTAAACAAACAACAGGAGTGGTCCAATGCTCACGCATGCACGCAAACATACTCTCTCTCTCTCTCTCTCTCTCTCTCTCTCTCTCTCTCTCTCTCTCTCTCTCTCTCTCTCTCTCTCTCTCTCTCTCTCTCTCTCACACACACACACACACACACACACACACACACAACACACACACACACACACACACACACACACACACACACACACACACACACACACACACACACACACACACTATCTCTCTCTCTCTCTCTCTCTCTCTCTCTCTCCTGTTCTTCTCACATGTACATGATACATAATTCAGTCTTGAACTAATCATATATTTTTTTGTTACATCTAAACATTTAAACACTGACTTATTACAGATTTGAAGAAGAATACAAAGACATCATTTTTTTTTCTTTAACCAAAGTGGGCAATAAACATATTAGTTTCATCAAAACATTTTCAAAGTTTTTCATTTAATCTTTTTTTTTTTTTTTTTGGGGGGGTCAAAACACACACACACACACACACACACACACACACGCGCGCGCGCGCGCGCGCGCGCGCGCACGTGTGCGCCAGCTGAGCTCTCAGCCACAACCCAGCGCTGAAACCCTCAACAAACGCCCCCACCCCAGTCGCTTCATCCCAATCCCCCTGTAGTTAGGGAAATGTTTGTCTTTTTGGTTGGGGCCTGGGCATTGCCTTAGTGTCTAGGGTGCAGTTTCGTGAACGTGAAAATTAATAGCTGCCGGCAGCTCCCTGTAGTTCTACCCACCCCAGTCCAGAATTAGGAATTTCGTTTCAGTGTGCAACTGATTTTTCTCCTACTGAACCCAAGTAAATACAGTAGTCTACCCAGGTTAGATCTTGTGAGATGGTGACCCCGAGATATTTTGTTTCTTGGACTGTGTTCTAGTTTCTGGTCATGAAGTTGGTAGGAGGCAGGCTGGGTGTGTTTTTCCGACTTGATGCCCGTAGAGTCTGGCATTTGCCTGGGTGGAATTGCAAAATTTGCTATTTAGCCTCCCACTCTGCCATGCTGTCAAGGTCATGTTGCAGTGACTCTTGGTCTTTCTGAGTTCTTCTTCTTCTTCTTCGCTGTGCGTGGCCACAATGAGAGTTGTGATGAATCTGCGACAGAGGGTGTCGTTCGCAAACAATCGAGAAGTTGAAGACAGTTCGTTAATGTATAGAAGGAACAGCTAGGGTCGGCCCCAGGACTGAGCCCTGGGGGACTCCTGACTCGACAGAAACAGCCTCCGACTTGGCGCCGTCTACAATTGCCTGTTTCCTGTCCGAGGTAGTTCTGGATCCATCTATGGTTCAGGTCAGTTGCTCGTTATGCCGTAGTGTCGGAGTTTGTGGAAAAGGAGAGAGTGGCAGACTTTGTCACGTCGAAAGCTTTGGAGAAATCCATCACCAACACGTCGCTCTGTCTGCCCCCAGACAGTTTATAGCCTGCCCTCCATAGGCTCCTTCGACGTACGAATTCTATCGGGCTCAAACGTGATAAAATACCAGTTAACTACTTAAGTGGACTTTCTTCTTCCCAAAACGTGATAAAATACCAGTTAACTAGTTAAGTGGACTTTCTTTTCAATTTCCGCTTCCGGTCAGTTAACTGCTTAAGTGGCATTTTATCATGGTTGAACTAGTTAACTTGTTTTTGTATGGGGCGCCGACGTGCTAAAAGACCAGTTAACTACTTAACTGGCATTACTATTCCAGTTAAGTACTTAACTTACCGGAAGCGGAAATCGCTTATAGGGGAAGACGGGGTAAAAAGCGCATGGGCGGGTAAGAAGCCCACCCCAATTATCTCATGAAATGAAGCAAATTTCAGTCTCATTTTGCCCATGAGACGAGCGTTAATGTCTAGCATTCGTCTCATGGGCAAATTTGACTGAAATTTTCTTTATTTCATGAGATCATTGGGGTGGGCTTCTTACCCGCCCATGCGCTTTTTTACCCCGTCTTCCCCTACAAGTTAACTAGTTAACTGACATTTCGAAGGTTTTTTCCGTTTGAGAGGGGATTATTTTCTGAAGGTTTTGTAACACGCAATGTAATTGGTCGGCGCTTTGTTTTTTGTTGTTTTTTGCTTATCGATTACCTGCGTCAAGTGCTATTGACCCTGACCCTTTTCCGCAAATATGGCTGATGATCGGTTTGCACGTGCCAATTTGCCTGAAGTTGCATCTGTAATAGATGCAGCGAAACGTGTGCTACGTTGCGTTAATGTAGAGCCTAGGCCGTCTCAAAAAGATATGCTTCTAAAGTTGCAGCAAGATTTGACTACCATACGTTCATTGGACAGCAATTCAACCTAACGGATACAATCTATTCACTAACTCATAAGAAACGGACAATGATATATTTATACTATTTGATGCTATTTGGGGATTATTTCAGTTACTAAAACGTATTTGGAGCAATTTCTGGGGAAAGATTGCTGATCTGCAGTATCCAATGGGATTTCGTGTTGCAAAAACAAGTTAACTAGTTCAACCATGATAAAATGCCACTTAAGCAGTTAACTGACCGGAAGCGGAAATTGAAAAGAAAGTCCACTTAACTAGTTAACTGATATTTTATCACGTTTGAGCCCGATATTTTTGTAACACGAAATCCCATTGGATACTGCAGATCAGCAATCTTTCCCCAGAAATTGCTCCAAATACGTTTTAGTAACTGAAATAATCCCCAAATAGCATCAAATAGTATAAATATATCATTGTCCGTTTCTTATGAGTTAGTGAATAGATTGTATCCGTTAGGTTGAATTGCTGTCCAATGAACGTGTGGTAGTCAAATCTTGCTGCAACTTTAGAAGCATATCTTTTTGAGACGGCCTAGGCTCTACATTAACGCAACGTAGCACACGTTTCGCTGCATCTATTACAGATGCAACTTCAGGCAAATTGGCACGTGCAAAACGATCATCAGCCATATTTGCGGAAAAGGGTCAGGGTCAATAGCACTTGACGCAGGTAATCGTTAAGTAAAAAACAACAAAAAACAAAAACGTCGACCAATTACATTGCGTGTTACAAAACCCTCAGAAAATAATCCCCTCTCAAACGGAAAAGCCTTCGAAATGTCAGTTAACTAGTTAACTTGTATAAGCGATTTCCGCTTCCGGTAAGTTAAGTACTTAACTGGAATAGTAATGCCAGTTAAGTGGTTAACTGGTCTTTTAGCACGTCGGCGCCCCATAGAATTCAGATCCAGAAGAAGAACAATGTAACAACAACAACAACAGCCAGAAAAAGACGAAGATAAGAAGGTCAAGGAATAAGCACATAGCATAATTGAAGCAAGAAAAAACATGAAAACAATGCTTCACAAAATACAAATCATCGTACAAACTAATTTAAGAAAACAAAAACAGTGACAAAGATATTTGTTTGTATTTCGGTAAAATATGCAAAAGGGAGATAAATCCATAAGTTTACCACGACCGGAAGCAGCATTGAAACAACGACAGGAGCTCTAATCAAAAGACATCGACCATGCCGAAGTAAGTTTTCTTCTTCTTCTTCTTCTTTTTTTCTTCTTGTTTTCTTTGGGGCTCACGATCATTTAATTTTGTCTCTGGCTGAATAAAAAACCAAAGGTAAGTGTTAGTATACGGTGTGTGTGTGTGCCTGCGTCAGTGCGTGTTCGCAGGGACGTCGCAGGTGTCGCATGAAAATAGGTAGCTCGTAAAAATAAGTAGCTCGCTACTATATAATTATGAGAGTGTGTATTTGCGACAACCACAAATTTCACTTTTTCTGTACTTTAACCATTTACCTAAACCCTAACCCTAGAAAAAAGTGAAATTTGTGGTTCATGCTCAATGTTGCAAATACACACTGACACTGTCATAGCCGTAGGAAGGTTATATTTTTTATTTTATTTTATTATTATTGCCAAATCCTAATGAAATTTATGTCATTGTAAAGAGCTCGGAAAGACCTTTAAAATGATACCCAAATTATCCAAATCGGTCGAAAATTGAGAAAGTTACAACGTTTTAAAATGATAGCCTTTTTTACATGAGCTACATAAGAAAAAGTTGATCAAGGTTTGGATGAATCTGAACTTCAAACAGTCATAACTTTTTTTGTTTTTTACCAATAAACAAAACATTGGTACCAAAATAAAGCTTATTCAAAGGGGAATGTGTGTGCGATGATGTATTTAATCTTTGTTCAAAGGTGAATTTGCACATAAACTATTTGTCTGTTTATCTGTCTGCCTGACTGCCTGTCTTGTGAAAAGAAAAACAGAATTTGAAAACCGTAGGCCATAGGCCCCAAGACCTATATGTGTACAGCTCTGATACTGGTACAAATAGTGTGACAGTAAGACTGAAATTTAAAAATCAAAATACATGGTTAAATTTATGTTGGTTTGAAGACTGGCTTCTCTTCTGTTGTTTTCAGTGATTTTAGGAGCAAGAACATTTGTGGTTTTACTTTTATGACGAATTGAAATTCAGATGTCACAAAACTTCTGCTCATAACTTGGTGTCCTAATGATGCATACTATGGCCAAGTTTTGAAGTGCACAGATCAAAATGAATGTTTTGCATGTTAAGGATATGAAAAACATCCCAAATTGACAAACATTATTATGAAGAATTTGTTAACTTAAATATCTGAACATATGAAAATTGGGACACCGTTATGAGCAGAAGATTCAAGTAACTACTTTTCATTTCATGCATGTGAAATGACTAGTCCAAAAACTGACTTTGCAGACTAAAATTTACTAAAATATAAAGAAATTTGTGTGTTAGTTGTTTTTTTTAGTGCTAGCTACTTTACAGGATAATGAGTTTCAATGATTTATCTTCCGCTCATAACTGGGACGCCACATACAAACAAACACCAAATTGGTATCAGACTGCTTTTATTCAGTATCTGAGTTATCATTGTTCAAATATATATTTGAAATGCATGTGTTGGCTTAGCTTCCAACTTATAGCTGATTTACGGGACAATGTGTTTCAATGATTTATCTTCTGCTCATAACACCACTGGGACACCAGATTCGAACAAACACACTGTGAAGACAGATTGGTGTCATATTGCTTTTATTCAGTGTCATTATTGAAATTTATATTTGAAATGCACATGTTGGCTTAACTTCCAACTAATATCTGATTTACAGGACAATGTGTTTCAATGATTTAATTGATTTATCTTCTGCTCATAACTGGGACACCACATTGCTTATAACTGGGACACCAGATTCAAGCAAACACATATATTGAAGACAGAGATTGGTATCATATTGCTTTTCTTCAGTATCATTATTGAAATTCATGTTTGAAGTGCATGTGTTGGCTTTAGCCCTTAGGTTCCAAATATTACAGGATAATGTGTGTTTCAATGATTTATCTTCCGCTCATAACTGGGACACCGCATTGCTCATAACTGGGACACCATGTTTGAACAATACATTGAAGACAGAGATTTATTTCATATTGCTTTTATTCATATCATTATTGAAATTTATATTTGAAATGCATGTGTTGACAAAGCTTCCAACTAATAGTTGATTTACAGGACATGTTTCAATGATTTATCTTCTGCTCATAACTGGGACACCACGTTGCTCATAACTGGGACACCACATTTGAGCAATGCATTTAAGAGAGAGATTGTTATCATATTGCTTTTATTCATTATCATTATTGAAATTTATATATATTTGAAATGCATGTGTTGGCTTAGCTTCCAACAAATACTGATTTACAGGACAATATGTTTCAATGATTTATCTTCCACTCATAACTGGGACACCACATACACGCACAGTGAAGACAGAGATTGGTATCAGATTGTTTGAGTGTTTCAAGGTTGTTATATCAAGTTTTATGTTACGTAACAGGCTATTGATGGCTCTGAGCAAAAAATTCAAAACTTGGTATAAACAATTTTATTCTGCTGCTGAGGATTGATAAGATTTCTGCGAAAAATTTGATAGTCTTGCGCTCATAACCAAGCATGAAAGTGTGTGACACCACAATTCAAAACGGTTCCGTGTTTCCGTTGACGTAGTCAACATGGCAAAAAGTAGTGACGTCACATATTTGTGTACCCAAATTCATGATGTTAGCAAAAAATCGGCCACAAGTTGATTCAGCTTTCAGTAAAACTTGAGTCTTGCGCTCATAACGACCGGGACACAAGACTCGACTGATTAAAAATTGGTCATACAAGTTTGTCTGCGCTCATTTTTGAAGCGATTTCACTGTTCCGTTTTGCTCTCTATAGGCGGCTAGATTGTTGGAATGTTGGATTGACGTATTGTGTTGTGCTGGCTTGAAAGAAGCATCGTCTGCTTTGAGAGCTAGGCCGTGACGCGACATGTTATGAGCGCAAGACAAACTTTGTCACCACAAATCTTCTTTATCGATCGTTCTTGATCATACACAGTAACATGGGGTAGTTTTTTAGTCCTGATTCTTTTAATCTACCCATGAATTATTTTTCCAAAGGCATCCAAAACCGTGTATTATGCCCCCAAAGTGGGCTAGTCAGAGATGCAACAAAATGGACGTCATTTTCTGCCTGTTTTGGGCCAGTTTTTTAAAACTAAAAGTCAAGTGAAAAGGTTTAAAGCCTGTGGCTTGATCTTGCTAGATTCTTAAATATTTCATCCACAGAATGATCAAACTGAAATATTTTTCAACATTAAGTACTGCCAGAAATAAAACAATTTATTAACCCACTGTCAGTTGTACCCAGTACCGGAGCTGTACACATATATATTATTGATCTGCATCACCAAAGGAATACAATGAAGCATATTATGGCAGTGCAAACCTCCACCAAGGAAGCACTGGCAATTTTAAGAGTCTCAGTCAGACTAGGTAGTAACATAACTTGAACACAGTTGACTGCAGATGCTGGAATCAATGCGTTATAACCATATTTTAAACCAGCAGCACCCAAGAAATGCAATCAGCCAAATTTGAGTTAAGCAAACAGCGATTACCTCCGCCAAGGAAGCACTAACCAGATTAAGAAGTATGATGATACAAAACTGGAAAACCGCTGTATATAGCCTTCAATTGCTATAAAATAAATAATTATATTATTGATCAGCATCACTCAAAGAGTGTGTTCATGCATTTTTAGACAGTGCAAACCACCAATTAAAAAATCACTTACAGACTATGACCAATTGGTAAGAAAACTTTAAATCATTGTTCTCTGATACAAACTTTTATATTCTCGATCAAAATCAGAGGAGCAGTGTGGTGAACCATTTTGCGCCTGTTTAAAACAGTGTCTCACTGAGTAAGACAGTGCTGAATTTATTGCAAACTGAATGGTGAGTGTGCCTTTTAATTTCATGCATTTTATACTATTTTTTTCACAGTCAGTCAGTCACTGACAGGTATGCATCATTCCACTCGCATCCCGGTGCCTTCACATCATGAAGTCACACATGATCAGTCAAAACAAAACACAGCAGACACAGTCTACTTTCACTTCTGTTATAATCTCATAGAACAGAAGCAAAAAAAAGTATTAAAAAATGGTATTTTCATTTCTTGCAAAAATCATGTAATTAGAATAAATCTTTTCAACAGCACACACACACACACACACACACACAAAATATAAAATAAGTTGCATAATAACCAATACATTTTTTACAATAACTGAAATTGTAAAAGCATATCTTCACAATCAACATTTTTCAGAGGTGGCAATAAAAAGAAACATAAACAAAATGCAGTGATTATCATTGTGGACTTTTCTCAGAGGTAGCAATAAAATAAAATAAAATAATGAGTAACACAATTAAAATGCAATGATTATTACAATCAACTGTTTTCACCAGTAGCATTAAAAAAAGAAGAACACAATTAAAATGCAATAACTGTTTTCACCGGTACATGTGTAGCAATAAAAAAAAAAGCAAGCCATGGGAACATAGATAAAATGCAATGATTATCACAATCAACTGTTTATACCGGTAGCAATAAAAAGAACATAAACAAAATGCAAATGATCACAACCAACTGCGCGCGTGTATGTGTGTGTGTGCGTGTGCGCGTGTTTGTACAAGTGTATGTTTGAGTAAGTTTATGTGTTTCAGTGAGAATGTGTTTTCTGTGTGTTTGATGAAATGTGTGTGGGTTTGTGTGTGTATGTCTGTGTGCAAGAACGCGTTCACTCTCGTGCGTGCACGTACGTGCGTGTGTGTCTGTTTTGCGTGTATGTCTGTTGTGCGTGTGTGTGCGTGTGTGAGTTTTTCAATGCTGATTGTAAAGCGCTTTGTGCTCGATAAAAAGCGCTATATAAATATCCGTTTATTATTATTATTACCGGTAGCAATAAAAAGAACATAAACAAAATGCAAATGATCACAACCAACTGTTTTTACCGGTAGCAATAAAAAAGAACATAAAAAAAATGCAATGATTATCACAACCAACTGTTTTTACCGGTAGCATTAAAAAAGAGGAACATAAACAAAATGCAATGATTATCACAATCAACTGTTTTCACATGTATCAATTGCCTACCCCCACCACACCCCAAAAGAAACACATACCACCAAAATAGAAGTACTTAGCAATCAAATGGGTAAGACAAACAACCTACAAAAGGTATCATAACTAACTTCCAACTTCTTAAGATAACAAACACAAAATACTAGCACAAACCTAAAAGTAAAATTCAGTGATTATTACTTTCTAGTTTAACTTTAAGTGGTCATATACTGGTAATTAGTCATTAAAACAAAATGAAATGCATATCACAATAACCTTTCCTTCCTTTTCCCCGGATCAGCTGATGAAAGGTAGCATTTTAACATCAGAAATAAAAAGGTACCATCACAATCCACGAAAACTTATGAAACTCTTTTTAAAATATATACATGTAAGAAAACCAGCTTCAGAAAACCAGAACCATGGCCAACAAAAATATAACACTGATATACTAGGAATGTTGTTGACATCAGAACACCGGAAGCCAAAACTGGCAAACATAATCAATAAAAAGTTGAGCTTTTCAAAATCTTCAAAGTAAAAATAAAATAAAAATAAACTGCTTACCCAAAAGACAGTTACATATAATGGTCATATCACAATTTATGTTAATGGCAGCATAGAATTGCAAACATCAATACAAGCAATACAGTTGAGTATTCCACATCCAGATTGCTGGATAACAACAGATTGCTGTATCAACAGTATCAATTGGCATGGGATGAAAGCAACCATAACGTTTCTATCAAATGTATACTTTTTTCATACAAAGAGAGAGAGAGTGAGAGAGAGAGAGAAAGAGAGAGAGAGAGAGACAAACAGAGAGACAGACAGAGAGAAATAGACAAACAGAGAGAGAGAGACAGAGACAGACGCAGAGAGACTAAATAAATAATTATGGACATTAATTAAGTACCGGACTGGCAGTTTTGCTTTGTGAGATGGTGTCTTCAGTCATTGGCGGCTGGGTCCCAATTTCCCATGGTGGCTGCGTCTCAATTTCCCATGGCGGTTGAGTCTCAATTTCCCATGGAGGTTGAGTCTCAATTTCCCATGGAGGTTGGGTCGTTACATCCTGGACAACGTATACACACATCATAGTAAATGTGTGTGTCTGTGTGTGTGTGTGTAACATAATAATTAATATGGATTACATTATATTATGCAAAAATAGTATTATTAGTAACAAATATCAAACGAGCACAGAATCTAACACAATTCAAAAACCTCCTTGGTGGATACACCAACATATCAAAACTACAATACGAGCATGACTAAAAGGTAGATTTGCCGAAAACAAAATACAAAAACCTCTCAGCTGTGCAAAAGTTCAAACAAAAATGACAGGACAGTGAAGAGGCCGCGAGGCCTAATGTCCTAACTACCTGACCTGACCTGACCTGACCTGAAATAAAAAATTTTGAATGTAGGAAAGGGAACATTCACATTGATGTTTTAAAACATTATACAATGTAGCTGGATGGATGGATGCATGCCGAAGTGTGTAAGGAAGGGTATGGGGTTGTTGCAATCATCCACATCTGAGGACCCCGGCTCTCCACTGTTTTGTTTACAAAGTTTGCTATCACTGGTAACAATGCAGTGCCCGCTTGTGTATTATTAAGTTTAATGCCAAATTAGATATGATATATTAGTATTACATCACCAATTTAGAACATTACTTTACGTGCTCCACTAAGAATGATTGTACTTGTAAACAGTACACATTCTAACAACAGTGAGAAAGAAAGAAAAAAAGAAAAAGAAAAAAACCTAATTTTCAGTCTCATGCAAAATTTGTCTGGGCATCAACCAGTGAATTGACAAATAATCATTTCTTACCAAGAAAAAAAGTTCTTAAAACTAAAAGTCAGAAACTGACAGCATTGAAGTTGTTTGTCAATTGTGGCAGAAAACAACATGTCGGACAGGCTTCGATGCTAAACACCTCCCGACGTGTGGAGACCATGAGCAGCATTGCGATTCATTCTAGATGCACCAAATTTGGTGTACTTGTAGAAAAATAATTAAATGTAACTAACTATTTAGTTTCATAAATTAAGTACTTACCGTTCAGAAATGATGAACGAATGAATCGGACCCAAATATTGGATTGCTTGTCTCCCGCGATCGGCTGTCTTCGCGTAAAAAAAAGATTGTTGCAGAAAGACCGGGTAGAAGTCAGCTTACAGACAGAACGAAACTCGGATGGCCAGCGCCAAGAATAACCACCAATAAAAACAAGCAAACGAAGTGACCGTTTAGCACATGGCCAAAATCTCGGCTCGGGATTCTGTCGGGAAAAATCGCTGGGGTTTGACCTATATTCCATCGTGCCTATCTTAGGTAGCGAGCTACTTATTTTTGCGAGCTACCTATTTTCATGCGACAGCAGGGACACCATTTGGGCCCAATTGGGGGTCTATGAAGCGCTAAAATTCTCAAGGACCCTCTAAAAGAATATATACAACTTACAAGGGGTCCCAGGGATGCACTAGACAAATTCTTTTTAGCATTCACAATGCGACCGGGACCCTCTATCGGTCTATCCCGCCTCTAGGACCCTCTATAGTCTATACTGTAAGTGAAGGAGTCCTGAAATTTGCTCTGTGTCAGTGTCTGCTCCCCCCCCCCCCCCCCCCACACCCCTCCAACTCCTCCCCCCTTCCCCCCTCCCGTTTTACCAGCACTTTGTTAGTTTTTGTATGAAGACACAACACACAAATTAGACAGTATTTTTTCCACAACACATCCATGGTTTAGACGGCACAGATCTGCTTTTAAAATTTTTTTATATTTTATTTTACTATAAGTATAAAATATTAATTATGATGATAATTGCTATTAATAATTTAGATATATGTATTTTGTTGTTTGTTGCAGATACTACTGTGACTACTGTGACACCTACCTCACCCACGATTCTGTGAGTAGTGTTCAGCGTTTCCTCTTTCTCTTTCGTTCCTCAGGTTATTTGCATGTCATGCCGACTCATGTTCACTAGGCTCAACACGACAACAGTCAATTTGTTCATATGTTTTGTTTGTTTCTTGCTTGTTTAAATGTTAGTTATTGTGTGTGTGTGTTTCTTTTAATTTGCATACATTTATAAATTGTATTATATTACAATTTACGACGCCAATCACTAATGCAGCATATCGTTGGTCAAATTCAAAAACCTTGCATCTTTTTTAGTTTTTTTTAGTTAGATACATACGTAGTCAGCTTTCTATTTTTTCCCGCCACATTCCACCAAAAGCTTGTATTTCTAACGACTTTCTATCTGGGGTAAATGAGGTTGTGAAAATAGAAGAAAAACTTGTAAACTCCTGTCCCAAATTCAGATCTAGTTAAGGACAAAAACCTCGTATCTTCGTTCTTTTCAACTTCGTCTAATTTTTTTTTTTTAAAGTAATTTTAGCAAAATGCAGGACTAAACTCGCAATGTCTTCAACAACATATTCATCATAAATAGTCAATTGTGGTAAACGCAGTTAATATTTAAAACATTTTTTTTTCATTTTTCTCAAAACTACCAAAATTGAGATACAATGTTTTTGAATTTCACCGACGATATGGTAAGTGATAGTGGCACACAAAGTGTGCTAGGTCCACTGACACTGACCAGTGTTAATTCCATGTTCAAAATCAGGGGGTCAGAATCAGCGAACGAATTATGCCTCTAGTTTAGTTTTTTAATTGTTTTTAGAGGATCACCTGGATATGTCGTTGTTGTCGTACCCTGGCTAACAGACTCCAGGGATCATCCCAACAGCCGAAGCACTTGAACGCTATGGTACAAATGTTCCAGCTAGGGATGAGAACATTACACGTGTGACCGCTTTTGATTATTCGGCCGCGTGGGCAGCCACACTCCGACTTTGGAGGATTTGGGAGACTGATGATGTTGCGCTATCTTGAGCTTGTTATGGCTAAAGACAATCCCCCGCATATCAAGAGTCATGTCGTAATCTATTTTTAGTTTCTTCTTCTTCTACCGTTGAGTATTCACAATCATCAGTTTGATTTTATTATGCTAAATGCGGTTGAGGTACGAAGTCGGGCATCAAAAAGAAAGAAACAAAATAAAACAAAAACCTACTCTATGAAGACGACCCAGCCAGTCGGGTCTCGCTGATCGAGCGCATGATGTGATGCTGAGTCGGCAGGAACACCTAAACTAGGGGGGGGGGGGATTTGCATCTTGATGGAGGACTAAAACGTGCCGGCTGAAGAAGCAGACACAGCCGCCTCAGGTAACGAGTTCCAGTCTTTGATGGTGTGCGGGAAGAAAGAACTTCTCCTGTATTCAGTCCGGCACTGGATGGTGGATAGTTGCCGGCTGTGTCCTCTTCTGAGGCGAGTTGGAGCTGACTTCAGTCTGGTGTTGTCGACTTTGACGATGCCGTTCAGGATCTTATAGAGCATTGTAAGCCTGGTAGACTTTCTGCGGTGCTCAAGTGTGGGCCATCCTAACCGAGAAAGCATGTCAGTTACGCTGGAGGTGTTGTGGTAGCGGTTTAACACGAAGCGAGCCGCCCTTCTCTGTACAGCTTCGATTATGTCCACGTTCCTCCGAATGTGTGGGTCCCACACAGAACTGGCATATTCAAGCAGTTTGCGCTGACCTTTCTTCTCTTGAAAGGAACCAATCATTGCAGACGTTGCTATCAGTTTTGGCTGCATTGGGGGGGGGGGGGGGGGGGGGGGGGGGGGGGGGGAGAGATCGGATCGGACTGTGAAATTTTCCTTCTTTCTAAATATTATATAAGCTGTTTTCGTCAATAGGACTAGGAGACAAACGACGAGAATATTGGTCCCTTAGTTTGCATAACATTTTTGTGGTGACATGATTTTGAACCTAACCGAATGGCCAGTCCCAAACGGTTGTTAAGGGGAAGCAACCTGGGACGGTATTCATGTCGAGATAGCATGAGACTTAGCATGATGCTAACTTAGAAGCTCTTCCAATGTCCTATAGGATTTAATAGGACTTTTGGAAGAGCTTCTAAGTTAGCATCATGCTAAGTCTCATGCTATCTCGACATGAATACCGTCCCAGCCTATTATTATTATTATTTATAATAATAATAATAATAATAATAATGAAGAAAACTTATATAGCGCACATTCCAGGCTAGCTGCTCATGGCGCTTTACAAAAAATACATTTAATCAAATCACATCAATACCCATGCCTGCACGCACACAAGCACACACCCTGACGAACATAGCATATCATTTACACGCGCATGCACACATACATACAGTACATACATACACATATACGTACGTACATACATACCTACACACAGACACAAACACACACACATCCCCACACACGTGCATAAGCACATGCCAGCGCGCGCATGCACACACACACACTTTCTGTCTCCCAACTTTCCCATGCCATTCATCATCCACACACTATTTATGTAATATTGTTGTGTGTGTGTGTTGATTGAGCCTTCAGTGAGGAAGACGCACTGTAACAGTCATAAGCACAAGGAGAATGTGCACTGTCAAATAAGTGTTAAGGCCAAGCAAAAAAATATGTCTGTTTCTGGGAACATGGCCCCAAAAAATAGGGTAGGTAGGTAGGCTTTTTTTTTTTTTTTTTTTTTTTTTTTTTTTCTCTCTTCGCGTTGCAAGATGTTTGCCGTATTTGTTGAAACATGTGAATGTGAGTATCAATCAACAGATTATCTTTACCACTTGACTGTTTTTCACATAAGCATGTTGCAGCAAGCATAGCAGTAATATTGTACTGCGGGAAATCGCGTGCCTTGCGCCCGCCATTGTGTTGGCGGATGCTGATCACGAAAGTCTGCGCGAGTAACGGTCCTTGACTATGCCGAGTGAGAGTGCAATGGTTGTTTCCCTTGCATCGTCTGCTCAAAAACTCGTCCCCCCAAAAAATTAGGGTCGGCAGCAAAAACTAGGCTCGGTCGGGTTACCGGAAACAGACATATTTTTTGGGGGGGGCCTAATATTATTTATGGGAGTTTGGTGTGTGTTGATTCAGCCTTCAGTGAGGAAGACGCACTGTAACGGACGTAAGCACAAAGAAAATGTGCGCATGTACTACCAGAAATGGCTGGAGGAACAGGTGCAGAAGCTGGTGGACGACACGAGTAAGTCACTGCGCTATTCTTCATTCCGACCACCCCTTGTCATTGCTGTGACCCTTCTTGAGTGCTGTCTGTGTCCCTGTAACATCCCTTAAGGGGCTGCACTTATTCCCTCCCTTTATCCAACCCACTCTAACACCCTACACACCAAAACATAGAATCGAACACAGAAATATGAATCAAGTCGCAGGTTTTATTCTCCATTCTAAGCAAATCAGTCTATACTCAGAATAAATCGACCAATCAAACATAAGATTAATTAATAACCCCAAAATAATAATTATGATCAGTTCTGCCTGTTGTCTGTCACGCACCAGACAACACAAATCCCAGTTCTCAAGCCTAAGCCTAACGAGGCCTCTAAACCCGAGCAGACTACTACACTCAGAGAACCACAATGCAGTAGAAGGTCCCTCCAGTGCCAGAGTTCCACGTAGTTTTGTGACGAAGAAGCATGGGGGAAAGGGCAAGGAAGTTCCAGAGTGGGTGAAGTGGACAAGGGAACTGTGAGGGGACAATCTTGGACCAAGGGAGTTGCAAGGGATTAGGTGGGTGAGGGATTAGGTGGGTGAGGGGAGATCACATCGGTGAGTCCACGACCCCTGTAGTCGGCCAGCACCAACAGCAGCCACGCCAGTACCCATGGATGACGACCCGGAAGGACAAAGGTCTGTAACGACAAATAATTACCCCCCTTTGCTAAATAACAATTCCCAAATAAAATTAACATACTTCAACCAAAACAGATATTTAAATCACCTCCTCAGCCTTACTATCCAATTAAACAAAAGGAGTGTCGGAAAGCAATCTTCACTCATAAATCACAACAATGATATTTAACAGAACCTAAATGTACAAATGAACGTCCCATAATAATGAGCCAGCATTAGCTTCAACAATCTAATCTTCCCATCACGGGTTCTCAAATGATAATCAGCACACAAGCACCAATTAATCTTTCATTCACATGTTCATCAAATTAAAAGATACTATTACTAGGCTAACAATGATCTTCGAATAAAATACAAAGAAAATACCAACATTCCAACATTTCAGCAAGTTCCCATTATTAGGCCTACATACTTCATTCCCACAACATATAACGTCCCCCCCCCCCCCCCCCCCCATACACATACACACACACACACACACACACAAGCCCCCCCACACGCACGCGCATGCACACACACAACGCACCCATACAAGGCTAACCTCCATGACAGCACTAAAAAGACTAGCAAACAGCATGGCCAGTCTCTCACCTGCCACAAGGAGAGAACGAACACACTACTGTGTTCAAAACGACGACCACACAGAGCAACACAGAACTTCATGGAGAAGGGGGGAATCAAACCCAAAACTCCCACACCTTTCGCCAAACAGCACCCAACAGCACGCCAGCTGGAACGGTGACCAGTTTACCATACGAAGGCCAAATAGCGGAGTGCTAAAACTGCACCGGTTTCAAAGCCGATACACTTGACAGATATTCACTATCTTGCACAAAAAACATGAGATTTTCAAGACAGACGGGTGACCAATAAAAATGCAGGACTTGCACGTGCAAAGCCGCTTACTGACACACATTTTACTAAAGATAACACAGAAACACACCCACATCCATACACTCACACTCACACATACACACACGCACACAGACACATACGCGCGCACATGAAAGAATGACATCCCTAATGTAACTAACAGTTGAAATGAAGTCTCACAGAGAACTATTAACTGCCCCCTCACCCTGATTGCCTTCCCCCTTCCCCCTCCTTACCCCTAACCCTCTCCCCTCACACCTCCCTTTCACCCTCTCTTCTTGTCCATATCCCCTCCCTCCTCCCTTTTCCCCCTCCAATTCCTATCTGTCTCCCCCACCACACCCTTTCCCCCTCCATTCCCTGTCTGCCCCCCTCCCCCTTCCCCCCCCTGCCCCCCCTCCCCCTCCCTCCCCCTTCCCTGATCTTCGGTTTGTCCCTTGGAAGCAGTCTGCTCAGTGGCCTGTGACCCTTGTCACGGACTGTGTCCCTTGTCACGGCCTGTGTCCCTTGTCACGGCCTTGTGATGAATAGTGATGAATTAAGCTGCTACTACTATACGTGATAGAGTGAAATTCATTAAAAATGGATTATGGGGCCGGCTAAGCACACAGTAACATCGTGCAGAGGAGGCTGATGCACAAATCGATAATCAAATAAATAATGGCGGCTATGTATGGTGAGGAAAGAAAAAAGAAAATATTTTACTCTGCGCTTCAAGCTCTAATAATATCGTTAAAACCGATAACAAACAAAAAAACACAAACCGCTCCGTTTCTGCATGTTGGTGAACACGAAAGTGTTTTAATAGCAAAAAGCATAAACTATCTTTGAAATAACAAGGAATGTATAGACAAACTCATGACTGGTATGTAGTACCTCTTTTCAATTCACCATTCGACCTGATAGGCTACTAACGGATCAAATCAATCAGTCGAACACTGCAGGGATTAGCACCAATGTAATAACTAGAATCAAATAGATAACAAGCCTGCCCCCCTCCCTTCCCAAGACTTTCCTGCTGACTGCTGTGTCCCTTGTCAGGGCCTGTGTCCCTTGTCCCTGCCTGTGTCCCTTGTCACTGCCTGTGTCCCTTGTCACTGCCTGTGACCCTTGTCACGGCCTGTATCCCTTGTCACGGCCTGTGACCCTTGTCACTGCCTGTGACCCTTGTCACAGCCTGTGTCCCTTGTCATGGCCTGTGTCCTTTGTCCCTGCCTGTGTCCCTTGTCACTGCCTGTGAGTGTGACCCTTGTCATGGCCTGTGTCCCTTGTCACAACCTGTGTCCCTTGTCACGACCTGTGTCCCTTGACCCTTGTCACTGCCTGTGACCCTTGTCATGGCCTGTGTCCCTTGTCACGGCCCTTGTCCCTGCCTGTGTCCCTTGTCACTGCCTGTGACCCTTGTCCCTGCCTGTGTCCCTTGTCACGACCTGTGTCCCTTGTCATTGTGACGAGGTAATGGGTTAAAAGGCTAAGTCCCTAGGGAAGACTTTAGAAAATTTGCCTTTAGCCCACTTCTCTAGGGTATGGGAGATGAGCAACTTTCCCGGCCCCTTTTCATCTAATAAATTTATATTTGTGCCCGGGTTCTGGCTCGTCAGATGGTTGTAAGAAATACAAGTGGTTGAATTGCTCTAAATGGCAGACAGAGAGAAGTAGGGTTTTACATGAAATTACAAGACTCCCACTCTCATCAGTCTGACCAAAGGGTTCAGGATTATTTGACACTTGTATTTTATTTACTTCCAAAATCTGCATAAGATTATGCAACAATAATAATAAAGCAGCTCAATGGCGCCAAAACAAAATATGGATAAAACACAATGAAATCCGAAAGGATTCACAAGACTTTTGTCTTTCTATAAGGTTCGCCCCATGCCGGAAGGGTTACTAATTATCTTCGGTGTCCGTAGGAAAGTTCAAATGATTGGCGCAGTCAGGTGGACTTAGCTGTTTGAAGTTCTGGGCTTGCTCGTCAGGTGAGAGTAGCTCCCAGTCGTTCCGATTACGGCTTCGCGGGATGGCACGGTTCAGGCGTGGTCTCCTCGCGGATTCTGGGTGCAGGTTGTCTTGGCGACGGACCCGTCTTGGTGCTTGGTGGAGTCCGGGATGATCTTCCGGCCCACGATGCCCTGCTGATAATCACAGGAGAAGGTGGATGTAGATCTCTATGGCTTAGAGACAAGGGGCTTCAGTCGGCAGGGAATTAGTGAATCCCAACCGGCTTGAAGGCTTCCCTTGTACAATAGCACTACATGTAGTTAATAAATAAACTGAATTTCAGTTAACAAACTGAGATCAGTAAAACATAAAAGGTGATCAATCCATCATCACTCTCCATCCAACACCTGGAAAGGAATGGTATCATAAAGTGCAAGATTGCGGCCCATAGGTTTCCTACTAAAAATAGTGCAAGATTGCGGCCCATAGGTTTCCTACTAAAAATAGACAAAAGGGTTAGTAGGCATAAACTCCGGTTCTGGTACCAAAAGTGTTCAAGTCAAAAACACACACACACAAATAATCAGTGCACATAAATAGAATAGAATGTTTACCACTTCTTTTCTATAGCATATCTATCTACTCCTTATTCATCATTGAACATAGGATCTAGATCAAAACTAGAGTCAAACAAACCAGATCTCAATCACCTGCCATCAATAATACTTACTAGTGGGCTTATGATGACAGGTTGTGAGTGTTGCTCTAGCTACGTTTCAGCATCTTGTGTGACAACTTTTTCTCACCACGCCAATTATAGCCTTCACTTTCAAACAATGAAAGCCTGCTATTGGTGTATTACAGTCCACACGTCACAAGATTGCTGTTCTAATTGTACCGAACAATCACGCGCCTATTCCATCCTTAGCACATTCCTGACATTCCTAACCTTGTGATTGGAACAGCAAAACCATCTTCAAAGGGAGATAACCGTGGTTGTCACTTTCTTGTTATGGGTAAAGGCGCGGTGTCTTACAAAGGGAGATAACCTCGGTAGGTGGTACGTGCCGACCGGGGAGACAATTCGAACTTGAAACAGACAACGCCCTTACTCGGCGTTCTCTTTGAACGCGGGATGGCAATTAACGTGGCGGCCGGACAGACGAGGAGGGGGGGGGGGGGGGGTGTAGATAAGGAATAAAGCAAGCGGGTCGCGCGGGACACTTACGTCACAGTCATGGCCTGTGTCCCTTGTCCCTGCCTGTGACCCTTGTCCCTGCCTGTGTCCCTTGTCACTGCCTGTGACCCTTGTCACAGCCTGTGTCCCTTGTCATGGCCTGTGTCCCTTGTCACGGCCTGTGTCCCTTGTCACTGCCTGTGTCCCTTGTCACGGCCTGTGTCCCTTGTCGCGGCCTGTGTCCCTTGTCACGGCCTGCGGCCTGTGTCCCTTGTCATGGGCTGTATCCCTTGTCACGGCATGTATCTCTTGTCACGGCCTGTGTCCCTCTGCCTGTGACCCTTGTCACTGCCTGTGTCCCTTGTCACTGCATGTGTCCCTTGTCCCTGCCTGTGACCCTTGTCACTGCCTGTGACCCTTGTCACGGCCTGCGTCCCTTGTCACGGCCTGCGTCCCTTGTCACGGCCTGTGACCCTTATGACAGCCTGTGTCCCTTGTCACTGCCTGTGTCCTTTGACACTGCCTGTGACCCTCGTCACAGCCTGTGACCCTTGTCACTGCCTGTGTCCTTTGACACTGCCTGTGACCCTTGTCACAGCCTGTGACCCTTGTCACTGCCTGTGTCCCTTGTCACTGCCTGTGTCCCTCTGCCTGTGACCCTTGTCATGGTCTGTGACCCTTGTCACTGCCTGTGTCCCTTGTCACTGCCTGTGTCCCTTGTCCCTGCCTGTGACCCTTGTCACGGCCTGTGTCCCTTGTCATGGCCTGTGTCCCTTGTCACGGCCTGTGTCCCTTGTCACAGCCTGTGTCCCTTGTCACGGCCTGTGTCCCTCTGCCTGTGACCCTTGTCACTGCCTGTGACCCTTGTCACTGCCTGTGTCCCTTGTCACAGCCTGTGACCCTTGTCACGACCTGTGTCCCTTTGCCTGTGTCCCTTGTCACTGCCTGTGTCCCTTGTCACTGCCTGTGTCCCTTGTCACTGCCTGTGACCCTTGTCACTGCCTGTGACCCTTGTCACTGCCTGTGACCTTTGTCACTGCCTGTGACCCTTGTCACGGCCTGTGTCCCTTGTCACTGCCTGTGACCCTTGTCACTGCCTGTGTCCCTTGTCACTGCCTGTGTCCCTTGTCACTGCCTGTGACCCTTGTCATTGCCTGTGACCCTTGTCACTGCCTGTGTCCCTTGTCACGACCTGTGTCCCTTGTCACTGCCTGTGACCCTTGTCACTGCCTGTGTCCCTTGTCACTGCCTGTGTCCCTTGTCACTGCCTGTGACCCTTGTCACTGCCTGTGACCCTTGTCACAGCCTGTGTCCCTTGTCACTGCCTGTGTCCCTTGTCCCTGCCTGTGTCCCTCTGCCTGTGACCCTTGTCACTGCCTGTGTCCCTTGTCACAGCCTGTGTCCCTTGTCACTGCCTGTGTCCCTCTGCCTGTGACCCTTGTCACTGCCTGTGTCCCTTGTCACTGCCTGTGTCCCTTGTCTCTGCCTGTGACCCTTGTCACTGCCTGTGTCCCTTGTCACTGCCTGTGTCCCTTGTCACTGCCTGTGTCATGCCTTTGCTATTGTACTTTGCTTTAGTTTAACTCTTCTGGCGCTATGTATTTTTTGACGTTCTAGGTTGTCTGTTGCATCTCAACTGACAAGAGGGGAGTAGCTATTTCTTTTTTAATTTTGTGTGCTTTGCAATTGCAATAACAGAAGAAACATTGACATCAGCTCTAAAGATAGACAAACACATGACAGGGTGCTTGGCAGTGAATGTCTGCATTTGGTGGGGGTGTAGAGATGTCTTGGGCGAATGTATTCGTCCATGGTACTAGGAGATTTAAAGAGAGCAATCAAGTCCCTTTAAATAGTTGAATATACTGGTAGTATTTTTCCCTTCATGTTATTTTTTTGTAATAAACATTTTTATTCGTTTTTCATATATGCACATGTAAACCAAAGAAAACAAAAATAAAAGACAACATGAAACCATCACATACGTAAACAATAACCATTCATACAAACATACATACATAACATTGTGAACAACAAAGTATAACATCAAATGAGGAAACATGTTAAATAACACTTTAAGACTATTGTGACTGGCACTGTGTCAGTGAAACCACTGTGCTGGCCTGAGGCTGCACTGGAAAGATTACTGTGGAATAACTGCTTGTGATCAAACATTAAATGAAGTCTGATATGCACCAAACTTTATGAAAAATAGATACTTAATTCAACTTTATGCTTTGTGAAAATATTGCATGAACGATTTAAAGCTGACATGCTGCTTGACTTTGAGATCGAACTTCGCGACGAGATCAAACGATTTTGCCGATAACAACAGTTTTTGTTGTCACATTCTCACTCTAGAGTACTCTTACTGGGCACTCACTGTTCAATTTAATCAGTACTTACATTATTTTCACTACTTTCATCCTTAAAACCTGACTGATTGCCAGCGTTACTTCCATCCGCATCAAGTTCGAGCAACCAAACAATCTCCTCGCCACTCAGACCTCTAATTTTGACAATTTTTGTGCACAAATCTCGTCAAATTTCGACGAACACTGCCATTTCCGCTTCATTATTCAAGCCTATTCATGAGAAGTAACTGTGAAATCAAACAAGAAAAGTCTGCTGGTATAGTAGCGAGCTTTGTACCTTAGACCGTTGGACCTTCGATTGGAGGTTCCCGGCAGATAGAGATGTTCTTCTGAACCTGCGATCGGAGGTTCCTGTCACGGAAGTGTTAAAGTGATTTATCACTACTTTTTGATCATGTTGGGGACCGATTTAAGTGATGTTCCTCTACAGTCTGGGGCCTTGATGGCCCTTGTACTGTGGTTTTCAGAGAATTGGCCTTCAAACTATAATTCTGATGCCGACAACACTGGTAGAAGCACCCATGTATTTGTTTACTTATGGTCTTTTGTTTTGTGTTTTTGTGTGTGTGTTCAGCGGCGGCCTACAAAGCGGGCAAGATCACGGCCAATCCTTTCCAAGGGGGCACTACCCCGGGGCCAGGTGGCGCCATGATCCCTCCTCCCACCAACATGGGACCACGTGAGTGTGTGTGTCTGTCTGTGTCTGTGTGTATGCATGTGGGGGTGCTTGTGCACGTTTTCTTGACATTGCGTCAGGCAATTTTCAGAGAATTCTCCGAATTTGGAGAAAAGTGAATGCAGAAAAACAGAAAAATGTCAGAAGAGGTTTTTAACTTGAAGATCTAGATGCCCTTTCTCGAGTTTGAACGGTTTTACATAATTCATCTTCAAAAGCAATTGCCCCCTGTAAAGTAAGCTGTATCCAAATGCTCTGATTTTATTATTAAAAGTGTAAAACAAAAACAACTTCAGCTTCATAGAGCTTCGCCCCTTAACTCATTCAAGTTGTTCCGGCCATATATGTCCAGAATGGTAAAGGTAAAGATGTGCCACCCCCTCCTGCATTTCTCGGTTCATTGCAATTGTCCGTTTTTGCCTTTCTTACCAAACATAAAGCTGTATTTTAGGAACCTTTTTAGCTAATAACCTTTTTGGAATACTAACCCTAGCCCTAACCCTAACCCCCCCCCTATAAGACGGGAAAACGCAATGAACCACGACTGTGACAAATGGCGCTGTGTACTGCAATACTTGGGGGGGGGGGGGGGGGGGGGGGGGGGGGAGGGTGTCCTATTAGATAATGGCCTAGGGTTAGTTAGGGATAGGGTTAGTATTCCAAAAAGGTTATTAGCTAAAAAGGTTCATAAAATACAGCTTTATGTTTGGTAAGGGGGAAATTCAGGGGGGGTGGCACATCTTGACCTTTTCCGTCCAGAATTCATAGATAGCTGTCAATTTTATGCATTTGCTTCAAGGGAAATAAATATGTGTGCACTCCATGCCTTGGTCACTTCTAAACTCTCTTCGCTCCCTTAGACCACAAATTTTGCCCCTGACTTTGCTTTTGTAGTAATCGGTGTAGAGAGTTTTTCTATATAAAGTCTATATGTAAAAAAAAGTCTGATCTACCGCTTCCCTGTTTCATTTCTCCTTTTGTTCATGTATGTTTTATTTGTGTGCGTGGCTGGAGTGATTTGTGAGTTTTTTTAATCATTCAAAATTGTTGCGATGCGAATGAGTTAACCCGCACAAGGGGCTTGATCCCGCCAAGGCAGCCACTGGAACCCTGGCCTTCCTGCGTTAATAACTTCCCCCAGGTGTCACCCGCACAAGGGGCTTGATCCTGCCGAGGCAGCCACTGGAACCCTGGCCTTCCTGCGTTAATAACTTCCCCAGGTGTCACCCGCACAAGGGGCTTGATCCTGCCAAGGCAGCCACTGGAACCCTGGCCTTCCTGCGTTAATAACTTCCCCAGGTGTCACCCGCACAAGGGGCTTGATCCTGCCAAGGCAGCCACTGGAACCCTGGCCTTCCTGCGTTAATAACTTCCCCAGGTGTCACCCGCACAAGGGGCTTGATCCTGCCGAGGCAGCCACTGGAACCCTGGCCTTCCTGCGTTAATAACTTCCCCATGTGTCACCCGCGTAAGGGGCTTGATCCTGCCGAGGCAGCCACTGGAACCCTGGCCTTCCTGCGTTAATAACTTCCCCAGGTGTCACCCGCACAAGGGGCTTGATCCTGCCGAGGCAGCCACTGGAACCCTGGCCTTCCTGCGTTAATAACTTCCCCCAGGTGTCACCCTTGCTAATCCTTTGCCACCTTCTGATCGGGATGATCACGTTGTTTCCTGGTATCTTGTAGATCTATCTGTGTGTGTGCCTTCCACTGTGTATGCAGAGTCTTGACCATACTTTTCGGACCTTTACGATGGCTTGGAGTCAAAACGGACTATCTTTAGATAGTCCATTGACTTATTATTGGACTTATTGCAAAAACTAATAACTTGTATCAAACAATGACTGCAGAAATATATAAAGGAGGTTATGCTTTTTATATTTCTGCAGTCTTTTTTTGATACAAGTTATTAGATTTCGTAATAAGTTCAATAATAAGTCAATGGACTATCTAAAGATAGTCCGTTTTGACTCCAAGCCATTGAGGAGGCCCTTGTGTGCATAAGGTAAACTGGGCAATTTTCAACAAATCTGTGACAGAAAGTAAAGAAAAAGGCGCCCTCATTTATAAGGCGATAACTGATAAGAACCTGGCAAAAGAAAGTCAAACTTTGAAGCCCGTTCTCGTTCGGTAAACACTTGCCAACCGCTGTTACTGCAGTGATAAACAAGTTGGCTCTCCTTTCAAACCTGCAAAGTTCCATTTGTACGACTTCCTGTTGTTCTGTTTGCACTTTTCTTCGCGAAAACTGGTAGAATGATGGCATTTTAAGCTCTAAAATGATTATTTGTACATTTGATGAAGGGTTATGGCATCTGTTGGACGGTATTTCGGTCGAAAATATTGATTTTGAAGGATTTTCAAGTGAGTATCCATTGTATCAGCGACTCGTTGACTCTTTCAATGTCTATTGCACAGCAGTCTGTGCTTCCGTCTGCTCATGCTTTTGTTCACAAATTGAGCGCCCTTGTCTGTTACTTGTTAGGTGCGTAGTTTGAAATTGGGGGGGAAAATATCGCCTTATCGTCCAAAACATTATGGTACTTACTTTTGTATGTGCTCAGCTCAGTCTTGAGATGTTTGATGTAAACCTAGTGCCCCAAATGAAAAGTTCTTTAATACTTTAAATTCTGAGAATATTCCCACGAAAGTTGTACTGTATGAACTCTTTTCACTGAAGTATTGTTATGGTTAACCCAACTATTTTACTGTTGATCATTGTCGGCTATTGTCGTTGTTTTTTTCAGCGGGTCCGGGAGGCCCCCCTAGGCCAGCCCAAGGTGGGCCGATGATGGGTCCTGGTGGGCCGATGGGGCCAGGGCCTGGCCCAATGGGCCCTGGACCCATGATGCCTGGTGAGGAGAGTTTGTGTGCGCGTGTGTGTGCAGTGCAAGTGTGGCTGTCCTTGTGTGAAATCTCTTCTGTTTGTCTGACAGTTATGTCCCTTACATTGGAGCAAAATGGAAAATGTCCAGTCGTAATTACTAGATGTTTCTTACATAGTCATTAAAATTGTACAGTGGAATGCAGAGCTATAAAAAAAAAAAAGTATTGCAAAAAAATCATAAATGTCCAGTGCTTCATATTATCGACGCGCCCGCGCCAATGATGCATATTTTTCGTTTGAGACGCACATCAATACGTTGAGGGCGCATCCAGTTCGGCAGCCAATTAATTTATGAAACCATTGCGCTACTTAAAGGGGCGCTCTGACGGATGAGGTTTTGCAAGGAACACGTCGCGATCACCAGGAAGACACCCTTTACAGAGATCGCAACGCTCACTTTGCTCTGGTTTCCTAGAAATCAAACCATCAAATCAGCGATTCCTCCTTGGCAAAGGTGCTGGAAGTCAGATTCTTTCATTGAAAGAGAAGGCATTTGTCTTCTCTTTTCTAATGGCCGCCTGAGTTGCTTAGACCAAATCACAAAATGTCCGCAGTACAAGCCTTTTTATTTACAGTTTACCAAAAGGAGTTTCGCTCACAACAAAGGAAATAGCTCCATTTTTTTGTAATGCACTACAAAGAAGAAAAAGCTTCAACCACGTGTCCTCACCCACCCTGTCCAAAATGGCTTCTCTCTCGGGCAACTCTGCCAAGGAGGAATCGCCGTTTTGACGGTTTGATTTCTAGGAAACGAGACAAAGTGAGTGTTCCGATCCTTGAAAAGGCTGTCTTTCTGGTGATCTCGATGTGTTTCTTGCAAAAACTCATCCGTCAGGGTGCCCCTTTAAGACTCCCTCTAAGATGTGACCAAAACAAAATCAGATTTTGATCCCTTCATATTCGGTCTACTGAGTGTCTAATTCCCTGGTAAGATCTTTTCTTGACGGATCTGTTAAGGTCTTAACCCTTCTAGCAGCATGGGCCAATACATTCGTCCACCACCTCACTCTACACTCCCACCAAATGCAAGGACATTCACTGCCAAGCACCCTACCATGTGTTTTGTTCTGCTGCTTATAGAGCTTATATCACTGTTTCAATGCATGCACACTCGAAAAACTGATTACCTCCCATCTTGTCAGTAGAGATGGAACTGAAGTGAAAATCTGTTTAACCTCCTCCGGTCTGTAACAGACAAATATGGGACATTAGTAGATGTGAAGATGGTGGGAACGATCCTGGAGGCAATGCCCGGAAGCAGTGCAACACCAGGAAAGTCCCAAATTTGTTAGCAATTCAGAGATGGAACTGACGACAGAGAATGTCAAAAAATACATGGTTCTAAAAGAGTTGATAGGGAGGTTCCACTGTACTTAAATTCTAGACATAAGCCGTTTTTTCTTTATTTTTTCATTTTGTTTTGTTTCCTTTTTTGTTTCCTTTTAATGTTTTATTACCATATTTTTCATTGCATTAGGCACTTACGTGTGTACCGTAAAATGCGGACTATAAGCTGCTACCTTTTCCTCAACTTTGGCCCATGCCACTTGTAGACTGATGCAGCTTATCTGTAGATTTTTTCCAATTCTATTTTAATCAGTATAATATAATGTGTTTCCAGCCACATTTTCCAGCCTATTTCGAGCATTAAATACTCATATAAATACTCATATTATAATAGGATAATTTCTATTTTTGTGTTGCTCTGTGCACATGCGTTCATTTTCTGTGGTAAGGTGGGCAAATCTGCTTTTTTCAGTTTGTAACTTTGACACCTTCTTTTGTGAGTATGAAGTTCTCTGCTGCTTATAAACTGGTGCGGCTTATATGTGGATATATACCTTATATTCTGTCAATTTGAGGGATGCGGCTTATATACAGGTGCGTCTTATAGTCCAGTTTCTACAGCATAAGGCGAATTGGGCAGTTTTCAAGAAAACTTTGAAAATCTTAAAGGAAAAGGCGCCGTCGTTTATAAGGCAAAAGAAAGTCAAACTTTAAAGCCTGTGCGCATTCAGTAAACACTTACCGACAGCCATTACTGTAGTCATAAACCAGAGTAGACTCCCCTTTCAGAGTAACAAAGTTTCGTTGTTTGCGCGATTTCCTATTGTTGCGTTTGCACTTCTCTTCACTGCAATTATCATTTGTTTTGGCATTTTAAGCTCTCAAACGATGATTTTTACTTTCGATGAAGGGTTATGGCATCTGTTGGACGATAATATGGATTTTTAAGGATTTTAAAGTGTATCCGTCGTATCAGCGATTCATGAACTCTTTCGATGTCTAGTGTACGATGCATGACCATCTTTGCCTCCCTTTTCATGTTTTCGTCCACGAATTGGGTGCCCTCATAAATTATATTAGGCACATAGGTCGAAATTGCAGAAAAAAATATCACCTTAACCCCTTGACTGCCAGAGAAAATTAAAGAAAACATCATTGGGCAAATCATGACATGAAAAAGACAACTGGTAGAGCCAATCTGAGAAATGTTCTGGGGATATTACTCTCTTGATTATGTTAGAGCAAAAGTCAGCATATCAAGGTTATTCCTCTTCATCTGATGACATCATCAGTGATGTCGTCAGGTCAGTACGTAATACGTTGATGGCAGTCAAGGGGTTTCTGTCAGAAAATGACGGTATTCTCTCATCACTAATTTGACCCGCTGTGTGTTGTTGCAGGCATGCGTCCCCCTATGGGCCCCCCGATGGGCCCCCCCATGATGGTGCCCATGGGAATGAGGCCCCCCATGATGGGAGGGGGGCCCCCCATGCCCCCCAGGTGATTGTCCAAAACTGACGCCCACACCCACACACGGAAAACATACCCCCTCCGAAAACACCAACTGTTGAGAACAAAGTTACAAGTTGCGCATGGTGTTTGGCTTCTTGTTGTTGTTGTTGATGCATTGAAGGTTCCTGAGAAAGCTACAAGTACAGCAACCAGGGTTTTTTCAATGAAAAAAAGAAACAAAAAAACTTCACACAAAAACCGAAAAAGGGAAAGTGTGGTACAAGTTGCAATTTCTTTGTGATGTTTTGGTGGTTTCGCAATGTGTTGTGATCTGCGTGAGAGAGAAACACAAACACAAAAAGAAATAAGCGCATAAGAACGTGCGCATGCACACGCACACACACACGCCACTGCATAACAGCCCCCCCCCCCCCCCCCCCCCCCCCAAAAAAAAAAAATAGCAGAGGTATTATTTCTTCAATTCATGAAGTTTAACCCTTTCGCCGCCAGTGTCGCATTTCTACAACTACACAGATTTTAACACCTTTGTCACTAAAAGGCATGATATTAGGGTCTGCTATCCAATGACCTCATTATGTTGTTAGTTTTTTTGGGGGAGGGGGGAGATTGTGAAATGGTCTTATTTAATACATGTCAACTTTTCTCAACCCAAGTAAGACATTTTTGGCCCCCCCCAAAAAAGGCTGGCGGTGAAAGGGTTAAAGAAATGTCAGTCTTCATCCAAAGAAAAGGACAGTCAAGTGCAGTTAGAAAAGCAGAATGGTATGTTGAGAATCTCATCTAGTCTTCATCCAAAGAAAAGGACAGTCAAGTGCAGTTAGAAAAGCAGAATGGTATGTTGAGAATCTCATCTAGTCTTCATCCAAAGAAAAGGACAGTCAAGTGCAGTGAGAAAAGCAGAGTGGTATGTTGAGAATCTCATCTAGTCTTCATCCAAAGAAAAGGACAGTCAAGTGCAGTGAGAACAGCAGAATGGTATGTTGAGAATCTCATCTAGTCTTCATCCAAAGAAAAGGACAGTCAAGTGCAGTGAGAACAGCAGAATGGTATGTTGAGAATCTCATCTAGTCTTCATTCTAAGAAAAGGACAGCCAAGTGCAGTGAGAACAGCAGAATGGTATGTTGAGAATCTCATCTAGTCTTCATCCAAAGAAAAGGACAGTCAAGTGCAGTGAGAACAGCAGAATGGTATGTTGAGAATCTCATCTAGTCTTCATCCAAAGAAAAGGACAGTCAAGTGCAGTGAGAACAGCAGAATGGTATGTTGAGAATCTCATCTAGTCTTCATTCTAAGAAAAGGACAGCCAAGTGCAGTGAGAACAGCAGAATGGTATGTTGAGAATCTCATCTAGTCTTCCAGCCGTCCTTTTTTGCTGGTCACAAGCTGTTCTTTTGAAGCAGTTTTACCCTCGCATGTATTGATAATATGAATTGTATGCTTGCTGTTCAGATGCTTGAGCCATTCATTTGTGCTATTGCACCATTAGCTCACTTCTACAAGGCAAGTCTTAAACGTTAAGCCACCGACCATCAATCCCTCCCAAACCATAGCATCCATTCTTGATTTTTTTTTTTTTTTTTTTTTTTGTACTCCTGAGGCCTGGAAACCATTGTTCCATGGCTGCTACTCTTTCTGTGTTACACTGATTTCAATGCTTTTATTTTCACCAGAAACTGGGATTTTTAATTCGTTCCCAAAAACAACCACCACACTACCCCCCAAAAACAACCACCACACTACCCCCCAAAAAACAACCACCACACTACCCCCCAAAAAACAACCACCACACTACCCCCCAAAAAAACAACCACCACACTACCCCCCAAAAAACAACCACCACACTACCCCCAAAAAACAACCACCACACTACCCCCCAAAAAAACAACCACCACACTACCCCCCAAAAAACAACCACCACACTACCCCCCAAAAACAACCACCACACTACCCCCCAAAAAACAACCACCACACTACCCCCCAAAAACAACCACCACACTACCCCCAAAAAACAACCACCACACTACCCCCCAAAAACAACCACCACACTACCCCCCAAAAAACAACCACCACACTACCCCCCAAAAAACAACCACCACACTACCCCCCAAAAACAACAACCACCACACTACCCCCCAAAAAACAACCACCACACTACCCCCCAAAACACAACCACCACACTACCCCCCAAAATCAACCACCACACTACCCCCCAAAAACAACCACCACACTACCCCCCAAAAACAACCACCACACTACCCCCCAAAATCAACCACCACACTACCCCCCAAAAAAACAACCACCACACTACCCCCCAAAAAACAACCACCACACTACCCCCCCCCCAAAAACAACCACCACACTACCCCCCAAAAAACAACCACCACACTACCCCCCAAAAAACAACCACCACACTACCCCCCAAAAAAACAACCACCACACTACCCCCCAAAAAACAACCACCACACTACCCCCCAAAAACAACCACCACACTACCCCCCAAAATCAACCACCACACTACCCCCCAAAAAACAACCACCACACTACCCCCCAAAAAAACAACCACCACACTACCCCCCAAAAACAACCACCACACTACCCCCCAACCAAAAAACAACCACCACACTACCCCCCAAAAAACAACCACCACACTACCCCCCAAAAAACAACCACCACACTACCCCCCAAAAAACAACCACCACACTACCCCCCAAAAAAACAACCACCACACTACCCCCCAAAAACAACCACCACACTACCCCCCAAAAAAACAACCACCACACTACCCCCCAAAAACAACCACCACACTACCCCCCAAAAAACAACCACCACACTACCCCCCAAAAACAACCACCACACTACCCCCCAAAAAAACAACCACCACACTACCCCCCAAAAAACAACCACCACACTACCCCCCAAAAAAACAACCACCACACTACCCCCCAAAAAAACAACCACCACACTACCCCCCCAAAAAACAACCACCACACTACCCCCCAAAAAACAACCACCACACTACCCCCCAAAAAACAACCACCACACTACCCCCCAAAAAAACAACCACCACACTACCCCCCAAAAAACAACCACCACACTACCCCCCAAAAAAACAACCACCACACTACCCCCCAAAAAAACAACCACCACACTACCCCCCAAAAAAACAACCACCACACTACCCCCCAAAAAAACAACCACCACACTACCCCCCAAAAACAACCACCACACTACCCCCCAAAAAACAACCACCACACTACCCCCCAAAAAACAACCACCACACTACCCCCCAAAATCAACCACCACACTACCCCCCAAAAAACAACCACCACACTACCCCCCAAAAAACAACCACCACACTACCCCCCAAAAAACAACCACCACACTACCCCCCAAAAAAACAACCACCACACTACCCCCCAAAAAACAACCACCACACTACCCCCCAAAAAAACAACCACCACACTACCCCCCAAAAAACAACCACCACACTACCCCCCAAAAAACAACCACCACACTACCCCCCAAAAAAACAACCACCACACTACCCCCCAAAAACAACCACCACACTACCCCCCAAAAAACAACCACCACACTACCCCCCAAAAAACAACCACCACACTACCCCCCAAAAAACAACCACCACACTACCCCCCAAAAAACAACCACCACACTACCCCCCAAAAAACAACCACCACACTACCCCCCCAAAAAACACTAATGCAAAATAGGAAAACAAGACAAGAACAAGAAAGAAATGAAACACATAATTAGCATGAACTAAAGCAAAGGCATTATGATCAGCGTTTGGGGAAAATGTTGATGTCTGAGAGAAAAAAAAGGTTTCTTCTCAGAATGTTTTGGAATGTGTGCTTTTGCGTTTCTTGGTTGACGTTTGGCTTGGTTTGAGTCTTGACATTGAGTTTGTTGTCTTGACCAAGAGGGTATGTATATTTTGCCTTTCCTGTTTGATCTGTTCTCTTTCCTCTGTAGTTACGGTATTTGGCATCATTATGCTGAAATAATTATGTTGTAAATTTAATTTTAAAAAACCCAATAATGACAGGGCAAGTTTGAACATGCTACCCCTACTATTCACATTTGAGACTTTAACTTTGACTGTAGCTTTGGAGGGTTAGGATTATCAACTAAAGATCTGTTGTTTTTTATTGTTGTGTTTGTTATAGTGTACGTGGAAATTGTCATTCAGAGACCGGAATGTTTTACGTCATTACGAAAAAGTGGTCATTGGAACCAGCCGCCGTGGTGTAGTGGTTAGCGTCGCGGACTACTGGCTGGGAGGTCTGGGGTTCGAATCCCATCAGAGGCGAGGGTTTTTTCGGTCCTGGACCGACTCCTACCCAGAGTGAGTGGCTATGGGCTCAATGGGAAGACTGAAACCACACAGTCGAGTTTCATCCGCTTAACGGATGCGATTCTGAGTGTTGCTCTAATTGCAAGACCAACACTGCAGGTGTCTGTAGTTCTCGGGCCTGGTTAACGCCGGGATATCATTATGAAAGGAAGCGTAGAGTACAGCCCTGCCATGCAGTCTCAGACCGATACGGAACTCCATAGTATCATCATCATCGTTATCATCGGCCTCATTTTCCATCAATCATAAAATTAAAAACAATGTCTCAAATTCTGTGGCTTTGCATGCCCTGCTCTCATGGTGACCTCAGTTTCGGTTTCCAATCCAGTCTATGCCTTGGTGCGTTCGGGTCAAAGTCATTGGGATCAGTGTGTTCTGGGGAGCTGTCGGTGTACGGTCGTGGTGGCGCCCTCGGAGGAGGACCTCACTCACGCTGGCTCCGCGACTAAGAGAATAGTGTCGTCAGTAGGGGGCTTAGTAGGTGGTGTCCTGAACAGGCTCCACTGAACTCCACCGAAGTGACTCAGCAGAAGTGCAGTGTCTCCTCGGTTGGTTGCCTCCTGACGGCCTAACATAAATTCTCTCCCCTTGGACTGCTGGTCTCGGTTTCTGCGACTTGAACAAACCCGGGTGTAGCTGCGAATTGGGATTCGGAACGAGCGGCGTGGGAGCAACACCACTGTACAGCCTAGAAGATGGGACAGCAAAAAAAAAAGAAAAAAAGTGGTCATTGGGTCAAACTTTACCCCCCCCTTCCTTCCTCATGAGTCACACAAAACTCGAGGTGGGGGCAACCCGAATTTCACAGAGATGCCTGTGTGACTATAAAGAAACAAATTCCAAATACCAAATTACTTGCCACGTCTTGTGTCTGTTTCTTAACGGACAGGGTTGGTTAAAGAATATATCGCCAGATTTTGTTGATTTTTGTTAAAGTCTCAAATGTGAATAGTGGCGGTAGCATGCTCAAACTTGCCCTGTGAAATCTGCGCTTACCGGTAGTCTAATTCAAGATTATTATCAGAACACATTTTTGTGTGGTTTACTTTTTTACGTGCACTCATTTATTTTTTAAATGCTGGACAAATCCTGTAAGAGACTGAACGTTTGTATGACTTCATTCCCTCATTGTAACATAGGACAAGACTAGTTGTCTCCTAGTTAACTTTATTATGTTTGCGCCTTATAAGTGCTTTAATTTGAAGTTGATTGAGTTTGGGGGTTTTATGTTTTGTGTTCACTTTGTATGTTGATGTTCCTTTTATTTCTGTTGAATTTTGCATAATAAGTATGAAAGTAAAGAGAGAAAAAGACAGAAACAAGCATGTTAGGTTATTGAGGAAAAATACCTCAAGATTGTTTGTGTGTGTAGGTAATATGTGTGTTTTGAGATTGAAATTTATATCAGTATATTTGTGCTTCTGTTGTAGAATGAGAATTTCAAGTGCATTTGTGTGTGTGTGTGATTATGCGTGCTTACAGAGAGTGTAATGGCAAAAGGGAAGGTTGCAATAAAAATGTATGTCAATACATGTGTTCTTTGTGCATGAATGTTAAAATTACCATGTCGGTGCAAAACTATACTTAATCCCATGGCTGGAATCCTCAGTATTCTGAAAATGGCATTCATATGTAAAGTGTAAAAAATAATAATGTTCAGCTTTAGTTTAGTTTGTTGTATGGTAGCTTAGTTTAGTATTGGAAGTTATTTGAGGCATGTTCATTGTGTGTGCTGAAAACTTAACTTGAGAAAAGATGGAGATGAGCTTTATTTGCTGAAGATTAGTTATTGAAATGCATTGTTGTGAAAGATGCGTAGCCGAAAACCCATCTGCATACCATCCAGAATGCGCAAAGATCAGTCAACAAACTGAAATTTAAGTTGGAGAAAAAAAAACCTGCTGTATTTTACGGACTATAAGGCGATACCTTTTTCTTCTATTCTGAGACCCTTGCGCCTTATAATGTGGCTGATAATATAGTAAGAAACTATAATAAATTCTGATTTGGGTGTAAAATTGGGGGATGCGCCTTATAACCAGGTGCGCCTTGTAGTCCGTACAATACGGTACAGGAATTGATAAAAAGCACCGGTGGTTCAACATGTGTAATAGTCAATAAAACATCAGAACAAAATCATACACATAATTAGATAGTCATACACACAACTAGTGAGAAACATGAAGGGCTGTGGACAGTATACTTGGAAAACCATCGGCATATTTCTTGCTTCCAGCATAACTGCCATTCCTCCAGATTGTTTCATGAATGTCCAGATTTCCACAGTCTGCCAGGAAATTCCGGAAAATGGTCTGATTTTCCCGAAGTTGGATTGCCGAGCGTAGACTTGGAAGGATGGGTTGCTGGGGGATTGTTTTGGTCTGCATTTCTTTAAAATTGGGGTTTGAAGCAGTTGAACTTAAAAAGTAGGATTTTTTTATTTTTAGAACTCTGTTATTTTACAAATGTTTTAATACAAAATATTGACCCCAAAATGTGTACCGTTATTTATCAGGGTTTGTACTGTTTCGGGAAAATGAGGAACCTGGAAAGTTTGGGAATGTTTCCAGAGGTTTGGGAAATTTGACAAGTAGGCAAAATATTTTTTTTTAAGTGTCCAGTATGTGTTAACAAGTCTTTTAAATTGGTTCTATGGAATAACAAAACAAACCAACAAAAGGGACCGACTTTACGATTATCGCCGTTTGTCTACTTTCGCTTTTCGTGCCAGAAGTCGACGAGGAGTTGTTCCTTTACTTGTGCCTTTACATCCAGGTTTCGTGACCGACTTTAACCGCATGCGGCAAGATGCCTGGTCTCTGTACACAGCTTTAACGACCTGTGGCTTGAAAAGGAAAGCTATAAACGCTGGCCTCGAAAAGACGGTTCAAACAAGCATGCAGCCTTCTGTGCTATGTGTATTAAAACGTTCTCCATCGGATCAATGGGCGAAATGGCCATTACCAATCACAGCAATGGTAAATGATAGCCTTAGCCACTTTATAAACCATATTTTCTAAACTGGTAATGAGGTTTGGGAAAATGGTAAGTAGGGTTTGGGAATTTTGAAGTAAGAATTTTGTACGAACCCTGTTTATTAAAGTGAAAGTTAACTCACTCGGGACTGGACGAATTAGTTCCCCTTGTTCTGTGGGGACTGGGCATTCAACTAGGTTCATAAAGTAATCACCAAAACCAAGTTATGAAGAGTTAGGCATCAATATTTTCAGAAAAGATTAGCAACACCATGCACTAAACGATCGTAACATATCAAATTCCTTACCTTCGTCGTTTGTCTCCTATTGACGAAAACAGCTAACACATAGAAAGAACGAAAATTTCACATTCCGATCTTTGACCCCCCTCTACAACCAAAGCTGAATGTAAAGTCTGCAATGATTGGTTGATTTCAAGAGAGGCAAGGTCAAAGCAAACTGAAAATAGGTTATGTCTTCGCACCGGAAAGCTGGTTACATGCCAGAAATCAAAACCTCTTGAAAACTCTTATGAGCCGGATCCGGCTCATTTGTCCCGAGTGAGTTAAAAGACAAAAAGGTCCGTTTTTGCAGCTTCATTGTATAGAAAAAACTCAACTTCAAGCTTTAATTCTTGATTACTACTCATTTTCAGTGAACATTATTTGATGGTTTAATGAATAAAACTACACATTTTGCACCCAAACTACTCATTTCAGCTATACCACATGTTTGCAAATGTATGCTTGCTACATGTACCAACAAAAATCAACATTAAAAAAGGGTAAAAATTGGGAGGGAGGGGGCTTTGTTGAATGTCATGACATTGAAAAAGTGAAGAAAATGCTTAGTTTTGCTTAGCTTAGGTTAAGTGTTGCTTAGTATGGTACAAAGTTGTGTTGGTTTTGTTCATTTCTCGTGCTTAAAATGTAAAATTTCAACAAGTTTTGAGTTTGGCCTAGTAGCATCAGGGTCGTTTTTAGTTTTGTAAATTAATTTTGGTCATGTACTTCAGTAACTATTATGCTTAATGAATCATGCCAGCTTAGTTTTGTAAACTATTTTTTATTGTCAGTTCATCTATATACAATGTGCTGAATAAGTGTTTGAAAGTATTAACAATAAAACTTGATTGATTGGTTATTTTTTTGGTCTGATTGACTAATTGATTGATTGATTTTTAGTTCAGTTGAGATATTTCTGTAAAACTAAATGTTGGAAACGAAAGATTTGTTTCTAGCTAGTCAAAGTTAGAAGTTAGTGCACATTTCGCCATGCATGTAGTGTACATTTTTATATACTATTTTGTTTTAGTAAAATGTTGTTCTTAATCACCTCAACGCACAGTATACAAAGATTGCTAAATCAATCAGAAAGACAATTCGCTCAATTTCTGTCAAATGAACAACACAGTCATTTTCTGTTCCACTTTGATCGGATTTGTATGTTCTTTCTGTTCACTGTTGTTGTTTTTGAACGTTGAACTTGAGAAGTTGGCTTCTTTGAATCAAAGTTGCTTTAATTTTTTCCCCATTGGGTTTTCTAATGTTAATGTTGTTTGGGCACATATATTACATTGTGTGAAGAAAGTCTCATGCGTTTCTCTCTCTCTCTCTCCCTCTCTCTGTGCATGTCACTGTGTGTGTTTGTGCATGCATGCATGCCTGAAAGTGAATGAACATGCATGTATGTGTGGATAATGTCTGTCTGTCTCTGTCGCTCTGTGTTTGTTCATCTTTCTCTCTCTCTCTCTCTCTCTCTCTCTCTCTCTCTCTCTCTCTCTCTCTCTCTCTCTCTCTCTCTCTCTCTCTCTCTCTGTGGAAAAATAGGCCCTGCCTAAAATCTGTCCTTGCAAAATAAAAGTATCTCTCTGTGTCTAGTCTGTCGCTCATTGTATGTGTGCGTGCATGTTTATGTGAAATGGAGACAAAGCAGTGTGTTCCCAATGTTGGCAATGTGCTCAGCGACCAACCTACATGCCAAGCTACCGCACTTATTGAAAGGAAACGAAATGAAAATATTTGTTTTTGTTCATCTAGGCCATGGCCCCTAATGAAGGGGAGTGTTACGCAAAGTAACAAACAAATGGCACAAGTGATATCATCCGACACAATAGGCATGAGATTAGCGCTGAAAGTGTGTTATGAACATAATGCATCTCTAATCTTAAAAGCTTGATACAGAAACACGCTGAACCTTTTGACTCAGTTACTGACTATGCGTGTATTGTATGTTAACACGATGGTGTTTAAACAGATGACCTAGGAGGCTCAGAATTTGCATGCGCGTAGGTACCGTATTTTTCAGACTATAAGGTGATATTTTTTCTCCCAGACTGAGACCCCTGCGCCTTATAATATGACTACTAAAATAGTAAGGAAATATAACAGAATCAGAATTGTGTGTAACATTTTGGGGGTGCACCTTATTTATAATCAGGTGCGCCTTATACTCCGACAAATATAGTAGTTAGGAAATCTGGGCCCAGTTCGAAAATGATGGTCAGTGGTCAAAAGTCAAGGTCACTGGATCCAAAAATGCTGCTGTACACCTGGTTTTCTAGCACCCTAGGGCGATGTGTCTCTCTATTTTACCCTTGTAAAATAAAGGCGAAGCGGTGCAGCCGAAAATACTGCCACGCGGCTGGTGTTCTAGCGTCTTAACGCTCTAGTTCCAGTGGTGTTAGTTTGTTCCTGGCTGACTATGTATGCGAACGTGATAACCTTTGAACGGAGCGACCTAGGAGGCTCAAATTGTGCATGCACATTGGTAGTTAGGATATCTAGGCCAAGTTCGAAAACGAAGGTCACTGGTCAAAGGTCACTGGAGCCGAAAATGCTGCTGGTGATATAGCCTCCTTGCTGTCTAGTGTTCAACTGGGCGATTGTTGTGACAGCGCCTTGCCTTCACACACATGATTGTACACAGTACGTTTGAGCAAAATTGTAATTGCCTCTCCTAGTCTCATCGACGTAAGCATTAGGACATAGCCTGCTGTTTTCTTTTCATTTAATAACATTTTAGCTGCTTTGAGTGAGTCATGAGATTTCAACAAGGAATGCCTTTTTCTTTTCATTTTAATGACAAATGTAAGCTGCCATATTAGACAATAAGTTTTCACTTTGGACATGCAATTCGGTTTCAGTTTCATTTTTCTGGAATGTAAGCTGCTTGTTATTAACGAATGAGTTATGGTTTGGGACATAGCATGCCATGTTTTTCATGTAATAAAATTTAAACTGCTTTTTATTAAACAATGAGTTATGATTTTGCACATAGCATACCGTTCCGTTTTTATTTAACAAAATTGAAGCTCTCTTTTTTGTTTATCAAACAATGCGTTATGGTTTTGGACATAGCATGACATCTTTTCATTTGATAATATCCAGACAGCTTTAAAAAAAAAAAATTTAAAATAAATTATGGCTTCATTCAATATGCATGACGGTTTTCTTCTTTTTCGCTTTATAGAACAGACGGTGGTATGGGCAGGCCCAAAGTTTTCTGCACCCCTGTCAAGCTGATTCTGTGAACTTGTGGGATTGCTCACCACGAAAAGGTTGAACTACATCTGTGCTGAAGAATGATCACAGATACATCTGTTACAGTGCAGAATATAAGTGGTATTCTCTGGTTTCACCACGAAAAGGTTGAACTACATCTGTGCTGAAGAATGATCACAGATACATCTGTTATAGTGCAGAATATAAGTGGTATTCTCTGGGTTTCACCACGAAAAGGTTGAACTACATCTGTGCTGAAGAATGATCACAGATACATCTGTTACAGTGATACTCTCTGAGTTTCACCACGAAAAAATTGAACTTCAACTGTGCTGAAAAAAATAGTCGCTGATACATCCATTATAGTGGTATGCTGTGAATTGTGTAGAGGATTGCTCACTACGAAGCAGTAGAAAGAAAACTGTGCTGAAAAAATGATCACTGCTATCTGTTGTAGTGGTATACTGTGAACTTGGTGTGGGGTTGTCACCACGAAAAAGTGGAAGGAAAACTGTGCTGAAAAATGCTCGCTGTGAACTTGGTGTGGGACAGTTCAACACGAAGTAGAAGAAGGAAAAGTGTGCTAAAAAACCAACCTCTCACCCATACATCTGTATAGACAATAGTGCTACTCTGTGAACTTGGTGTGGGACAGTTCAACACGAAGTAGAAGAAGGAAAAGTGTGCTAAAAAAAAACAACCTCTCACCGATACATCTGTATAGACAATAGTGGTACTCTGTGAACTTGGTGATGGGGGATTAATTGTTCACCACGAAAATGTTGAACTACAACAGTGCTCAAAAACACTCGCTGATACATGTGTAGTCTGTAAACTTGGTAGAGAATTGCTCATCGCGAAGCAGTAGAACCACTACTGTGCTGCAAAAGCAGTAGAACAAACTACGGCAGTGTGATCTGGGGAGCTGTCGGTGGACGGTTGTGGTGGCGCCCTCAGAGGAGGACCTCACTCACGCTGGCTCCGCGACTAAGAGAATAGTGTCGTCAGTAGGTGGTGTAGGTGGTGTCCTGAACAGCCTCTACTGAACTCCACCACCGAAGTGACTCATCCGCAGTGCAGTGTCTCCTCGGTTGGTAGCCTCCTGACGGCCTAACATAGATTCGCTCCTCTTGGACTGCTGGTATCGGATTCTGCGACCTGATCTTGCGGAGGTGGGGCTGCGAATTGGGATTCGGAATGAGCGGCGTGGACAGCAAAACAAAACAGATCTACGGCAGTAGAAGCGGTGGAAAGAAGTAGCGCAACACACTAACGTACAGGGCAACCTGTGATTGTTGTGGCAGCTCGCTGTAGAACTTAATGTGTGCCTGGAAGCACTCAGCAATGGGTCAAGGATGTTGGTAGGTCCCACTCTGCGTAACGTGGGGCTGATGACAGGACCAATAGAATGACAATTGTACTGGGAAATGCATACTGAAATATTTTGCTATTGTTATTCTGTGAAATGTGGAGTTGCTAATTGTAAAACTATGATAAAAGCAGAATACTATAGTTACTACATTAACATTTATATTGAAAGGCGTTTGTATCTGAAAGCTATGCCTATATAGACCTTCACCTAGGAACCGAAACCCTCCCCCCCCCCGGGAATTTTGCAGACAGTATTTTTTGGAAAGCTTGACCCCTAAGAAGTGCAAATCAGGTTGTTTGCATTCAAACAAGTGGTGCATTTGGCCATGGTGCACTCACAAAGTTACGTAATTCCGTAACGCGATACGTCGCGACTCCGGCAGCTGGGATCTCCTTTATTCATTTATTTATTCACATAAATCATTTTGTTTTGACTTTCTGATCACTCTGGTATTGCTTACTACTTGTGTGTCTGCATTACCTTTCTTTAGAATGTATGTGGTGCGCTCACAGGGTGTGGAATATGCTGGAACTGCAGAGAGCCACCAAAGAAAACAACTTCCCTCTTCATGTTGCAAGTCTGCAGAACATGGTCAAACTCTTCTTCAGTTATGACCATCCCAACTATGCTCGCTACACAGCAGTCTACCTGCAGACGATGTTGAATCTCCCTACATCACATCCTGGTGCAGAAAAGCTCCTGCAAGAAAAGGGTTTCAGCGTGAACAGATCCTCGGTACCTGGCTCCTGAAATGCGGTCGATATCACGATCGAGCAGACAATTAATAGGCATGCCAAAAGCCAAGGAGGAATCATAGGTTTCAGTACGAACAAGTCAGCATACCACAGGTGGTGCACTACAAGGCACGCCAGAGGACTGTACCATCAAGCAACGCTTGAGAACGCTGACATGGAAAGCCAGGACTGTTCTGCCCACAAGGACTTAAGGCCTTCCCAAATAACGCAAAGCAATGATGACACAGTGAAAGTCATGCAAGCCGTGCAGAACTTTGTGAACCCTTTCGCGGTTGAAGACGAAATGAGCTCTACTGCTTATCCTCTGGAGCGCCAGCACCCAAAGATGTTCAGAATGACCTCCTCAATGCTGACAAAGTTGGAGAAGAAGCCTATAAAGAATTTGTGAAAGAGAGATTACTTGAAAGAACTGTCAGCTTCAATGCTCCTATCAAGAAACTAAACTTGAAGACATTTGCAAAGTGCAAAGTCTGTGAAAGTGTCCAGCAGCAAATCCAAGAAGACCCAGCAGGTCGCAGCAGAAAGAAACGTCTTTTCGCAACTGGTCCTGCTCGCCATCAAGCACAACATAAGTCTGGAGAGAGTTCTTGAGTACCCACTCGGGCCAGTCCTATGGGCCCTTGCCATGTCTGATGGCACACCAGCCAAAACAGACAAAAGCAGACTCATGCATCAACTGGAGTCTGAGGCACACATTTCTGAAAAGCCTCACAACGAGAAAAACAATTACATCATCGACGGCAACGCTGTATTTCAGGCACAGGTGGCGTTGCCCCCCACATTTGGAGAACTTGCCGAGAATTTGTTCTGTCAGCTGCCAAAAGTAGCACATGTAGACTTTCTGACTGACTCATACTACAAGAATTCAATTAAAGGAATTGAGAGAAACAGGAGAGGGTCAGCCCCAGCTCACTTGATCAAAGGGCCTGCGACAAAGGTTCCAAGAGACTGGAAAGGTTTCCTGTCAAACGATGAAAACAAAAGAAGTTTCATCAGATTTCTTCTGGACGAGTGGAGGAAAGACAAGTATGCACCAAAACTCCAGGGAAGACAGATCCTGTTCGCTTGTGAGGAAAAGTGCATCAGGCTGCAAAGCATCAATGGACAGACAACAATGTCAGAAGAAGTGGAAGAACTCTGTCCAAACCAAGAAGAGGCTGACACGAGGATCGTGCTCCACTGTCGCCATGTTGCAGCCAACACTACAGATGATGCCACGATTTCAGTCAGATCGCCAGACACAGACGTGTTTGTCTTACTGCTCTACTTCTGTCAGCACATCAAGCAGACAGTTCTCTTTGACACTGGGAGTGGGGATAAGAGAAGGCTTCTCAACATCCAAAGCATTATCACTGACACTGGAGAAGACATCTGCAAAGCCCTACCAGCACTGCATGCCTACTCGGGCTGCGACTCAACTAGTGCATTTGTCAGGAAGGGCAAAGTGGCAGCTCTGAAACTACTACAGAAACATCAACACTTTCTCGAAGTGTTCCTTCAACTCGGAACTGCTGATGAAATCCCAGAACATGTCATGGACAAACTTGAGGAGTTCACGTGCCTTCTGTATGGTTCACCTTCCTTCAAACAAGTCAACTAGTTGCGCCACCAAAAGTTCCAAGAGCGCTTCAGCGTCCCATCCACCTCCTCTCTGCTGAACAGCTCCACTGGGATGGACATGAGTCTCTTACCACCTTGCAGAGATACTCTCAGAATGCATCTGAAGCGAGTAAACTTTCAGACACTCATCTGGCTGTCAGCAGACCAGGCTATGCCTAGCCTTCCTGAGCCAGCAGGATATGGATGGGAGTTGGCAGATGGCAATCTGCAAATCAAATGGACACAGGGTTTCTTCATGCCACAAGAGCTGGTTGAAATTCTTGTCGAGCAGCCAGAGCCAGAGCCACAGGACCAGGGAGATGACGACCAAGAACCTGACTTTGATGATGTTGACGATTACTTTGTGGATGAAGACTAAACTTCACTCAAAAATGCTGACTTTTCATCATATAATAAAAAGCCAAGTGTCCGTGTGTCTGTCTGTCTGAAACACAAAACGGGCCTTATAACTCCGCCGTTTTTCGACCGAATCGCTTCAAATTTGCTGTGAGCCCTAACGGGGCGATGGCAACGGCAACCGAGGTGGCCGTGTCATTTGCGCGGTTTGGCAAATGCGCGAAACGCGTATCCACTGGCCTCTCGGCGCCCGTATCTCCGGTATTTCTGGACCGATTGCCTTCACATTTTGCAGGTAGATGACCGGGGACGGTGACTATCGATCTGCCAAACCGGAATCGAATCAATTAAGAAACGCGCGCGATATACGCCGCTTCACCTTTTCACAAATAACTCCGCCGTTTCTTAACCAAATCGCTTCAAATTTGCTGTCAGGCTTGCTGTGGCCGGGGCAAAGCCTGGCAGCAAACTTGAAGAGAATCGGGAGAGTGCGTCACTCTCAGAGCAGCGCCAACGGGAAACGGGGCCTTATAACTCCGCCGTTTCTTAACCGAATCGCTTCAAATTTGCTGTACTCAGCGTTACCAGTACTTGGCGTTACCGTTGCTAGGCGTTACCGTTACTAGGGAGAGCGCGTCACTCTCAGAGCAGCGCCAACGGGAAACGGGGCCTTATAACTCCGCCGTTTCTTAACCGAATTGCTTCAAATTTGCTGTGCTCAGTGTTGCCAGTACTTGGCGTTACCGTTACTAGGCGTTACCGTTGCTAGGCGTTACCGGTACTCGGAGTTGCGCTAGTGTGAATGAAGACTTGTTGTGCATCCTTCCTGTGAAGAAAATGTGATCTGTTTGAATTTAAAAGCTAGGGAAAAGAGATACCCCTTCCCTCAGTCGCAACGTTTCGCTTTTCGGTATTACGTAACTTTGTGAGTGCACCATTGCCAAACGCACCACTTTGCTGGATGCAAACAACCTGATTCACACTTCTCAGGGGTCAAACTTTCAAAAAAACATTATCTTCAAAATTCCCCAGGGGGGGGGGGGGGGGGGGTACTGTGTAGGTCCCGTGAAGGTCTAATATAGTTGAAGTGTGGTCATATATTGACGTTTATATTCACAGTATATGTATCTAGAGTTATGCCTAGTTGTAGAATAGTAATACATTGACATTTATATTGAAAGGTCCTTGAATCTGAAAGTTATACCTAGTTGAAGTATCGTTATACGTTGATGTTTATGTTGAAAGGTACTTGAAATTGAAAGTTGTGCCTAGTTAAAGTATAGTTATGCATGGGCTTTTAAATTAACATATCCTTGCAGTGAAAGGTATGTCTAGTTGAAATGTAGTTATATGTTCACGTTTATAGTGAAAGGCCTTTGTATCTGAAAGTTATGCCTAGTTGAAGAATAATAATGTTGACATTTATATTGAAAGGTCCTTGAATATAAAAGTTATGCCTAGTTGAAGTGTAGTTATACATTATGAATCTGAAAGTTATGCCTAGTTGAAGTGTAGTTATACATTGATGTTTATATTGACCAATCCTTGTATCTTCATCATCATCATCATCATCATCATCATCATCATCATCATCGATCGCTTAGACAGTTGCCTGTCAATTATGAGCGCAGATGTGTTATGCTGCTGTTATGCGCCTAACAAAAAAAAAAGTTAGGCCCAGCATGTCTGTCTTTGGCCGGAGACAATCTTTGTAAGAATTTCTTGAAACAAGGCAGGAGAATGGACTGGTTAGGCAGAAATATAGTAGATGACTGTTAGCAAAGGGAAAAGGCAGTATCAATGTCAGTAATATATTAGAGTAATTTACAAGTTAGAACTTCCAGAAGGTAGAGGAACTATTTGTCCCATATCCCCTATCTTTTATGAAAGTACAGAAAAAGGTGGGGGGAAAAAAGAGAGAAGAAAATTAGTTAGTAATATAGGTTGCTACTACTTAGCATCATACTGGCTGCACGCTGAACGGGCGCTGGCTGGCCAGGTGAAAAAAGAAAGAAAAAAGATAGGGTGTGCTCTCCCCTAGTTTCGTTGATGATTATGCCATGATGTGGCCCTATCAACTATAGATGCAGATGCAAACCAAAAGCTTCTATTGTGTTAGGAATAGTTGTGACACTTCCAGACTGACTTGTAAGCAAGACAAGTTCACAAGGATGAAAATTGCTTGCTTCAAATTATGTCAACGCGCGAAAGGTAAGATGCCGCGTCAAAATTTCTCTGAGCTCTCAAAAATTAATCTTTCCTGATACATTTACAAATATTCCTCTTGGTCTGTTAGGGGGTTGGCAGGTCTGTAAACTTGAGGGGGTGACGAATCTGCATGTTTACCCAAAACCAAATACAAATAACTAAAGAATGGAAAAGCTCGCCTTTTTGAGTGCGTTGGCATGTTGGATCTTTGTTTTTGCGTTTTAGTTGTTTCCATAATTAGACCCACCCATTGTTGTATGCATTGTGCAAAGCACACAGACACACACACACACACACACACACACATCCTATATTGTCCTATAATTAAAGAACAAATCAACAAAACTGTTGGTGAATTGCTGAACCATCAAACGCCTTTAACCATTGACAAAATCTTAAACAACCTTAATCTTAAAAGTTTTTCAGAAATCCTGTACATAAGCCCTGTTGGTATTTTTCTTTGAGTTACTAAATAATTGTTGGTTTAAATTGTGTTATTATATTTTTGTTGTTAGCCATTTAGAAATTAAGACACTTGTTTAACTCTTCATGTTACCTAAGTCAGTTTGAAATGTTACTGTATGCCCCCCCCCCCCCCCCCCCCCTACAGTTCTACAGTGGTTCTCCTCATATCTATCAAATGGCTTTCAGACTGTCTTGATCAACAACTGCAGTTCAGATCCGAAGTTAATTTCTTGTGGTGTACCTCAGGGATCTGTATTGGGGCCTGGTCCTCTCTCTGATATTTTTGCTAGTCACTCTGTTATTGACCATTCCTTTGCTGTTGATACCCAGCTTCAAAAATCGGCAGAACCTACCCAACTTGACAGCGCTATTCAGTCTATGGAATCCTGCCTTCATGATGTCAAATCCTGGATGACATGCAACAAATTAAAACTTAATGATGACAAGACGGAAGCTCTGAATGTTTCCTCTCAGCGTATGTCTGCAACTATCTCTCTTCCAGAAACTCTTACAGTTGGCAATGCTTGTGTTCAGTTTTCTAAGTCAGCAAAGAATCTCGGAGTTACCCTCGATTCAAATTTTACAATGCATGCACAGGTTATTAATCTCATACGTTCCATCAATTATGAGCTCAGACGAATCAGTGCTGTTCGACACTTTCTGTCTGTTGCAGCCACGAAAACTCTTATTTCTGCCTTTATTCTTTCCCGCATTGACTATTGCAACTCTCTTCTCTGTGGCTGTCCTCAGTATCTCCTGCAACGTGTTCAAAAACTGCAAAACAGTGCAGCACGCCTCACTCTCAAGATTCCACGTTCTGATCAAATAACACCTCATCTTCGTAACTTGCACTGGCTTCCAGTAGAGGCTAGAATCAAGTATAAAATAGCTTGCCTTTGTTTCGGTGCTGTTCACTCGGTGCTGTTCACTCTATCAGTAAACGGTCATGAGGTACGAAACGTCTAAGACGAAACGTCCAGGGTACGAAACGTCTGTATCCCCTACGTTCTTCCTCTGACTGCTGCACACTAAAGGTTCCTCAGGTCCACACGAAATCTTTTGGTGAACGATCCTTCTACTATTTAGCACCTCACTTGTGGAATTCCCTCCCACAACATGTCCGCTCATCTGACTCTATCTCCGCCATTCGCTCTGCCCTTAAAACTCACTTGTTTCGGACATCATTTGATGATTGATTACTGTTTGGGGGGGGGGGGGGGGGGGGGGGGGGGGGGGGGGGGGGGGCGTTTTATTGCAGAAATCTTGTAAAAAATGTATTTACAATTATTTTATAATTCGTATCTTGTATGTAGAATGTCCACGTCTTGTAAACTTTAAATGTTTGTAAATGAGGTAGAAGGGTATTTTGGTTCTTGCAAAATGTGTCTATTATAATTAGTCATGTAATTGGTATGTCGATGGCAGTATGATTTTATTTGAACGTGATTGAGAATGTGAATGTGGTCTATGTTTCTTCTTAGAATGTTTATATTGTAACTATTTTACTTTTGTATAATTAATTGTGTGTGCGTGCATGTATGTGCGTGCGCGCGCGCGCGCGTGTGTGTGCGTGTGTGTGTGTGTGAGGAAGTAAGAGAACGTTGCGTGCAAGCATCGTGCTTATTTTACTTTCTAATGATTAATTATTTGTTTGCCTTTAATGTTCTTGTTATCAACGTAAAGCGCACTGAGCTCATGTGAGAAAGAGCGCTGTATAAATTCCCATTATTATTATTATTACTATTATTATTATTATTATTATATAGATCTGCTAATGTAATTTTTGCATGCACTCAGTTAGATTTGTATGAATAGATGTGTAGGGAAATCACATAAATAGCACTACCATTCACGCACTCACACACACACTCTCACTTCAATAGCTATCTGCTGTAGGCTTAATTGATTTCACACACACACACATTTTTTTTTTGTTTGTGTGTGTGTGTGTCTAATATCACTTGCGGGTGAACAGACGTAAAACTAAAGAACGAACACACACATACACACACACACACACACACACACACACACACACACACACACACACACACACATACACACACACACACACACACACACTCTCACACATACACACACTCTCTCTCTCTCTCTCTCTCTCTCTCTCTCTCTCTCTCTCTCTCTCTCTCTCTCTCTCTCTCTCTCTCTCTCTCTCTCTCTCACACACACACACACACACACACACACACACACACAAATAATGTTAAAGCTCAATGTAGAATAAAAATCGATAATAGGGCCTACTATGCAAACAATGCTAAGCTACAAAAATCCAACAGCTTGCGACTGAAAAACGAGAGAGAGACACAGAGACAGATAACTCAATTTGTTTTTATTGATGGTAAACAGATAAGCAAAATGTACTTTTTTACACCGTGCCCTCATGAACAACATCAAATACAGTGGACCCTCCCTTATAAGATTTCTCATTATAAGACTCCCTCCCATATAAGACCTACTTCTCTGATACATTGCCCTTCTTTGTAAGTATTAAAATTACTTCACTTATAAGACCCCTCCCTTATACGACCTCATTTTGGATTATTTTTGAAGGTCTTATAAGGGAGGTTCCACTGTATACGAAAACAATCAAGAAGCAAAGCAATAAATAAGGGAAAAAAGGAAATTATAACAAAATCCACAACCCGTGCCCATCCTCACCCATTCACTTACAGTTACACGCAGAAAGACACATACATACAGGCTCATATACGTGCGCACGCAAATGCGCGTACGCAAGCGCACTTGTACTCAGGTGACACAACATGTAAACTAAGCACAGTCATACATAAAACACTATACACACCAACATATACACGCACGCACGCACGCACACGCACACGCACGCGCACGCACACGCACACGCACGCACACATGTGCATGCACTAAGGGAGTAACACCAAGAATGTTCAAGTTCATCTCTGTGTGTTTAGATGTAGGCTATGTCGCGTGCACATCTGTCGCTCGTGCAAATCTGTCGCTCGCTACTATGAGAGTCTGTATTTGCAACATTCACAAATTTCACTTTTTCCGTACTTGAACCAAACCCTAACCCTAACCCTAACCCTATCCCTAACCCACGGAAAAAGTGAAATTTGTGGTTCATGCTCAATGTCGCAAAATGCCGCAAATACAGACTCTCGTAGGTAGCGAGCCACAGATGTGCACGAGCCACAGATTTGCACGCCACAGGCTACTCACACTTAATAATATGCTTCTCAAACTAGAGGCATATTTGCACTGATTCTGGTGCTGTAGCCAAAGGGATTGGTTGGCCCTCGAAGACCTTCCAAAAAGACAAATGTTTTCAAATCCCTTTGGCAGGGAGAGAGAGTGGGGGTACACCCTGGGCAAGGCAAGACTATTATAAACCAGAGCTGATTCGAGGGCAATTAGTACAATCCCCCCACAATTTGTTCCTTCCCGCAATAATCGGGTCTGAATGCCGGCCGACGCCCGCATATTTGCAGAACTGCTCGAACTTTTTACAGATCGCTGCGGGAATTCCTTCATCGTCTGCTAAATCCGTCGTCTGCAGAAACCGAAAGCATCGAGCAGGAATGAATGATTTCTCGGCATTTCATTGGTTCCTTTACAATGTTAGTGTAAATCAACCAATCCCGTTGATCTCGTTTTACCGACAAGAAGTTGCGAGAGTCCTACCCGCCATGTTGAATTTTCTTCAAAATGAAGTGGACAACGACGCTCTTCGACTTTGAATTTTGTGGCAGCAAAGTAAAAAAAAGAAATCCTTTGCCAAACGGGTGTGCAGAAGATGTTGCAGAAACAGTTACTGCATCAACAGTCTCGGAGAAGCAGCCCGAAGATAACGGCACTAGTGCGAGAGAACACCGGTTCCAAGACGAGTGGTTGAGTGGCTAGCGAAGATTAAATCGGCCGCCTCCCCCCCCCCCCCCCCCTTCCCCTCGTATCCATTGGACCTGCCCCCCTTTTTTCATTCTTAGAGGGGGGGGGGGGGGGGGGGGGTGACGCCCCCACTTCTTCAAATTCCTAGAATCAGCTCTGTAAAAATGTTTTAGCCCAGCCCCTGGATTAGTAGCTGCATCCTCTGCTATCTGGTTATCACATTTGGAAATCATAGACAGGAATAGATACTATGCTCACACTTTGTTGTGCACAGTATCATGAGTATGAGAAAACAAAATAACAAATAATACAAGGAATGATGAAGATCGTCTGTTGTGTGTGTTTGAGCAAAATTTTTCGTGAAACTTACTTGGCTACAGAAACGATTTTGTCTGCAATATTGTGGGATTTCTCTGTGACACATTTAGAATAGGGTCAATCCTTACTACTCAAATTTTATAACACAAGATCATTGAATAACAGACCCTGATTTCAAGGGTTTTAATGACATGGGAATTCAATCGTTGTGGTGCAAAAATGCGACATTGGCGGTGAAAGGATTCAAACCACATTGCAAATAATTAATGAATAAATGGTAAAGCTTTATTTGTTTTGATAAGCTGGGTATTTGCCTTCATGTGTTTAATTGTTGTCATATGCCCATAGTGTATTGCACACATCAAATGCAAACACAACATTACAAGTAAGACAATGAATGATAGGCTCAAGTGTGTGAGAGTGCTGGCAAGTCAGTTCTTAGCTTTCAACTATTGCTTGTGTATCAAGTATCATGCGAGTGAAGTCAAGTCAAAAGTCAAATGTCAAAAACACTTTATTATCTCGTTAGGCGAAATTACAATGGTCTCATACAAGCACAATACAAACACGAAAACGCATTTTCGTGCATTAAAAAATGAAAGCAAAACTAAGGGGACACAATTGACAACAAATCATGCTGGAAGAAGTTGGACATACGTGACCCAGCACCGCGAAAGGGACATTAAGCGTCAAACTGACCATTCTGGGAGAATTATACATTTGGAAGCTTCAGACAGTTCTCTTGCTAATGATGCAAGAACCATTCTTGTATCTGTTTTAAGTTCCAGAGTTATGAGCATTTAAAGTTAGTAGGGTGAGCGTCGGACATTTTGAGAAAACGCAGTCTAAAGTTTAGCCTAGCTAAAG